>JAAGEH010000125.1:23693419-23734616 GCA_011751065.1 Lasiurus cinereus
AGAATTTGGATCTCAATCCTAATTAATTACAGAAGGATATCTGAGATGTCTCTAAATGAAGGATATTGAGATGCTAGGTTGAAACAGAAGCAAAGGAAAATATATATTGGATTTTGAAGGACAGAAGTTTGAATTTGGATGACTGCAGAGCATCAGAACAAGGGAGGGGAGTAGCTGCTATAAAAGAAGAAGTAAGGTAGGCAGCTTCAACCCCACATTCAATGTAAGTGAGAGGGACAAATTTGCATTCAAGAGGCCAGAATCTTAGGCGACCCTGCTAGCAGTTCTCAACCTGTGAGTTCCGACCCACAGTTTGAGAACCATTGCTGTAGAGCCTAAGACCATTAGAAAACACAGATATTTACATTACGGTTCATGAACAGTAGCAACATTACAGTTATGAAGTAGCAACGAAAATAATTTTATGGTTGGGGTCACCACAACATGAGGAACTGTAGTAAAAGGTTGCGGCATTAGAAAGGGTGAGAATAATAATTAAATGGTAAGGCTTTCAGAAAGATAAAATGTGGACAGTTAGAAGGAAAAAGTTTCTTGGTTCTGAAATTTTCACTTACTTCACTTTTATAATTCATGCCCCTCTTACATTTCCTTCATGGGAGCTGCTTCTATAGACTTGGTTGAATATTTGATAAAGCATGTTGATAATTTGGGAAGGGAAACAAATAAAAATATCCTTTTTTGGCTGAAAAAGGAAGGGTTTCCCATTGTAGTAAGCAATGATAAGTAGGGTTAACATGAGAAAAATTGGTATTTTTAGTCAAGACGTTATGTAATGAGTCATTTATTTAAACAGTTTAAAGCTCTGTAAAATGATTCCAGGAAAATGGCTTCAATATCTCTCTGTCAACACACCAAGACTCAGCTCTCGCCTCTGCTCCCTAACAACTCTACTTTAAATTTTATTTCCCTTCAAAATAAATGAGCACATTAATGATGTGCCAGTAAGACCAGGGTCAATCACAAACTCCCAATACTATGTGTATATTAGGGCCAACACTGATCTACCAAATTAAAAACAACAACAACAACAACAACAACAAAACAACCAAAAAACAAAATGATGGTCAAAGACTAAAAGGAAAAGCCAGGGCTAGCAAGATTGAAGACAGCCCCCTAAGAGTGAGAAGGAAATCAGGAAACAGAATTAGGTCAGATAGGAGGGTGGTACTGCACCAAAAAATAGAACTGGATTACCTCATTACTATAAAGATATTTCCATCCCTTGCCTTCAAAAACAACAAGACAGTGATGTGAGGAAATCTACATAAGAATTAAAAAACAGAGTAGCACGGTGTGGCCAACACAGTTCACCAAACAAGCCTTGCTCCCCATTCTACAGTATAGAGTCAGCATTAAAAAGCAACTGCTCAGGAGGGACCATCTTACTCACTCTGCTTCTCTTTTGTGGGGACATGTGATTCCTTTTCATCAGTGGAATTTGAGCAAAATGCGTTTGTGTCACTTCCAAGCCAAGGTGGTTAGGAAGCCAGTGAGCTTCTCCACTCTCACTCCCCTCTCAGTGGTCTGATGCTACGAACACATGACCTTGGAAACCATGAGCTAAAGATGGAGGAGGCCAAGACCAAAGGAATTGAGACTAACCCTGAACCACCATGGAGCATAGTCAACAATCACCAGAAACAGCAATTTTCAACTTCACATGAGTAAAAAATAAACTTATAGTTGTGAGCTACTGTGCATTTTTTATTTTTTTATTTCAATGCATAGTGTGTTTTTTTTAACCAATATATGTGGCAAGAAATAGAAAGTGTTTCAATCACTTAAAATGCTGCATTTAAGTTATTTTTGCATGAATTTGTTGGAATTATAGATTTTTAAGGCTAAAGTTGGGTTGTCCTAATTACTAGTAGCTGCAAATGGCTGTTGAACACTTGAAAGGTGGATAGTTGAAGTTAAGATATGCTGCAAATATAAAATACACACCTGATACTTAAGATTTAATCCAAAAAGTAAAATATCTCATTAATACTCTTTTGTTGATTATATATTAATATTTTAAATATATTGGGGGAGATAAAATGTTTTATTTTAATTATACTCACTGGTTGCTTTTTACTTATTTATAACATGGCTACTAGAAGATTTTAAACTATATATGTGGTTCACAGTGCATTTCTATTGGCCTCCTGCTGGGCTAGCAGAGGTTATTAAAGAACAACCCACCATCTGTTTTTTGTAAATAAAGTTTTATTGGTACACAGCCATGCAAGTCTGTTTACATATTATCTATGTAATATGTACTGTTTTTGTACTACCACAGCAGAGTTAAGTAGCCTCAACAGAGACTGACAAGCTGAAAATATTTATTTAATATTCTTTTTTTGGAAAATGTTTGCCAATTCCTAGGCTAAGGATTTTTTGAGGCTAAGGATTTTTTGAGATTATCCTATCAAATGAAAGAATAATATGCAAATTTACCATACATCTGCTATACCCACAAGCCATGCCCACCAGCCAATCAGGAGCAAGTATGCAAATTAACCCAACCAAATGGCTGCAGCCAGGGAGTAAACAGGAGACTTGGATTTCACTGGCAATGGAGGAAGCCAGTCTTTCCACACACCCTGGCTGACCCAAGCCTCCACTCAAGGCTACAAAGTTTCAATTATAGAAGATAAATAAATCCCAACAAAAATGGCTGTGGCCATGGAACAAGCAGGAGGCTTGAGTTTTCCAGGCAATGGAGGAAGCCAAGTTCCTGGCTTGCCCTGGCCTCTGCTGAAGGCTACGAAGTTTCAATTATAGAAGATAAATAAATCCCAGGTACCAGGGCCTCTGCTTGAGTCACTGGGGGTGTGGCCAGCCTGCAAATCACCACAGGCCCCTAGCCCAGTCCATCCCACGCCCCAACAGAACCCCCTCTCTGATCCAGGACACCCTTTAGGGCAAACCAGCTGGCCCCCACCCGTGCACCAGGCCTTTATCCTATCTAATAAAAGAGTAATATGCAAATTGACCATCACTCCAACACACAAGATGGCCAACTCCATGTGGTCAAAGATGGCTGACCCATGTGGACACAAGATGGCCACCACAAGATGGCCAGCAGGAGAGGGTAGTTGGGAGGGATCAGGTCAGCAGGAGAGGGCAGTTGTGAGTGATCAGGTCAGCAGGGGAGGACAGTTGGGAGGGACCAGTCCTGCAGGGGAAGGAAATTAGGGGTGACCAGGCTGGGAGAGGAGGGAAGTTGGGGGCGACTGGGCCTGCAGGGAATGACAATTGGGGAGGACCCAAGCCTGCAGGGGAGAGCAACTGGGGAGGACCAGGCCTGCAGGGGAGGGCAGTTAGGAGTGATGAGACCTGCAGGGGAGGGCATTTAGGGGCAATCAGGCTTGCAGGGGAGCAGTTAGGCATCAATCAGGCTGGTAGGGGTGTAGTTAGGGGGTGATCAGGTTGGCAGGCAGAAGCGGTTAGGGGCAATCAGGAAAACAGGCAGGCAAGCAGTTGGAAGCCAGCAATACTGGATTGTGAAAGGATGTCTGACAGCCCATCGGACATTCCTCAAGGAGTCCCAGATTGGAGAGGGTGCAGGTTGGGCTGAGGGACACACACCACTGTGCACGAATTTCATGCACAGGCCCTCTAGTCTAATTTATAAACTCCTATCATTTTATGGCTGAGGAAATTAAAACTCAGATAAGTCAAGAAAATTGTCCAAAATATTTTAATCCTTAAGTAGGTAGTATTTACATATCACTCACATTCATTCATTTGTTCATATTCTTCACCATCTCTAATTTTGATCATTAAAGAAATAAAATCCCTATCAGTTTGAAAATCAACACAATAATAAATAATCTCAACATCACAATGTTAATTCAAGGTAGTCATGCAGAAGTATATTTCCACCTGACATAGAAAGTGTAGGCATGTACATATAATAGCAGAGAACCCTTGAGTAATATTCAGCTACAAATAGTCTGTGAAATGGTCTTTAAGTTTCACTTGAAAACATTTTAAGGAGGATCTATCATGCAATCTTCTTTTAAATTAAACTTGAAATCTCCCTAAGTGCAGATCTGGTTTGCTAAGAAGATTCATTATTAGAATTAGATTAGAAAAAAATTTCCACATCTTGGAGAAAGTAAAATATGCTCCCTAAGTGCATATCTTGCTTGCTAAGATTATTAGGGTTAAATTAGAAAAATTTTTCCACATCTTAGAGTAAGTAAAATCTGTTCCCAAAGACTTCACCACATTTAACTGCTTCAGTTTCAGCAGCCATCATCTCTCAATGGATTATTCTAAGAGTCTCATTATTTCCAGTCTCTCTCTCACACAAGATCTATCCCAAAAAACTCTTCATGCTATCAAAGTCCATCTTCCTTATTGTGGTCTGGAAAGTCTTCATCATGTGACTCCTTCCAGGTCTAATATCCTCATTTATTGTCCTTTTCACATTAGTCAGATACTCGGGCTCCTTGCAATTCTTGGGGTCCTTGCTATTCCCAGACACTTCATACTTTAACCCCACTTTGTACATTTATATATGGTGTCCTTACTGCCTAGAACTCTCCGCATTCCCAACTCAGGCTCTCAATGCACACTGCACTTACTCCATCACAGAACTTATCAATATTGTAATTTCTTGTTGAAGTATTAATTCTACCACCAGTAGAAATAGCTAATGTTTGGGGACACTTAACTGTGGGTCAAGTGCTACAGGATTTCATTTACCCTTCACATTTTATAGATGAGGAAACTGAGCACATAGGACAAAGCCAAGTGAAGCCAGAATATGAAACTACTCATTCCCACCCCATGGTCCTGGTCCTTTGCTATATACACAGTGGTTTTCAGTGGGGGTGACTTTGTTTCCTATGAGACATTTAGCAGTCTCTGGAGACATTTTTTAATGTTGCAGCTGGAGTGTAGGGCAGCAACTGGCATCTACTGGGTAGAGGCCAGTGATGATGCTTATCCACCCTACACAACACAGGACAGCCCTCCACTGCAAATAATTATTTGGCTCAAATGCCAATATTGCAGAGGCTGAGAAACACTGTTCTACACTAAATCAATTCCTCTAGGTTGTCCCAGGATACCAGGGCATCTTCCTCAGAGCTTGGCATCCAGCAGATGCCTGATGCACATACAATGCATGGATGGATAGATAAATGGATGGATGAACTGAAGGATGGGAAGAAAGTAGGAGGGAGCAATAGACGGATAGACAAACCCCAGAAGAAAAAAAAGTTGGAAGGCTCAGTTTTTGTGGCAACTTCAATAAAGATAAATTTGATCACATATTCTTAATTAACAGTAAATGAATGCATATAGAGTACATTCCAGATGCTGCCTTCACTTTAGCAACACCTTCCATTTACAAACCTATAGAACATGAGATCAAAGTTAAAAGCCAATTGAATTTTTTTCCCCAAGAGGCCTCAGAGGGACAAGATATTTTTCAAATCCCTTACAGGATAAATTGAGATGCTTACCACCTGCATAGACCCTCAACAATTGAATTGTTTTTAAAAAGGCTCTTTTATATATGGTTCTCCTGCTTTCTTTTTAAAAAATAAAAGACATATAATTTAAGAATATATACACAGTCTGCTATTTTCTCCTATTGTAGCTACCATTCAAATATAAGCACATTCTTCTAGATCTCCAGATGCTGGAAGTGGAGTAGAAATTACAGTGAAGCTTAGGTATTCAAAAAAGTAAATAAAAACACACACATAACAGAAATTAACCATTTCCTGGCTTGTGTAAATCTTAACATAAAAAATAAAGTCAAGAAAAGAGATGTTTTATGATTATAATATACTAGAGGTCTGGTGCACAAATTTGTGCATGGGTGGGCTCCGGCCGCCTTACCCCAATCTGGGGTGATCGGGCCGGCTGGCCTGAGGGAAGGGCTGGGGGTGGTTGGCTGGCCAACCCAGCCCCTGATAGAACTCCCAGTCGAACTCCAGGTAGAGGGGACGATTTGCATATTAGCCTTTTATTATATAGAAGATTAAAAGTAACCACAATTTAGCATTATTTTTACATTGTCCCCAAAACACTTCAACAATGGCAGCATTAATCAGTGTTATATACAAATTGATTTTTTTTTTTTGTGGAAAAGCAAAAAAGCTCATGCTTTGGGACTAGAACCTGCTCCTTTGAGTTATCACTTATTCTGAAAGGTTGTCAGAGGTGAAAACAAATGAGATTAGTTTTTTTAAAGTGTAACACTATAGACTGTTCCTCACAACCTTTTGTATTAAACTTTAGCTTTACAGGCATACAAACACACACACACACACACACACTTATAGGCATGCACATACACACTAAGTTTTTTTTAACTTTTTAATTTTTATTTATTTAATCTTCACCCAAGGATATGATAGAGAGAGAGAGAGAGAGAGAGAGAGAGAGAGAGAGAGAGAGAGAGAGAGAGAGAGAGAGAGAGAGAGGGAGGGGGGACGGGGGGATTTGAGAGAAAGAGGAGGGGAGATGGGAAAAGAGACACACACGGAGAAACATCAATGTGAGAGAGGTACACCAATCCGTTGCCTCCTATATGAGCCCCAAGTGAGGATTGAACTCGCAACATGTTGGTATACAGGACAATGCTCCAACCAACTGAGCTACCTGGCTAGGGCCACAAATAAATATTTTGCTATCTACTGTCCATCTTGAATATTTATAACACACACTAGGATAAAAACAGGCTCTGAAAACTCCCACACTATGTAGTTAAACATCCACACTATGTAGTCAAACATAATTGGCCATAGGGTATCATAAGTAAATAGTAAAATAAGTAAAAAGTACAAGGAGGATCTGCCAAAATATTCAGGATTATGAAGGACTACAAGTGATGACAACCTTTGTGGCATGGGACGCCAGCGTGACTACGGAATTCTCCCTGTGATTTGGAAGTTGGGCATGGCAACCACAGCCAAAGCCCAGAGACAAGCAGTGCCTTTTTCTCTCTGTGAGAACATGGCACACACCTGTCACAGAGGCGCGGATTCTGCATGTATGGACGTGCAAGTAGGTGAGACATTTAAGCTTGTGGAAGAGAAATACGAAAAACTGACCCAAACCCAAGAATGGCAAGATTGTTATCAATAATTATTTTTTGAGCACCCGTTCTGTGCAACCATTATTGAAATCTGGGGGAACAGTATTCTAAGAGAAACAAAAAGAGGGGAAATGTATATTTAAGCCATCCTGAGAATTGCAGAACAATATATGCCACAAAAATCAGCATACTCAATGAGTTCCTGAATGTCATAATCATACATTATTCCACTACAACCATGACTATCTTTTCACTCTCATCTCAAACATTTCTGAGCCACCAGAGGAGTCACACAAGTATGTTTCCCAAATTAAGAAGGCATACCTGTTATTAATATGCATTCCTTTGACCAAGCTTTTACTTTAATCAGCTTATCACTCATGACTTTCTGAATAAATCTCTAAATTCTTGATCACAGAGGAGCCATAATCCTTGAAGGCTGTCTTTTATATTTATGAATAACTTAGTTCAGATCAATCCTTTCCTAACTGCTATGTGTGCCCCATCTCAGCAAGTACACTCATGTATATGTGTATGTTATTATAAATATTGTTATATTATAATGTTATATGCACATTACATATTACTTGAGGCCCAGTGCACAAAATTCGTGCATGGGGGTGGGGTGGGGTGGAGTGTGTATTCCACAGCCCAGCCTGTGCCCTCTCCAATCTGGACTGATGGCTCCCAACCATTCGCCTGCCTGTCTGCCTGATTGCCCCTAACTACTTCTGCCTGCCAGCCTAACCACTCCCCTATCAGCATGATTGACTCCTTCCTAACTGCTCCCCTGCAGCCCGATTGCCCCCAACTGCCCTCCCCTGCAGGCCTGGTTACCCCTAACTATCCTCCCCTGCAGGCCTGTTTGCCCCCAACTGCCCTCCCCTGATGGCCTCATCACCCCTAGGTTCCCTTGGGGTGTGGAGCAGCCTGGGCAAGGGACCTGTGGTGGTTTGTAAGCTGGCCATGCACCCTGGCAACCAGACCTATATGGAGGGCAGTTGGGGGCAATTAGGCCACTGGAATAAGGCCTAAATGGGCAGTTGGACATCCCTCTCACAATCCAGGACTGCTGGCTCCCAACTGCTCACCTGCTTGCCTTCCTGTATGCCCCTAACCACTTTTGCCTGACAACCTGATCACCCCCTAACCACTCCCCTGCCAGACTTATTGATGTCTAACTGCTCCCCTGCCAGCCTGTTTTCCCCTAACTGCCTTCCCCTGCAGGCCTGGTGCCCCCCCAACTGCTCTCCTCTGCAGGTCTGGGTCCCCCCACAACTGCCCTTCCCTGCAGGTCTGGTCACCCCCAACTGCCCTCCCTTGCAGGCCTGGTACCCCCCAATTATGCTCCCCTGCTGGCCATCCTGTGGTGGCCATCTTATGTGTTGGGGTGATGGTCAATTTGCATATTTCTCTTTTATTAGATAGGGCAGAGTCCTGGTGCATGGGTGTGAGGCCAGCTGGTTTGTCCTGAAGGGTGTACCTGATCAGGGTGGGAGTTTCCTTGGGGCAGAGAGCTCCTGGGCAAGGGGCCTGTGGTGGTTTGCAGGCTGGCCACACCCCCAGTTACCCAATCGGAGGCCCTGGTATCTGGGATTTATTTATCTTCTACAATTAAATCTTTGTAGCCTGGAGCAGAGCAAAGCCTCCTGCTTGCTCCATGGTGGCAGCCATTTCTGTTGGGATTTATTTATCTTCTATAATTGAAACTTTGTAGCCTTAAGCGGAGGCCAAGACAGGTCAGGGCTACAGAAGCTTGGCTTTCTCCATTGCTGGGGGCAACCCTAGCCTCCTGCTCTCTCTAGCTCTGTGGTTGCTGCCATTTTTGTTGGGATTTATTTATTTTCTATAATTGAAACTTTGTAGTCTTGAGTGGAGGCCTGGGCCAGCCAGAGTGTGTGGAAAGCTTGGCTTCCTCCATTGCCAGGGAAACCCAGCCTCTCTCCTGCTTGCTCCGAGGCCGCAGCCATCTTGGTTGGGGTTAATTTGCATACTTGCTCCTGATTGGCTGGTGGATATGGCTCATGGGTATAACAGAGTGATGGTTATTTTGTATACTGCTATTTTATTAGATAGGATGTGTCTATCTTTACAATGTAAAGGCTATACAGTGCTTCCTAGGACAGAGTCAAGATTCTGGGTCCTAATTTCAGACTTTCCGGAGTTGCCATTTGGAATTCACAATGGAGCTCAGTTTCTTGGTCAATAAAAATAGTACTGCAGAAGAGCTGCCAGTCCATAAAGTCTCCAAAGTTCCCTGAAATTAGGACAGTATGGACAAAACAACATTAGCATTGGACATAGATCACTATTCTAGCTGTCAGTTGGCCAGATTCCTGAGAGGAAAATATGGAAATACACGACTTGTGACTCAGTGATTTGGATAGTCTCCCTCCCCCCAGTACTTACTTAAATGTCATTTGACTAATAAGTTAGGGAACTTAAAGTGGAGAGTGAGTATCCTTAATCACAGACTTACTGGCGGAAACGTATTTAATCCCATGCCATATGCATACCAAGAGAATCTTGAGAAAATCCTACTGCAATTTACACATGGGCTACCAAAACTATAAACAATCACTTCCTCAGACCAAAATAACTTTATTTCACCTAGGGCAGTGTCTGGCAAACTGCGGCTTGCGAGCTGCTGCGGTTTGCTGCTCTGTTGACTAATGAGTTTGCCGACCACTGATCTAGGGGGCCATATAAGGGATCCCAATAGGCAGATCCATTCTCTCACAGTACAGGCCATTTCAGAATCTCTTTGTATTAATATATGCATATTGTCTCAAAGGTCACTGGGCTAGATGCTGAGCTACAAAATGACTAGCAAGGCCAGACACATAGTAGGTACACAGAGTTGTGTAGACTGAATGAGGAATCAAATCAAGTAATCAAAATGACTTTTAAGTAAAACAAGGAGTTAACTTGCCACCCCGTTACTCAACCACCTCAGACACTAGACTAAGCCCTTGAAGCAAAATAGCTGGGACATGATGCAATCTAGGCAGCAAACATTCAGTTTGGGCAAAATCAAGTTAGAAGATGACACTTCATTTCAAAATCAGAAGAGAAAGAGAGGCGCCACCCCTTCCCATCCTAGATTAATTCTTTGAACAAGCGTTTCCCTGTGCTCATGTGCGAAACACTGTGCTAGGTGCTGGGGGTCAAGGATGAATAACCCACAGCCCCTCATCCCACTTTCTGGGGGGGAGGTAGAAATGGACACTAAAAACAAACTGCTGTAAGGAAAATAGGAGCTAGGCAGCGTAAAACACAAAGCACCAAGGCCACCTGTTCAGAGAGGTTATGGTCATAGTGTCGTTTTCAAGTACCTGGCTGTTCTGTCCTCTCGGATTGCTCCAGTGAAAAGCTTGGCCATGACACTGGATATTTGAGAAAGTCAGCCTAAAGAACATGTCAACCATTCATTCCTCTAGGTTTTCTGGGCTCTGTTTCTGCCTGGGGGCAATCTCCAGGATCTCCACTGCTGGACCATGGCTTAGTTTATCTCCAAAGATAAACTCCCACTGGGTTACTTTCCATCATTATGCTTTCTGCATATTTTTTTCTCTCTAGGGTTGGTGAGAGACATGATCATATAAAAACTTTACTTCGTTTTCTGGAGAACTGAAGTTCAAGTGTTGGCCATTATATGATTTGATATTTCACAGGAGTATATACTAGTAGTCAGGCACCATAGTAAGCACTCAGCCAATATTATTGAGATATCCTTATAACTTTAATGCATACTCCAGTTCTCTTTTTTTTTTCTCTGAACTTGGCTACTGAGAAGCTCAGAGCTAAATTAAATAGTACTCAAAAGCAATAAGCCTTTGGGATTTCAGTTTATCTTTTTTGTCCCCTACCATTTGTACCAGTTTCATCATTTTGTAGAACTTTTACTATACATGTACTCAGACACATTTCTGAGAGTCAATACTCTCTAAAGAAAAGCAAATTCCCATAATCATCTATTGTAACTTCCTTTTAATCTCAATTGTCAAAAAAGTTCCCTTGACTAGCCAATTTGAAGATAAGCCCTTGGGTATCACAGCTCAGTCAACTTGAAAACTCACATAATGCAATATTTCCCATAATCATCTGGTTCAAAATCTGCATATGGAAGTGGAGAGAAAGGGGGCAAAGGGAGAGGGCATAGAGTAACCACCAGGTCATTTCCAATCTACTTCCAAGGTCTATCTCTATCTTGTGTGGGATCCCGACAGTCGCATCTGCCCTTTCCCCAACCACCACTTTTATAGATCAGCTAGAGATACTGCTAGAACCTGCTGAGTGAGAAGGCATTGCTATCACCCAGTGATGTCTATTTCCTGGAATTTCACTCTTAGCACTGACAATGCCTCTGGAATGCATAAAAATTCTGTGGCAGCCCAGCACGTTGAAGGTCAAAGTCTTCAGGGACCCAGGTAAGACAAACTGCTGCTGAGGAATTCCATGTACTCAAGGCAAATGCCCGCAAGACAAACGCTGAGAAATCACTCTGTATCATCACTAACCTAAATGGGGCCAGCTTTCATCTTACAAGAGAGTGAGAGATAAACAGATAGTGACCCATATATACATGGCACACACAAATACAGGCACAGATCTTGGCATACCCAATTGGTACCCATTGAGGATGCTTAGGCATTTTGGTGAACACAATGTTTGGGCGCAACTGTTCCTTTTATTCATCAAAGATTTACTCCACACCGACTGTGTGCCAAGCACGGTTCTAGATGTTGGAGGATCAAGAGTGAATGAAGCAGTCAAGATACTTTTTCTCATGGACTCTAGACACAGGAGATAGGCAATCAATAAAACGAACCAAATGAAATGAACAACTCAGATTGCAAAGAAAACCAAAGAAGCGGGGGAGGAGGGGACAAAAAAACAGTGTCTCCGAAGGAAGGAGGGATGGCCTTTACTCAGGTGGTCAGGGAAAGGCTTTTTAAGAAGGTGACACATAATCTTACACTAGAATGGCAAGAGGGAGCTAAAGAAACCAACCACCTTTACTCTGATTTCCATAACAAAGATGAGTTTACTAAAAAAGAAACCTGCATTCCCCTGTGTGGCTCCACACACCCTGTGCTTCCAATAATTGCAACCCTCCTCTCCCCCCAAATACACAGAATAAAACAAAACAAAAAAGGAAAGGAATCCACAACTTTCTTAAGGAAACTTTAAGAAATAACCTCTTCTCAAAGATGTCGATTAAAACTTATTTTAATAGCAGAATTTACTACAAAGAACTTCTAGGGGAGAAATGGAATGTTTATTATTCTTGGAAAGTCCGTTACTTTATAAAACAAACATTTCAATGTCAATAAAATTATGCCTTTGAATTGTAATGCCAACAGGAATTGCTTCATAAAATAAAGCTCTGTGGCTATATATTCAGTATCATTTACTTCCACTTGCCGGGAAATAAAAGCAAATCATATTTCCTAGCAGATGGTCCTCCTTCTGATATATAACAAAACTTTGAAATCCATGTAGTACCTATTTAACAATCACAAATAATAAATGGTTGTTCACCAATGCCTTCCCATATAATACCCCAAATAAATCACTTAGTATTGAATTTTTGTTAAGAGTCAAGTAAAACCCTTTAGCCAAAACTCCTAAAAACATCCACTGCTCAAAATACTTTTCATCAAAACACCGTTTTTTTAAGAGAAAAACGTTTCCCAGTCTCTGACTTGTTTCAGAGTAAGAGAGGTAAACAAGTGAATTAGGGGGCAGTCACGGTGAATATTCAGAATGAATCATGGAATATTTCGACTGAGATGCAAGTTTTTCTTTGCAATCCAATGCATGCTATATATTATAATATAAATAAGGATGCTCAACTGATAGAAAGCAAAATAATGTAAAGATATTGCCCCCAACAGTCTACATTACCCAATACACCTGTCCCTGCTGTGCTTTAGGTGTTTTGAACTTCCAAACAGTTTTTTAAAACCATCTCACTAGCACCTGAGACCAGTCACTACCTGCTAACAGGTAGGCTGTTTCAGTGTTTTGTTTTGTTTTTTACTGATTAGGAGTCCTGTTTGAATCTTCATGAATCCCCAATCTGTGTGGAGAGGGGAGAGGATGAAGAATCTGAACTTCTCTGTTCAGATAAATTCTTTGCTTTGACTCACTTTACACAACTGTGATGCTCCTAGACCCTTTACAGTTTCCCCTCTAGGGGAAAATGAGACACGTAAAATCAATAAGTAAAAACTCACCCCATGCCCCCTCTCCCCAAGAAACCAGAGGCTTAAGACTTAGCACTAATAGTACTCCTACAATGATCATGGGGAAATCCTTTTCCAAAGTGACCACAGCAGCCAAGAAGGACAAGATCCACGAGTAAAAAAAAAAAAAGACTCCCCCCCCAAATTCGTCTTTCTCCGGAGGTGGGGACTGAAGGGGGGCACACAGCTGGCACAACTCCAGGTATCAGAACCCACTTGGGGCCACTCGGGCAGAGAGATGCTGCGTCAAGGGAAGCGAGCACAGAAGTGCGACTCGGGAGCCGGCGAAAGCGCCGGGGACTCGCAGAGGAGGCGGGGAGAAGCCCGGGAGCCAGCACCGGTGACAGCGCACGCCAACCTTCGGGATGATTCTCCTTCCCGAACCCGGCAGTTCCGGGGCAGCAGCAAGAGGGGGGTCGGGGGTGGGGTGGGGGGGATGGATGCAGGACCCACCGTCCCTTTCAACCGCACTCCCCCCCCCACCCCCGTGTCTGCCAACCTTTTCCGAATTCCCGTGTCACAGAACTTCCTCATCATGGAAACTTCCACTCGGTTCGGCGCTGAGGATGCCAAACTCCATTTCACAAGGAGCCTGTCAACAGCCGGGTTGGGGTTTGAGACACGGAGCCGCTGCGAGGGGAGCGGGCCCCCGGCCACCCAGCTCTGCCCCTGCCCCCGCCCCGGCCCCGGCTCCGGGGGCGCGCGCGGGCCCGGCCCCCGCCCCCCCCCCCCCCCGAGGGCACCTCCTCCCGGACCCCGGGGCGCAGGAACCCCGCGGAGGCAGGTCCCGGGGGCGGCTCGCGGACACCCCCACCCACCCACCCACCCACCCACGCCCGCCGGCCCGCTCGCCCGCCCGCCTGCGCGCGCTCCGCCGGCCGGCCGCACCCCTTCGGTTTCCCGCGACACCCCGGTCCCCACCATCCTTGCCCACCCTTCTGGACATTTGGCGCTGTCGCCCCCCCCCGCCCCCCGCCCCCCCCGACGCCCCCCTCACCCCTGCCTCCGCTCGCGGTCCTCTCGCCAGATCGCCGGTGCCCTGGAGCCGGCTGCGCGGCGCGCCCCTGCCCGGGGAAGGCAGCGGCGGGCGCTTGCCCCGAGCCCGGGGAGCAGAAGGTCTCCTCTCCCGGCGCACTCACATTATTCATGCAAACTTAATCCCCGCCGCGTCACGGCCGCCCGCCCGCCCGCCCGCCGAGGATGTGCGCCTTCCTTGGCCCAGCCCCGCAGTCTCCACCCTCCTCCGCCCCCTCCTGCCGGCGGCGGGGTCCCCGCGAGCGCCGGCGACGGGACGCCGCCGCCGCGCGAGTCCAGCAAAATGTCAACTCGTGGGGCGCAGAGGGGCGGCCCTCCCCTGCCTGCCACCCCCCCCCCCGACACCCCCACTTTTCGAGGCGGAGAGGAAGCGAGGGGGGCCCGGCCGCCCGAGTCCCCGCCTCCCCGCGGCCCCCCGCGCGCCCGGCCCGCTCGCCGGCGCTGCCGCCTGCCTTACTCCGAGCCCGGGGCGCGCGCTCCGCTCCGCGACGCGTCGGCGGACGGTGACCTGGTTTCCTCCGCGGCCCTCCCGGCGGCCGGCTCCGCGGCGGCGGCGGCGACAGCCCGGAGCAGGCAGCGCGGCGCGGGCTCCGCCAGGGGCGCAGCGAGGAAATGGCCTCCCGGCCGCCGCCTCCCCGCCGCCTCCCCGCCCGGCTGCGGGACGCGGCGGCCGCTCCAGGCTCGCGTATCCCCTACGTGCCCTGCCACCCCGACTGGCCGCCTCCACACCTGCCGCCCCAGGGTGGGCCGCACCCCCACCTCCCAGCCCCGCTGGTGCCTCCCACCCGGGGAGCGGGGGGTGGGGTGGGGGGGCTCGCCGGGGGTGGCCCTGTCGCCCCGGGCGCTTTCTGGCGGCCGCGAGCTCACCCACCCGGCTGTGTGCGCACGGACGCTCGGGTTGGGGCGTCATTCCTCCAGTGGGCAAAGGGGAAGGAATGGGGAGCGAGTGGCCGGGGGCGGGGAGGAGGTGACTTCCAGAAGTGCGGCTGGATTTTGCCTGCCGGGGCGCGCTCCTCCCTTTTCTCTCTCTCTCTCTCCAAACAACTTGTGGCGCTTGTCCGGTAGACAGGGCGCACGGGCTCCTTGCGGGGGGCCTGCTACCCCGCGCCCGGTGTGCTCTCACCATCGCCACCCCGGGAATGCAAGTTTGCAACAGTCCTGGCTTGCCCTCCAGGGAGACACCCCTTCCCAGCAGTAGGCATATCCTGGGAGATGTGGGCTGGGGTTGGAGGCGCTCCACAGGTTCCAGAGGGGCCGCCCTGTTCATGGGTCCCTGCCCTGGATGTGTGCAAATAACACCGGAAGACAAAAATAATTTATATGCTCGCAAAATTCTGCCCAGGCAAATAGGACTTTCTAAAGTGTGCCCTCTCCCATCCCCACCCCCAGTCCTGAAGGCCAAGGATTCCCATGGGGAGAAAATGAAGCAGTACAAATACTGAGTACCCCCAAAAGGAAAATGTAGTGGTTCCGAAGCTACAGAGGCAACAAAACTATTCGGACGACGGGGTATAACTATTTTCTTGTAGGCAGTATTAAAATAATTCCGACTTCATTCGTCAAGATGTATTTGTATAATAAATGCGAGAGAGCGATGACGATTTTGTAGGGAACCTTAAATGACTGAACAATGTATATAGATCATCATTTTTTGGAGACTTTTCTGGGTGGCCAGACAGTGGCGTGTGTTTTATTCCAGCTTAAGCTACCACCCCTGCAGACAGCGTTCACTACAGCTGTCAGGAAATTAAAAACTGTTCCAGCAAGCTTCCCCAGGCAAGAAGAAGACCCCAAAGCTCTCTGGCCAGAGGAGGGACCTCTCCCTCAAAATTCCAGGGGTCCTATTTCCCCTGGGTCCTAGGCGATAAATACCTGTTTTCGTCTTTACTGCAACCATAGGACCTGCAGGTCTGTGGCTTGGTGAGTTGTTCTTTGCAGGGAAGTTCCCTAGCTTTGCACCAAGGCCGCCCAGGGATGTTTTGGTTCCTTTGCAGGAAAGCTGTTGGTCTCACCATGTGTTCCAAACAGGGGGCCCCCTGGTGGCTAACTGTGAGGGAAAACGTTGGCCACTGAGGAAAAAAAGCCTGGCCCCCATAGGCCACAACAGTAGAGGGGTCATGGCAGGGGCCCAAGAGGGGGTAAATAACTTCTGCAATAAGGGGAGGTGGTGGTGGTGGTGGTGGCGGCGGTGTGTAGGTAAGGGTGAAGTCAATCTGCCATCAGAAAGGTGCATGCTAGGCCTTAAAGACTGCTGGAACTTTTTTTTTTTCTCTTCTTGAGTATAACTTGGAGCTAAATTCCTGCAGTAGGAAATGCGGTAGAGAGAACGAAGTATCACCAACACTGCTGCTTCCCTTTGTTCAAACGGCTTTGCCTTTCTGATCTCATTTTGCCTGGAAACTTCTGAAGTACAGAGTAAATTAAAACATGAAATAAATAATGTGGCATGACTCAAACAATTCAGGCGACTGTGATTGTAATAATGTTTTAGAACAATGGGGAGGACCATTTGAATGCGACGTTATTGAAACAACATGAACTGGTAGGATTCTATTTGAACCAGCCCTCTAAGGGCCGTCTTGCAGGCTGCGTGATGGTAAAGAATGCTTACCAATAGATCAGGCATTCCCCCCCACACACACAATTTTACACTATTGGGGACAATGAAGGAGAATTTTAAGGGGACCTGATTGAAGACAGTCCTAATCCTGTAGATTTCAGAACACATAACCAAGCTGTTTTCATGACCTATGAGCACATTTCACCACAGCTGTCCATCTCATTCCCAGAATCTGTACATTTCAAGCTGATGAGTTGGTTTAAGGAAGCAAGACATTCATTCATTCAGCAATAACTGGGGTTAGAAGACAAATGAAACATAGCATCCAAGAGGGCTGGGATTAGACTGAAGTGAATGAGACCAGTGCGGGGTCCAAACCAGTCTTTATTTAAAAAAAAAATTGATATATTGTTCATCGTGGACAATGGTTGCATTAATTTTGATTTTAAAATATTGGATTAAAATATAATTTCTCTTGGTTACTGAGATTTTGGACATCCCTTTGAATTTTACATCCAAGACTTCACTTGCCTCACCCTAGTCCCCGCTCTGCTGTGCCACATGTTACCAGAGTCTGTTTAAGAAGTAAAATTCTGTTAGAATTTTCTCAGTGTCAAAGATAACCAGTATACGTTAAAAGACTTGAGGTCAGGAAGTGAAAGATGTGGGTGTGAGGTGAGGGTAAAAATCAGGAAGATCTCATAGAACTAGGTAGCATTTGAAGCAGTCCAAGAATAGACCAGATTTTACCAGAGTGTGGGAACCAAAGAAATGACCCGAACAGGGACTGGAACTATTAGTAGTCTTCCATTTATCCAACAACTACTTCTCTAGCTAGCTATGCAGCCAAATGGCCCAGTCCTGGAGATTCTGATTCTTTCTGTTCATCATTAGTTCCTGGGATTTATTTTGACTATGGGGGTCCCAGTGATTCTAGTTCAGGAAAGACAGACAAGGGGAGATGGCAGGTTCAAAATTAATTTGAGAGCGAAGGTGTAATGAGAAACATGTAAACATGAATGGATAGGTGACTGCGGGCTTAGAGATCATGATAGAATGCAAAATGTGGCTGGGTGAAATTTTGGGGAGAAGTCCCAGAGAAGAAAAGACATGGCAGGCTCTCTTTTTTTCAGAGCCCAGTATAAAATCAAAATGTGAGGCCTTTTATTCGAAAAGGCAGGGGGAAAATGCCACTATAGGTACAAAACCTAAAGATAGCTCCTGTCTTCCATGTTCTCTCTTTGGAATTGTTATGGTATATTTTTTTTATTTGTTGTTTAATATCATTCTAAGAAAAATAAACATTTAAAATTATTAGCATCAATTTTACTGTTCTTCTTTACACCATGCAATCCTAGTTTGTAATGCAAATGGAGGAGCATTTGCCAAATCAATAAAATGACATAATTTGTGTTTTATAGCCAGTATGTGCATATGCATATTTTATAGTCTGTTTTGGTCTTATCAGAACTGTGGAATCAGCACAAAATTAACGCAATTGTTTTTATTTTACTTCTTCTTATGTGCTCATTCTACCAACACTCTATCTTGAACTTACTGTACTGATGAGTAAGGAAGAACTGAAAGGAAAAGAAACTATGGGTTGCCCTTTCCTTCAATGTCATCATTTTCAGAGTAACTGGTTAGCGAGTACAGGGAAGTAAGACAAGTAAGAGAAGGCATGATAAAGTTTTCTCTGGTTGTTGCCTTCATTTTGCATTCAGAGCAAGTTCTGGTTGGAATGGAAAGCATGGAACATGCTTACCTTGCACTCAGTTTCCATGTTGCTGACCTTTCACACATCATGGGACCATTGGAATTCTGGGCTCATGGGGCATCAAGAATGCTATGCATGAATGGAGCAGTGAAGAACTCAGTCATGGATGTATGTACTGAGTGCATTTCCTCTGCTCATGCACATGTTCCATTGTGCCATCAGATGTCACTTATAGAAACACAAGTTCAAAGATAAAATTACTAGGAATCTCAAGACAGTAAAACAGAGCATTAAACTAGGTGTCAGGCCTGGTGCACGGGGCCCTTCTGGGCATGGCCCTATGCAGCTGTACTGGCCACATGCCCATGGCCCCGCCACGGTGAAAGCCTGGGGCATGTTGAAGAGGAGTCATTCTGGCATGGCTGGTTATAACAAAGAGTAGGTAATACAGCTAACATTCATTACACATGTATTATGTATCAGGTGTCATCCTAAATGCTTCACACATTTTTTTAACTTTTGCTCCAGAAAAAGTGAAGCAGCATTATTGCATACTCCATTTTCCAGATGGGGAAGATAAGACATGGTATTCGCAAATGACTTGCACAAGCTCAGGCCCAGACAATGGTGGCACAGATGGACTCTTAAGCAGCCCATGATGCTGCCTATAAGCAGGCGAAGGAGTCACCGGGCTACACAATGTGAACACATTCTGGGAATCATGAGACATCTCCCTCGCTCCTTGCTTCAGAGGCTGCTGTCCACTGGGATGATCTGAAGAAGCTTAAGTAAAACATGCATGTCACCAGCTAGAAACCTAGAAAATTCCCTAATCGCACTCTTTCTCTCTTCTTGTCTTCCAACTGGTGGTATAAGATTCCACCTGGGCCGGAACTAGTAAGCCACAAGCTGGAAGGAACCTAGGTCCCCAAAACACCAGACAGAGGAGAATGATAAGATTCACACTGGACTCTTCAATGTTTGAGTAATCAGCTTCTTCTGTGGTAAGCCACTGAAAGATGAAAGCGTATTTGTTGTAGTAGTGTTATGGCATCACAGTCGCCTGCCAAGCCAAACCCCATCAGAGCCTAAGTCATCTTTTCTTCAGATAGATACTGTTAACGTAATGAAGTAGGCCTCAGTGCATCAACGTGGATATAGCTGTAAAACAAAGTGTGTTGAAACAATGTTCAGATAATTTTTATTGAAGTATAATTTATGTATGGAAAATAGACAAATGCTAACTATTCAGTTTGATACGTTTTTAGGTTTTTATACAACTGCAAAACATATTTTGAGCATCCAGAAAAGATACAGTTAGGGCAAATAACCAAACCAAGGACTGGCAGAGAAAAGAGAGAGCTGTTTCCATTTATGCAGGTTAGAGCAAAGCCTTCCATTGTGATTTCTGACAGTAATGGACTGGCTAAGGATTTGAGCTCTAAGTTTGTACCTTTTTGAATAATTTTGGGCATGTTACATAACTTCTCTATGCCTCAGTGACATGGAGAAAACAATTATGCCTGCTTGATTGGGATGTGTGAAGAAAAACTGTAAAAATAGATGAATAATGCTGTACACAGTGCTTGGTGCATAGCAAGTGGCCACACGTGTATTTGGTTTTGTGCTCAATCTTTGCCAAAGATAGGAGTTAATCACCACACAGAATAAGATAGGGAAAATTCCAGCAATTCAAAAAGTTTCTCTCTTTATAGTCTGTGTTGATTAACATTCCTCTTCTAGAAATAAACACTATTTTGAATCTTATCTGCATTTATTAGCTTTGCTAATATAATTTATTTTATTGCACTTCATAAAAATGGAATCACACAATGTATTCTCTCTTATAGCTGGTTTCTTTCACACTATGTAATGTTTTTGAGATAAATCCACATTACTGTGTGGATTAGATAGTTGTCCTATTTTTAATTTCTATTTATTCAATCATGTAAATATATAGTACCACAATTTGTTTTTCTCCAATTGGTGGATATTTCAGTTGCTTCCAGTTTGGGACTATTACAAATGAAGCAAATTGTTCAATAAAAGTCTTGAATAATTCTTTTTGGTACATGTATTCATATCTCTTAGACACATGCTTAGGAGTGGAATTGGTGGTCATATATTATCTCTTAATCATGCTATCAGAACTCTGTCATTCATTCTTACAGTTATCACAAATAAAATAAAGTCTAATTTGAGTGAATAAATATTAGCATCAGAAATATGAAAATCCTAAACATAATTAATATTCAAGACAACTCTTACCTTATATAGCAATTTTAAGTTCTGCTTGCAGCCACAAATTATTTCTATGTATTAAGCCACATACTAAAAGCCTATACAAAAAATTTCTTTGATGAATTAAAGTGCATTGAGAAAAGGGTGAGTGAAAGAATACCAAAACATTTAAAAATTAAATTTAAAATTAATTTTTAGCTGTCTGAAAAATAGATTTAAGATGAGTTAAATAATTGCTAATTGGACTGTAGTAACCATGTTCATCATGAGCATACAAAAGTATAGTATGTTATTAAATTCTATTAGTCACAGAAGTAATTTAGTGGTTTAAGTCACATCTTCCACAAACATGTTAATGAAGTGTATTACTTTCTAAGTTATGTTTATCAAAAATGGAAATGTAATTTTAAAGATTCTGTGAAAATACCCTTTCCGTTTAGAAAGGGAATAAAGTGCTTCTTAGTCATTTTCATGGAATAAATTCTAATTTATCTAGATTCAATAACACATATACTATAACACTTACGATTATGGGATATTTTCAGGTCCTGAAATTCCTGAATGTGTCTTATCTGGAATGACAGTTATAACATTGAATTTATCTGCTTTTGTTAGTTAAGTGAGATTCTCAATTTGAGGGCAATATAGGTCTTGTTGATACTTCCTATCTTCATGTATTATAGCTCTCTTTTACAATCAGTTTGCCTCATCCAAAGTTTACACAGCCTTGAATAAAACATTAGTCACAGTGCTCCTACAGACACAACTGCAGAATGTATTTTGAGCATCCAGAAAAGATACAGTTAGCACAAACAACCAAACCTAGAACTGGCAGAGAAAAGAGAATGCGCAATTTCCATTTATGCAGGTTAGAGCAAAGCCTTCCACTGTGGTTCCTGACAGTAATGGGATGACTAAGGATTTGAGCTCTAAGTTTACTCCTTTTCGAATCATTTTGGGCACATTATGTAGCTTCTCCATGCCTCAGTTACATGGAGAAAACAATTATGCCTGCTTGCTTGGAATGTATGAAGAAAAACTGTAAAAATAGATGAATAATGCTGTAAACAGTGCTTGGTGCATAGCAAGTGGCCACTGAATATGACCTGTTGTTATTTTGTAAAAAAAATCCATTGATGCGATTTAAAAACTTAGAAAAATGGTAAAGGATAAAATCTGACCTTGAAAGATTCTTTTAAAACAAATTTACTGTGATAATTTTTTTAATCGAAGTATAATTCTAAATTAATTGACTCAATAAATATTTGTAACAATATTACCAACTGGCTACTCCTGGGCTGGTACTGCTGTAGGCTCTGGAGAGAGAACAGTGAACAGAAAGTAAACAGCTTCTGAAAGAGGAGGAAACTCTTATCTATGGCAAAGATTGAGCACAAACCCAGATACATGATTGAAATTAGCTGTGCAGAAACAATATCTTCTGGAGACAGACTCCTTTACTGATCTCTAAGTTCTAGGCTTTAATGTTGGTCTTTTGGAGGAAATGACTCTGTTCTTAGCAAAATGGTTTTCTGAATATATATTTTTTTCTGTAGCATTTCCTAACTGCTGCTAAACTCTTAAGTTAGAATGCCTTTCTCTAACATCCAGTTTCTAGAATGTCTGCCTGGAATTCTGAAATTTTTTTTTTCTCAGTACAGGTGAGTAAAGTCATCCAGAAATCCCCAAATGCTAGATTTGGAGCTAGGCTGGTCTGATCTGAGCCATGAAATAACTTGTATTCTCTTGGCCTTGTCATTGATTTCCTGGTTCTCCCATCCACGTGAATAAATGTAAGGGATTAGACTATGTAAATTGCCAGCTTTTACATTTTGAAACTGTATGCAATTTTATCCCCACTCAATGACCAGAGAAAGACATTTATTTGATGGAGAGCTCTTTATTTTTTAAACAATATTTTGCATTCATTTACTAAATTAAATACCCGGGAAACTTAATTGTTTAAAGCAGATTTTGATATTATTCTCCACTTTATGGGATAAAAATGAAATAGGCCCAAATTCCATCCATGATGACAGCTTCTCTGGGGAAGACAGAAAAGCATCTGCTTTGTTTTCCTGACCATGTTAACAGCATTTTCATGAGACATGTAAGTCAAATGACAGAATGCTTTTAATTGTTTGTTTGGATAAACTACAGATTGAATTTGCCATATTTTTGGATTTAATTAATTAACGATAAGAGATTTGATAAATTTAGATCATCAAATATTCTTTTCTGGATTTCCTTTAGTAATTTCTACTCATTCTTGCACTCACTCCTGACATTAAAAATAATGTGAACAAAATTAAAGAAGAACTAAATAAGTAAAGAGACAATTCAAGCTCATGGATAAGAAGACTCAATATTGTCAACATGTCAGGATTTTCCAAGTTGATATATAGATTCTATGTAATCCCAATAAAAATGCCAGCACATTATTTTGGGGATACTTACAAACTAATTACAAAGTTTGTATGGGTAGGCTTAAGAGCTAAAATAGCCAATACAGTACTGAAGAAGAACAAAGTTTTTGAGAACTGACACTATCCAATGTCAAGACTTGCTATAAGTAACCAAGACAGTGTGATATTGGCAAAAGAATGGACAAATAGATAAATTCAATAGAATAGAGAGTCCAGAAACAGGTCTCCATAAACATAAACATAGTTGACAAAGAAGGAAAGGTCATACAACAGAGCAAAAATAGTCTTTCCACAAACGGTGCTGGAACAAGACATCTATATACAAAAACTAAAATTAAGCTAGACCTTACATCCTTTTCAAAAATTAACTTGAAGTGGATCACAGACTTAAATGTCAGATGCAAAATTATAAAAGTCCTAAAAGATAACATAGGAGAAACTTGAAATGACTTTGGAAATGCCCAAAACTTTTAGATATAACACCAAAAGAACAATTCATAAAATAAATAATAAGATGGAGTTCATTAAAATTAAAAACGTCTGCTTTGCCAAAGACAATGTCAAGAGAATGAAACAAGCCACAGACTGGCAGAAAATGTTTGCAAAGACATATCTGATAAAAGATTGTTATTCAAAATATAAAAAGAACTCTTAAAAATCAACTCTTAAAAACAAGCAACCTGATTAAGAAATGGTCCAAAGACTTGAATAGATACCTCACTAAAGAAGATATACAGAGGGCAAAGAAACACATGGAAAGATACTCCATACCTTATGGCATTAGAGAAATGCAAATTTAAACAACAACCAGATATCTACACACCTATTACACTGGCCAAACTTCAGAACATTAACAATACCAAATGCTGGCAGGGATGGGGAGCAACAAGAACTCTCATTAATTACTGGTGGGAATGCAAAATGATACAGCACTTTGGAAGATAGTTTGGCAAAATTAAATATATTCTTACCATACAATTGAGCAATTAAATTCCTTGGAATTTACCCAAAGAATCTGAAAACTTACTAGTATGTCCATACGAAAACCTGCACACAGCTGTTTATAGCAGCTTTATTCATAGTTACCCAAACTTGGAAGCATCCAGGATGTTCTTCAATATGTAAATGAATAAATAAACTGGTACATCGACACAATAGAATATTGTTCAGTGCTAAAAAGAAATGAGCTATAAAGAAAAGAACATGAAAGAAACTTAAAAGCACATTCTTTCATGAAAGGACCCAATATGAAAAGGCTACATACTGTATGATTTTAAGTGTGTGACATTTTGGAAAAGGCAGGACTATGGAGACAATAAAAAGATCAGATGCCACTGGTCAGGAAGGGGGAAGGGATAAATAGGTGGAGCACAGAGTATTTTTAGGACAGTGAAAATCTCTGTATGATATAATGATGGATACATGTCATCCTACATTTGTCCAAACCAAACTAGTAGAACGCACAACACTTAAGAGTGAATTGTCATGTCAACTATGGACTTTTAATGATTATAATGTGTCAATGTTGAACAAATGTACCACCCCCTCTATGAGAATACAAGCTGTCATAGAGAGACTTGGTCACTAATATATCCCCAGCATTCACACTCTTAACAAGATTTTGAGATGAATGAATGATTTGTCACTTTAGAGTTGTCATGACTCATCAAAAACAGAATACAATACAGAAAACAATGCGTCGTGCGTCATTTTTAAAAATTTCCATCCGAGGTGGCACAAATAAGTTGATGACCTAGAAAGGTAGGAAGTACGTCTCCCATTTTATCTAAATTTACCCAATTAGATTTGTGAAAGGCTCTACAGTTTGTAAACTCTACACCTTGAACCAGAACCAAGATCTCACAGTTCTTGTTCAGTCCCCTTTCCATTGCATTCAGAGTAGGGTTTCAGCAATGATGGTGATGCCAATATGGTGATGCCAAGAGGTCATAAAAGTTTGAAAAGGGGGAGGGTGTCTTGAGCATTTTTTAGCAGGTATCTTTCCTTTTACTGCATGGCTCCTCAGAATTTTTAATATACAGTTTCTCAAAGTGGAAAATGCATTAGAATGCCGTGATTCCCAAACTTTGGATCAGGAAGTCCCTTTTTATACCTTGGACAATCATAGGGTACTAGGGCCAGACTTATAATTTATAGACTCCTGGACCAGTCACACAGTAATATGCTACTTGTGACTGTATCAGTTAGCTTGACTGCCTAACAAATCACTTCTCAAATTAGTGGTTTAAAGCAGAAGCCATTTACTTTCCCATGATTGTGTGGGTTAGCTGGGGGGTTTCTTAATTTGAGGTTGGGTAATCTCTGATCATTTCACTCACAGGTTTGGTGGTGTCGACTGGTCAGGCTGGGATGCCCTCAGCTGTGATGGGTTAGCTTTGCTCCTCATCAGCTTCTTCACCTGGTGTTGGTCTCAGAGTCCAAAAATCATCAAGAGAGCAAGCCCCACAGCACAAGCATTTTCAGGTCTCTGCTTATGTCACATGTGCCAAAGTTCTCTTGGTCACAGCAAGTCACATGTTCAGCCTAGGTTGGATGGAAGGAAAAATGGGCTCCACCACTGGAGGGGAGAATCAGCAACGTCATGTTGCTAGGATCTGATTGAGGCAAATGGCTGAAGGTTAGAGGCAAACATGTCGTTTGAAAAGTTACAAATGAGAACGATCATAGATCCCTTTCATTCTCCTCTTTTAATTGAGCAACATCTTCCAAGAAGCCTTACCTACCCCTGGTTCCTTCTTAGCTTAGGGCAGTGGTCGGCAAACTCATTAGTCCACAGAGCCAAATATCAACAGTACAACGAGTGAAATTTCTTTTGAGAGTCATATTTTTTAAACTTAAACTTCTAATGCCAGTTCTTCAAAATAGACTCACCCAGGCCGTGGTATTTTGTGGAAGAGCCACACTCAAGGGGTCAAAGAGCCACATGTGGCTTGTGAGCCGCAGTTTGCCCACCATAGGCCTAGGGGATTTATCACCATATCAAGAATTTTTCACTTTATGCCACATATGCAGGGAAAAAAAGACTGAGGCCAAATAATGCAATGTGTTTGCACACAGAACAACAGAGGCAGGGTGTATTCAGCTTACCAAGAGAACTAAAGGAAGCATGCTTGGATTGTCTCAGGGCTCTTGGCAGTCAACATACCTTGAATGGGTAGCTTTGTCCTCATCCATAAACATTCACTGAAGGCAAGATATGTTCTGGAAAAATCATGGTGGCCAATATAAAATGATTTATTCTCTCTTTGTAGAACTTTGACTCAAGTGGGATAGAAGGACACCTAAAAATATATCCAGATAGATAGATGATAGTTAAATAGATAGATACATAGGTGATTGATAGATGATAGAGAGACAGACAAAGAGAGGATAAATAAGGGAGGGTGGTGAGTGAAGGCATCTAATTTAAATGGGATAGTCAGGGAAGGTGTCTCTTAGTTGAAAGGGACATTTCATCTAAGTGCTGAGGGATGAGCAGGAACCAGTCAGGTGAAGAGGAGAGGCAGAGGAATTATTTCGAGCAAAGGGATGGCAAAACTTGGAGGCAGAAAACTAATTTCTACCAAGAACCCATGTATTCCGTAATGAGTTTTTATTCCCTTTTCATGCCTATTTTAGCAATTAAGTTGTGCTGTCGTTGGTCTGTTTGCATCTATGGTTTGTTTATTTTTATATTCAAGAGGAATAAATAAATCTGCTGTGAATATATTTCTCCTTCCATGATCTTGCTAGCTATTAAAATGGTGTCTTAAAAGCCTAGTCCCTCTTTCCCCATGGTTTGGTACTGATTGCCATTATGTGTGATTTTTTTTCTTAAGAAAGATCATCTTCCTACTTTTTGGAAATATACCTTTATTTTCCTTAAAACTCTAAAGAAATGGTATTCGAAGGAAAAGTCTTCCTTCCGAATTCTTACTTGTCCTTGATGATGCCATTTTGGCCAACTGGAGGAGGAGTGCTTACTCTCATTTATTTTCTAAAATCAGTAAAGGAAGAGCTGCAGGATGTCTGTATTATCATTAGAGGCCCGGTGCGTGAAATTTGTGCCCAGTAGGGTTCCTAGACCTGGCTGGTGATCAGGGCTGATCTGTGGGGCGATCAGTGGGACAATTGGAGGGCTCCCATCCCTGCACGGCTGGCATCCACCTTGGCCAGTCTGGGCCTGCGGGCTGGGGGCAGCTCCTGCATTGAGCATCTGCCCCTGGTGGTCAGTGCACATCATAGTGACCCGTGGTTCCACCAGTCTTTCCACTGTTCGGTCGATTTGTATATTAGGCTTATTATATAGGATTGTGTGTGCATGTGTTTTTACCTGTCTGTGTGTGCATGCTTGCCTTTGTCTCTGTGAGTGTGTATATGTGTGTGTGTGTGTGTGTGTGTGTGTGTGTGCCAGTTCCATGAGAGTAGTTTGTTTTTGTCTACATTGCTTTCTGAAGTCTCCCAAACACCAAGAACACCTCCAAATACTACATAGATGGTGCTTAATAAATACTGCTGAGCATACGGTTTCAAAATCCTGCTCTGATATTTTTTCAAAAAGAAACAATAGCTTTATTTAATGAGCATCTATTATGTGCCAGACACTTTCTAAGCTCCTACTTTCCTACTTACACACAACAATACTCTCAGAGAGATAGTAAAAGTATTTTCATTTACAGACCAGGAAATGGAGACTTGTAAGAAATTATCCAAGATAATTTGCTTAAATTCTAAGTTATAAGAAAGGGTTTTATAATATACTAGAGGTCCGATGCACGAAATTCATGCAAGAGTAGGCCTTCCTTCCCACGGCTGCCAGCATCGGCCTCCCTCTAGCACCCTGAACCTGTGCTTCCTTCGCAGCCCTGGCTTCAACCAGAAGATCATCTGGAAGGATGTCCAATATAATTAACATATTATGCTTTTATTATTATAGGTAGCAGCGGTCAGTGGGGAAAATGTTTAGGATATATATATATATATATATATATATATATACACACACACACATACATACATACATACATATCAGGATCAAGTCAGGATTAAAGCAATGGGTAAGACAGAGCAAAAGAATAAAGTTGCAAGAGAGTATACCAGAACATATCCTGAAAAAGAAAGAACCAACATTCAAATCATTGTGAAATATATGATTTATATTTATCCTGAAGCCCCATCTCAGTTTTTCAGTGTTTTCCTTTTGTCATATTATTAGGTTTGAACAACAACAACAAAAGTTTAGAAGAACATCTGCTTTAAATTATCACCCTGTTTTAAAGGCTATGCTCTATGAACAGAATTAAAAGCAGAAGGATAGCATACACTTCAACCATCAGCTTATGCACTATTAGAAAAAGGGAGAACACATTTCGTGGTGTGTGGTGATGCATGCCCTAATTTACAGCATATTAAAGTTAAGAAGAACAAATAAGACAATTTGTAGGAACTAAAGAGCATGTGGTCACGAATCATTATAATGGAATGGTTCTTGCACTTGTATTTCTTAACGAGATTTGGAACACAAAGGAACAAATGTTTCCTTTCTTCTTGTATCCTAGGTCGAGTTCATCTTTTGGGGTTGCTACATTCTCACCTTTGAAAAGGATAGGGATCCTGTATGTAAAGTTCAGCCTGCCCCAGTGGTTTTCATTTGCATTTAAAACAAGATTTTAGGCCAGGGTTTCCCTATCTCAGAACTATAGACATTCTGGGCTGGGTAAATCTTCGTTGTGTTTTGCATTGTACAGAGTTGAAGGGCATCCCTGACCTCTACCCACTAGAGTCCAGTAGCACATACTAGTACATCACCTCTTCCTCTTCCTCCTCCTCCTCCTCCTTCTGGTCCCACCAAAAATGTCTCTAGACTTTGCCAAATGTCCCCTAGGGGGCAAGCTCATCTCCAGTTGAGAACCACTGTTTCTACCTCCCACTGTCAGAGCATTTGAACTTTGTTGCTGGAACAATTTTCTAGATTAAGAAATTGCTTATTGGCATGTTTCGGCATCTTATAGAAATTAGAGGAAAGTATGGAGCTTATTAACAACATGTTATTTAATACACTTCTATTAAAAACCAATTTAATTTAATCTAAACAATGTTTTCCTTAAAAAGCGGGAAAAGAAAAAAGAATTCTGCAAGCATGACATGTCAAGGAATATACTTCTCCCAAACTGCCCCATGGATAGAAATGATTGGACCACGAAATCAGATGATTTTTACGTACGTTTGCTGGTAAGATTTAAAAAAAAAGATGCACATTCTGTAATTATGGATTACCTACAGTTATTTTGTTTGGCAGTATTCCCCAAAAGTGTAGCCAAGGAAATTAATAACCTAGGAAATACACCATTAGAATGTATCTGAATATCTTATATCACCTCATTCCCTTTTATAAATGTCTCTGAATATAGAGCCAGAGTATTTAAATTTGTAACTCGATACTTTTCTCCCGATTTACCCACATGATACTCTATTACTCAGTGGGAACATTACAACATAAAACAATTCATCTTTTCAGAAGACATCAGCAGTTATATAAGCTAATCAGGTTGAAAGGACTCTATGGAAAATGAAAGGTTCATTTTCCCAGGCTGTGGATGAGAGAAAGTAATACACAGTTACTTGCTACTGCCAACACCATGGAATTATGAGAGAAGGGAGAACCTGCTTACCCAATGACAGTCAGCTGACCAGTGATGACAAATTAGCAGGGAGTTGTTAATGTGCTTGCGTGACCCATGACTAGTTAGCAAAATGTTTATCCCAGACATAAAAGCCTAAGCTAGTGGGATATCCACAGATCATTAGGAATGATAAATGAAAAACCTGTCTGACCCCAACCCAGCCTGGACTTAAGAACCCATTGACTATGGGAGGTAAGCGTGAATTAGATAGTTTATCAAATAAAACTGACATGTTATTAAGAGAGTCCTCGCTAGTATGGTGCCACCCCGGGAAAGATGATGGTCGAACAAAGTAGCAAAGTAAAATGAGAATTATTTAAGTTTCCTCTGAATTCCTTTCTATTTAAAACATATTTTTTTCTTGAACTGCGTGGTCTGGTTTCAGCAATGTATTCCTGCTGGGTGTTCAAAGGACATTGCAATATGAATTCAGCATCTGGCATTGTTGGTTTTCTTGGCATGTTAAGCCTGGTATTTTTATTGACACAATATAAAAAAAACGTTTTTTCCATCTGCCATTGGGAATTATCCCCTTGACAATAACAAATGAGAGATTAGTGATTGTAGGGTATATATACACATGGAGCTTGTAACTCAATTTAATTCAACAAGTATATTCAAACAGAGCATACAGCATGATGCTATTTTACCTTCTATTCACTTGTGGCAACCAATTTCCAAGTCACTTTTTAGTAAAATGAACACAGTCATTGAAATGATAGCTAAATAGATGGTTAACATATGACAGCTCTAAACACCCTCTGAGATCCTATGGCAACACCCCACCAATGGTGGCTTATGTTCTTCACTGGTCTGCTTACTCTTGTGGCATTTATATTTCTTATCAAGTTTGGTGATCTGGTTTCATATATCTTTGAAGAGCTGAAAGAGCAACCTAAGAACAGGTTGAAGGAAGAAGACATGTGAAGGGTTAAGAGTTGGATGGGCAGTCATGAGTGTGTTGGGAGATAATTGACTGTCATCCTGGCAACAAAGACCAAAAACTCCGAGGCAGTTGCCTACCTATGTTGGCTATTCTGCCACATATCTTAAGAAGTGATCACTGCTATCAGAGAGTCACAGTTAGGGATTAGAGGGAAAGGGGTTGAAAGTCTACCCTGGCCTCCCTTCCAAGCCCCCAAACTATTATTCCTGTCAAGTGGTCTTCTTTCCTGTGTTTTAATACCCATGGGGAATGGTATTGTGTTCCAATCTGGCTCAGTTTGCCATCTATGTTTACCTCCAAATTGAGAAAGAGGAAGACAGGACGGAGGATAGAATCCACTGGCAAACTGGAAGAAACATCTACTCAAGACGACACTCCTCCAACTCAGCACACATTAATATTACCTCATATTCCTGGTTAGTCCAATATATATGCCTGCATCATTTCCTTATTTACAAATCCAACAATCTAGTAATAAAAAAAAATAATTTTAGCCTGAGATACTTATTTATCATGCTGACTCCTATTTCATCACTATTTTATGGATCTACTAGAGGCCTGGTGCATGAAAATTCATGCACTGGACAGGGGTACTTCAGCCTGGCCTCCCCCCTCTCATAGTTCAAGAGTCCTCAGGGGTTGGAGGCAACCCGGCCATCAGGGAAAGGTGATGCTTTTGCCACTGTCAGCAGCGCAAGCCTTGGCCAGCCCTGGTTACCTGAGCCTTGGGTGGCCCTGGGTGGCTGGGGGGGCTGAAGGGACTGGGGGACTCCAGAGGCAGGCACACAGAAAGGCTGGACCCAACTTGGGGACAGACCTGGCCGTGCCATGTGCCTACCACCCTGGCAGGGCTGAGGGGACTGGGCACCACCATTGTGGCTGTGGGTGCCACCATCTTTGAGGTCGTGGCAATCAATTAGCATATTCCCTCCTTGACTGTGGGCGCCACCATCTTTGTGCAGGTGTGAGAGTCAATTAGCATATTCCCTCTTTATTAGATAGGATGACTGTCCAGTTGGAAATACATTCTAGAAATATACAGGTTCATCTTTAAGTTTGTGTATCAAAAGCCATAGTTTATCATCTTTTTTGGAATTGAAATGAACTATTGATGATCTCAGCCCAAAGTGAATTTAAGTATTTAAGAGCACCTGCTCTCAGACACAAAAGTAAAAATGATACATTTTAGGAAAGTTTTCATCAGAATGGATTGAAATAAGAACATTTCCCACCTGAAGTTAGCTTCACTTATAGGGAACATTCAGTTGCCAGAAATGTTTTACCCCCTAATCATGCCAATTATAGGAATTAATCTTGTAGATTCGTGGTTTCCAAAGTGCCGCCTCCAGATCCATTAGAAATGTAGAATCTTGGATTCCACCCAAGACTTCTTTACTGAATCAGAGTTTCTGGAGGGTGAGGCCCAGCCATTGATTCCTGTGCACATGGACCTCTGAGAACCACTGTGGTAGAAACTAAAATAGAACTGAGATTACAATGCACAGCCTTCCAGTGTCCCTGACTTCATGGTAGTGGTTAGGGTGATGGTGATGATCATTTTAATAAATAATCTTTTGTGACCCCAACTGTTCATGTAAGTTTTATACTCTGTATTTTAAGCAGTAATTCATTTAATCCCCTCTCACAAGATCCCAACAAAGTATGTACTGTTATTCTCATTTTATAGAAGAGAGAATGAAGTCAAGAAAAATTAGTCAGTTTGCCCAAGGTCAGCCATTAAGTTGCAGAGGTCTAACTGATCTCTCTCTCTCTCTCTCTCTCTCACACACACACACACACACACACACACACACACACACATACACACACAGCTCAAATAAAAACATAATTCTTCACTGTCATGCCATGCTGCCTTCCAGAATAAGAAAAAAAGAAATATTCCAACTGAAATGTCTTCAAGCCTCCTTCCACTTCTTAAAATTGCCTTTGTCCTGAGGACCATGACAGAACAATCCCCCTGGGCCACCTTCTCAGCAGCCAGCTATCTTCTGACCCCTTAGCTATGTCTTGACCTTCACTTCCAAGATCCATCAGCACTCTAGAGAGAGAATTTGAGACTGGCTTTCCTCTCAAGTGAACCCAAATCCTCCATCCCTTCTTTATGCAAAAGTGGGCCATTATCATAATTATAAACTACAGTGTTGAAGCTGGAAGACACTCTTGCTAGATCTTCCCTACTCAAAGTGAGATATGTAGGCCAGCAGCAGCAGCCTCATTCTGGAAGCTAGTTAGACGTTCAGAATCTTGAACCTCCCACTCCTACCCCCAGATCTGCTGAATCAAAGTCTGCATTTTAACAACATCCTCAGGTGATTCTTTGCACATTAATATTTAAGAAGCACTAATTTGTCTGTAGTTAGCCCCTTATTTTACCCGAGGAAATTGAGCCCCAAGGAAATTGAATTACCTATTCAAGGTCAAAACTCTAGTTAAACTAGATCTCTAGTTGAATATGCCTTTCCCCTTTTCCCTGTAGCCTTCCCATTTTATGTGTCATAAAATGCTGTTGCTGCTTCCTATGTTCTGGGCTTATGTGGATTATCACAATTACTCCTTTACCACATTGTATGAGTTCAGTACTGTTATTATTTCTGTGTTGTTGCTATTATTGTTGTTGTTTTCTGACAGGGAATTTAGAGAGGTTTAAGTACATGCCCGAAATCATGCAACTTCCAAGTAGCAAATCAGAGATCAGATCCCATGTAGCCCAACTTTGCAATGAGGCTTGTAGCTACTGGATATGCACTACATGTATACCTTTATCTTTTCCTATGACTCTACAGCTTCTATCTGTCCGCTTGTCTGACTGTTCTTTCATCCAACCGTCGATCATCTACTAGTATCTATCTATCTATCTATCTATCTATCTATCTATCTATCTATCTATCAATCATCTATCTATCATCTATCTATGTTTGGAGATTAAAGAGTATATAAATGAAGTCATCCCGTTTGATGTCTCTTTTTCTTTCATTAATCTCAGTGATAGAGGTTCTTTTCAATAGATGCTTAGAAAAGAAGCAAAGACTCCTTAACCATTTACCCACCTTCTCATCCCGGACAGCTCAGTTGTCCTATCCTGCAGGTCCTCCCTCCCAGCCACCTCTCCCATCACCTCAGGAGCTCTGGCTTAGCCATCACTGTGACTTAGCGGTTGAGAAGGTTCTGGCTACTAAGGGGGAGGGATAAGAAGCTGTCGCCCTCCCTCCCCAGCAGCACTCAAAAATTAAAGAAAAAGAGTGTTGAGAAAGGATTGCTAAAGAGTTTTAGATAAATGAATTGCCTTTGTGTGATTTCTTGAAAACCCAGGACGTAAGAGATTGTTTCCAGCAGAAACTTTTGCATTCCAATTAACTTAACATCTGAATGCAACCCAGGAGTAAATTAGAAACAGCCTTGTTTATGTCCCTATATAATTATAAAAGTTCTACTTCTCTATAGCACCTTTAAAGAGGTGTTTAAATGTTTCAGAATAGATTTTTTCTTGCAAAAAGCCAGTACATTCTCCTCATCTCATGCACACATATATTAGATAAGCAAAAATAATATGAGAAAAGCTCAGATTTAGAAAAACTTATAAATTAGAATTTGATTTTTTTAAAAATATATTTTATAGATTTTTTACAGAGAGGAAGGGAAAGGGATAGAGAGTTAGAAACATTGATGAGAGAGAAACATTGATCAGCTGCCTCCAGCATACATCCTCCTAATGGGGATATGCCTGCAACCAAGGTATGTGCCCTTGACTGGAATCGAACCTGGGACCTTTCACTCTGCAGGCTCACTCTCTATCCACTGAACCAAACCAATTTTGGCTAGAATTTGATTTTTAAAAATTGAGTTAATCATTCAGTATTATTAAATTGCTGTTCATTTATATAAAAACAAAATTTTTACACGAGATTTCCGAATCTGGGTGTTATATATATAGTGAGATAAACTATATATACTTTTGCTAGGGTCACTGGATCTGGACAATAAATAAATACTTTAGAAATTGTAGCTATGTAAATCACAAGTAGTATCAATCATTCTAACCTGTTCTATCCCCAAAAGAAAATATTCCAATTATATTAACATCTGAAACAAACTTTGTTTATTGGATGTTTTCTATAAAGAATATTACCTGTGTACACACACACACACACACACACACACACACACTATTTGATTCCAAATATCTTCTGTTAGGCTCCAAGATCCTCAGGGTAAGGAGCCTGTCTTACTCATGATTTAATTTATCTTATTATGATAATGCAGGGTTTTTTATTGCCTTAATAAATGTTTGCTGAGCTGAACAACACACCTTCACTACATGTATCTGGAATTTCTGTTGTAAACTTTATTTAATGGGGAAGGGAAAAGATTTGTGTGTGGAGGTGGGGAGGAAGGGGCAGTTTGGTAGGACTATAATTTTCAATCTCCTGATTTTTGTGATTTTTAAGAGCTGGCCATAATGCTATATAGTTCTCTGATTTTATTTCTTCGATACAAAAAAAGCAAAATGAATGATTGTGATTGAGTCATGCAGCTCAGTTGCTTGCATATGTAATAGGGCTTCTAAATTATCACATAAACACAGCTGCAGTTTTTCAGTCTGAAGCTTTGAGAAGCATGTTGACTGGTTAGTGGGGGTATTGGTGCTCTAAATTTAAGAGTATTATTATGAGCTGTGATAGACAGTCCACCTTATTTAAACATCTGAGCAATTGTAAAACTAGAGGGTGTCTTGCTTAAATATCCAGGTTTCTTATTTATGCCCAAATCTGAGCAAGCAAGTTTAGCTCATATCTTAAAAGAGGAAAAAATATGTCATTGGCTGCTGCATTTTATCAAGTTACCAGAAGATTAATAGTTTTAAAATCATTTCCATTTCAATTATCTCACTGAAAGATCATTTCAAAGGTCATACAAATGGACATAAATCATACTTTATTTTTCAGGGAAAATAGCCCCATGCAGGAAAATAGGTGAAAATATTTGCATCTATATCTATTTATAGGTATGTATTCTTTCACTAATTTTTGAAATGCCCTTATTTGAAGAGAAAATATACTGCCAAAGGACAGGCACCTTGTTTGCTAAATTGGTTATTTAAATTAATTTAACAAGAAGTATGATTCATGATTTAAATAGTTCTTTCATAAAATGTATATATTCAATGCCTTGTTTTTAATATTCCTTAAGATACTATTCATCAGAATAACTCCTAATTGATAGAAAACCTGTAGAATCCTATTTCATGCCAGCAGTTCTTTGAATTATTCAATTTAGGCAAATCAAATCAAGAAAGCTTTGCATACTAAATGAATTATTGCTTTACTCTAATATGAATCAATTAATTCAATAATAAATTGGAATCAGAGTCCAAGTTATCATTTGGCCATTTTTCTATGGCTAGCTAGAGTTATGAAGAGTCTAGAGATAAAAGTCAAGACCAAATAATCTGCATTATAAATGATCTACATTGTAGTGTAATCTTGGAAAATTATAAATCCAAGTTCATTTCCTGTGGGTAACCAGTACTTTCATGGGTTACCTTTCACCATCGCTTCAGAAAATTCAGTCTAACCACTGAAGATAACCCAAACAGCACTGAACAATAAATATGATTAAAATGAACAAACAAAATCCAGAATAGGTAAACTATCTTTTTATCCTAACTATCTAAAATCAGATTTGGAGAAGGGTCAATGATAATGTTGACTAATTTCTGCTTGTTCTACTCACTATTAAAAATTAAGAATTAGGGGAGAAATCAAGATGGCAGCATAGGTAAACACCTAAACTGCTGCCTTGCACAACAATTTTATAACTACAACTAAAAGACAAAACAGACATCATCCAGAACCACAAGAAGGCTGGCTGAGTGGAAATTCTATGACTAGAAGGAAAGAGAAAAGCATACTGAGACTCAGAGGCGCTGCAGAAGTCAGAGGTACTGAGACATATGTGGAAAGGACTGGCAACTGAGTGCATGGCTGGCTTTCTCAAGCAGAAGGGAGACAAAAGCTCCTGACTGCACTGAACTCCAGTTCTGGGTGAGACTTTGGGGAACCAGACTCATACGGGTGAAACTGGAATGTCAGGAAAGAGAAAAGCACATTGAGACTCTGAGGAGCTGCAGAAAGCAGAGGTACTGAGACATGTGCAGAAAGGACTGGCAACTGAGTTGCGATTGACTTTCTCAAGCAGGAGGGAAACAAAAGCTCCCGACTGTACTGAACTCCAGTTCCAGGTGAGATTCTGGGGACCCAGACTCATTTGAGGAGAAACTGAACTGTCTGGCAGTGGGCAGAACTTGAGAGCGGCTTTCTCTCAGAGGTGCATACAGCAATTACCATGGGACACTAAGTCACAGGAGCCTATTAGGGCAGGGCTGACAGGAAACCAATGCTGTCTGCTCCACCCTGAGACTCCGCCCCATTCAAACAGAGCACAGAGGCTTTTTCATAAGTCTTGTCTCATAAGGGTGTCTCCAGCACAGAAATTTTCTCAGCATAGACACAGCTGATCTTCACAGTTAATTGGCCTGGAGGCCAATTCCTTCCAGTGATACCAACAACAATCAAGGCTTAACTACAGCAAGACTGTGCACAAAGCCCACAAAGGGATGCACCAATAGTGTCCACCTCAGGTAACTGGGGAGGCTGGGCCACTGGGCCCTATAGGACACCTAGCACACAAAGCTACTCTATCAACTCATGGAAGCAACCAAAATGCAGAGACAAAGAAATAGGTTACACACACACACAAAAAAAAAAAAGAAATGGAGCAAAGCAAATGACTGGATATAGAGTTCAAAAACATGGTTATAAGGTTTTTCAAGAATTTTCTAGAAAAGGCTGATAAATTTAGCAAAACCCTCAAGGGTATGAAAAAGACCAACAAGAAATTAAGCATACACTGACTGAAATAAAAATATTATACAAAGATCTAACAGTAGACTAGAGGATTGCAAGAATCAAGTCAAAGATTTGAAATTCTATAAAGAAGCAAAAAACACTCAAATGGAAAAGCAAAAAAGAAGAAAGAATTCAAAAATATGAAGATAGTATAAGGAGCCTCTGGAACAACTTCAAGCGTACTAACATCAGAATTATGAGAGTGCCAGAAGAAGAGAGACAGCAAGATACTGAAAACCTATTTGAATAAATAATGACTGAAAACTTCCCACACCTGGGGGAAAGAAATAGACTTACAAGTCCAGGAAGCGCAGAGAACCCCAAACCAAAGGAATCTAAAGAGGACCACACCAAGACATTTCATAATTAAAATGCCAAGAGCAAAATACAAAGAGATAATATTAAAAACAGCAAGAGAAAAACAGTTACCTACAAGGGAGCGCCCATATGATAGTCAGCTGATTTCTCAACAGAAACTATGCAGGCCAGATGGGAGTGGCAAGAAATATTCAAAGTGACGAATAGCAAGAACCTACAACCAAGATTACTCTACCCAACAAAGCTATCATTCAGAATTAAAGGGCAGATAAAAATATTCACAGATAAGAAAATACTAAAGGAGTTCATCAGCTTCCAACCAGTATTATATGAAATGCTGAAAGGTATTTTTTAAGAAAAGGAAGAAGAAAAAGGCAAAGGTAAAAATTATGAACAACAAATACATATCTATCAACAAGTGAATCTAAAAATCAAGTGAATTAAAAATCTAATGAACAGAATAAACTGGTGAATATAATAGAATCAGGAGCATACAAAGAAAGTGGACTGACAATTTTTTGGGGGGAAGGGGTGTGGGCGCTGCGGGAAGAGACTGGACAGAAATTGTACACCTGTGGATGAGGACAGTAAGGGCAAAGAGTGGGGTGGGGACCCGGTGGAGGGGAGCTATGGGGAAAAAAGAGGAATAATGGTAATCTGAACCATAAAGATTTATTAAATTAAAAAAATTAAGAATTATATTTACTGAAGAAGTATTTGTTTATATTTCCTTAAAAGAAGATATACTTATTTCTAACTTTTTTTTCAGATCACATGGTTAACTTCAGTAACCATAAAAATGTACATTTCCATTGTTTGATTTTTTTTTTTTACTTTTTAATTTCCACAAAATAAATGTATCAAATACCTAAAGGGCCAGCAAAACAACATGTTTGACTAGTTCTAGTCAATCCAGTTTTAGCAAAGAGAATAATTGCAGGAAAAATCATATGTGTCTTCAGCAAAATGTATTTGCTTGTAACAAATAAAAATATAATAACTATAAAGACCCTCATTGTAAATAAAGTGTATAAGAATTATAGCACTCTAGAGCTGGAAGAAATGATAAAGCTCACCTAGTAGGAACCCTCTTGTTTGATAGATCAGAAACACTAATATGCGAAAGGTGGAAACCATTAACCTTGAATTGTTGAAAGCCCTTAAAAATGAAAAACATCTGTCTAATTCCATTTTGGGGGGAAAATGTGGATTGCCCCTCAATATTCTCCCTTTATCCCAAGTAGTAGGATTTCTGGCTGCAAACAAAGCTGTCCAGAGTGAAGACTATCTTTCCCAGCATCCCTTGCAGCTTTTCTAGATCAGGTGAATAGATCTGGGCAATGGATGGAAACAGAAGTGTTGTACTCTTGCTTTGGGAAAGATTTTTTAATATATTTTGCCCCTAGTTTTTTATTTTCCTCTTCCTGAGAGCTGCAGGTAGAATGCCAGTGTGTGTAATGGCCAGAGCCGGAGCACCATCATAGGGAGCTGGAGAATGGAGCCCGCCAGGATAGTAATAAGCAGGGTGAGCGTGAAGACCTTGGAAACTAAAGCCTGGTTTCCCTAAGTTGGGGAGCTCAGTAAACTGGGAGGCAGAAGAGGGTAGGAGAGAGTTGTAAAACCTTCAGGCTGCGGCTTTTATTATTTTTTATTTATTTTTTTAACTCTGAGGTCTGGACTCAGTTGTCAACTCCTGTTAGCTGCCTTCTCTGACCAGTCCGTTTTAAGTGCTCTTCCTCATCTCATGGCCCAGGTTGTGCGTGTGTGTGTGTTTTAAAATATATTTTTAGCTTGGCCGGTATGGTTCAGTGGCTGAGCATCGACCTATGAACCAGGAGGTCAGGGCACATGTCCGGGTTGTGGGCTCAATCTCCAGTGTGGGGTGTGCAGGAGACAGCGGATCGGGTGATTTTCTCTCCTCATTGATGTCTCTCTCTCTCTCCCTTCCTCTTCCTTCTTCTCTGAAATCAATAAAAATATATACGCTGGGGATTGACTTGAAAGCCTGGCATGTGCCCTGACAGGGAATCGAACCCTAGCCTCCCAGTTTATAGGTCGAGATTCAACCACTGAGCCTCGCCAGTCCTGCTCCTGGCCCAGTCTTGCTGTTTTCCCAGCACTTACGGCTTCCAGGTATTAGCTTGTCTAGGTATGTGTCAATGTACTAGTACATACTGTCTGTCTCCCTGTTGGAACTCCTTGAGTACAGGGGCTCGGTGTACGGGATTCATTGCACGCATAGGTCCTCACTAAATCCTGGTCCTGAAGCCTCGGGATTTCTCCTCCTTTGGAATTCTCCTACTTTGCCGGTGAGAAGTCAATGGGCACAGCACGGTGCTCATCCCTTTGGCCAAGTTTACTAAAACCGAACATAGACCTTCCGGTGACCCAGCAATTCCATTCCTAGGTGTATATCCACATGCATCAGCCCCGAGCTGGAAGTTACCTCCATTCCCATGACAACATACAAAGAAACAAGTTCTGGTATATTCCAAACAAGAAAATACAACACCGAGACGAGAACCTTCAACCGGAGGCCGCAAGATGTTGAGTGGAAAGAAGCCAGACACAAAACCAGGACATTGATCTAAAGCCTAAACGCAGGCAGAACGAATCTGGTGCTGGACTCAGGAGCAGGGTGCGGGATGGGTGGGTGGCAGGGCTTAGAGGCTGGAGGGGGCGCTGGCGTGGGGGTAGGGGGTGGAGCACCTGGGTGCTGGCCCTGTCTGCTCCTTGCTCTGGCTGCTGGTTGCACAGGCGTGTGCAGTGCGTGATCCTTCTCCCAGCTGTGCAGGTGCGCGTGTATAGGCGCTTTGCACTGCAATGCCATGGACATTAAAGCAATCCCTCCAAAACCGGTTTGGCTCAGTGGATAGAGGTCCCAGCGGAAGGAAAGGTCCCAGGTTCGATTCCGGTCAAGGGCATGTACCTTGGTTGCGGGCACATCCCCAGTAGGGGGCGTGCAGGAGGCGACTGATGGATATTTCTCTCTCATGGATGTTTCTAACTCTCTGTCCCTCTCCTTTCC
>JAAGEH010000125.1:23735016-24160802 GCA_011751065.1 Lasiurus cinereus
GGCGGTCGCCGGCCGCTCTCCGCGGCGCGGCGCTGGAAGGAGGTCCCGGGAGAGGGTCCCAGCGCCGTGCGGGAGTCGCGGGCTCCGCACCCGCCCGGGCTGCGCGGCGGCCGCCGCCCGAGGCTTGGACTCCCGCCGCGGGCGGGCGGGCGGGCGGGCGGGGAGGCGCCTGTCCCGGAGTGACCCCGCGGCGGCGGAAGGGCGGGCTGCCGGCCGCAGCCCTGGGGACCACAAGGAGGAGGGAGGCAGAGGTGGGGTGCGGCCGGCTGGAGCGGGGGCCCCGCGAGTCAGTCCGGCGCCTCCTAGGGGAAGAGGGTGGGAGATTCCCTTACCGGTACAGAACCCGGGCCGGCAGGAAGTGGGGGGCATGGAAAGGGGGGTGTTCTCTGGGAGCCCGAGCCAGGAGCCGGATCCAGAGCCCGAAGCTCGGGAGAGTTGGAGGAGAGCGCGCGCGCCCCCTCTCCATCCTACCACGAAGGGAGGTGGGGGAAGGGGAGACCCCGCGCGAGCTCAGGACCCGGGGCGTTGGCGGGCGGCGGCTCTGCACCCCAGAGCCCGGGGCGGAGGTGGTGGGCGGGGGCCTGGGCAGCGGCGGGAGCCGGGGAGCGGGGGATGGGCGGCGGCGAAGAGCCAGCCACAGTCACGCGGAGACTTTCTGGGTCGCCAGGTTCTGCGCTAATGCCCCTGGGCTTTGGACGCCGGTGGCGGCTGGCGCGTGAGTGGCACCTCTCCTGGCACCGGCGACGCGATCCTCTCCGCAGGCCTGGCATCAGCTGTGCGCAGCTGGGCCGCTGGCGGGCGCTTTCCATCCCCCCCGAACCGCCCCGCGCCCTTCGCTTCCCTGGTCCCCAGGCCTTGGCACCGCCGACCTGCGAGGGAAGGGGCGCCCCGACGAGGGAGAACTTGACTGGCTCCTCTGGAGGGGCCTAGCCTGTCTCCTGCCTGATCCCCATCTCTGCGCCGCCGGCTGGGGATGGAGATGTGGGTGCAGGGTGGCGAGGTGGGATCTGGGAGGGAGCTGCCTGAGCGAGTGGCTGGGACGCTAGTGCATCCCACATTTCTTTCTGACAACCTAAAAGTTTTGGGTCCCCTTAGCCCAACTCTGGGCTCTGCCCTCCCCAGTTCCCTCTCTCCTGGGGTCACTGAGAGAGGAGAGCACCTCCCCAAGTCCCCTCTCTCCTGGGGTCACTGAGAGAGGAGAGCACAAGGGCCTTGTCTATGATGGTCCCTAGTCCTGTTCTGCAAGTCAATAGTGTTACTGCGAGAGGGCCACTGAATTTCCCAGGCATCACAGGGGATCCAATTAGAGATATTCAGAGGTGATTTTAATCTTCACTGGGGAAGCCAGGGTAACTCCTCAAAATACTCAGGACTGAAATCAAAGGAGATCGCAGCAATTGGAGGGTCCCAGGCTTGTTCTCAGGGACCTGTCTCAGCTGGTTTTCAAACAATAACCTGTAAGCACTGTTGGGGTTTCAGGGAGGATGGGGGTGGGAGAAAAAGATTTACCACTTTATCTTCTCCTCTGTTTGTATCCATTTCCTCTACTGGGTCCCCTTTTTTTACTCCACCAAATAAAGTCATCATCTGCCTGTATTCTATACTCAGATTTTCCCCTTAATTACAAGTTTCAAAAAAGAAAGAAAGAAGATAACATGGGAAGTGTTGGGATAGTGTCTAGAAACTGGAAACTATTATAATGATGGTATAAAAGAAGGGTACTGGACTGACTTTGGGAGACCCGGGATCTTTTTTTTTTTCTATGCCCCTCATTTGTAAGCCAGTGACCCCAAAGTTTCTGCCTCCATTTCTTCAGTAAAATGTGGGCATTATCTGAAAACCAGCTGCTCCAAGTGTCTTTGGGGAAGAGGTTAAACAATTGGATTCCATCACATTTCCATCAGGTGTATAATTTAATATCCGACTCCTTTGCAGTTTAACACTGACGAGATGACTGAACCTATACCTCCTCATGCTAAACCTCTTTTATCTTCTCATGTTCAAAGGACACTGAGCTCTGGCAGGCATGGCGTTGCCTTTGCAGCCATTTCAGACAGAGCGAGGATTACCCTGGGATGGAAGAGGAGCTGCAGGATTTCTTGGATTTGAGAACCTCACACTTCTCTTTCCATTTTCACTCTCATTAGCGCACAACTTTAAAAGAAGTTGGCCTGCGCACAGCAACACGTTCACACATCATACCAAAATCCATGCTAATCTTCCCCCCGGGATGTAATTCAATTGAGCTGACATTCTAATAAAACGCTGGCAAGATGCAATCACAGTTTGCCTGCAATGCATAATTAAAATAGCACTATGCCGAGGCTTAAACCTTACAGAATGGCTTCCTGCATATTGTTGGTTATGGGACGTCGGGGTTTCCATTCCTGGGTGGTAATAGGACATTGTGAAGCTACTCTTTGTAGCAAAGTTGGTGGTGATCTTTGTTGGCCATTGCTAGGGATGCATTCAAGTCTGTTTTCAGATTTGTCTTGGGGAGTTACCTCATGCATCTAAACCTACCTTCAAATTTGTATTTCCTGCTGATAGCTGACTGAGTCCCTTCTAAGTCCCCTTGCTGTCTTCAAATCATATCTCTATCTCTATCTCTATCTCTATCTCTATATCTATATCTATATCATCATTTGAATCAACCATCCATGGCATTTTGGGAAATCTTAACTATTTTCTAAAACACTGAAGACAAAAGGACTTGCCTTGGATAATGAAACTGAGATTTTGCTGTTGTTTTCCCTCAAAGTATTTTATACTGATAGAGCAACCCTGCTTTAGCATTGTCATTGATAACGAACTACGGAAATACCATATGGTTGGGGTTCCTACATTCCGTTTAAACTTTGTGGTTGCTGAGTGGTTGCTACTTTTTAGGCTATTGCTTAATCTGCATTCGAACTAACCAGTTGCATTATGGGTCGGATTAAGAAGTTCTGAAACTTTGATAAGGAGCTGGAGAAAGACAGTAGGCCCCTCTGTGGATTCCTATATGTTTTAGGTGATATTTTGCTAGTTGTGCAGTTAATGTTTATGATATTAATGATCTCTGACTACAGGGATAGAACACCTCAGAAAAAAGGTGACAGTTGTCATCCTATCATGTATGGGGGCTCAAGGCATTTAATCGCTACTGACTCTCACATGAACTCTAAACGGGGTGTACACGGAGATAGAACCTGGGTGCCCAGACCAGTGAGGTGGGGTGAACTGAAACAGGAAATGCGTTCCCCTGGAAACGGGAAGCTCATGTTTGTCTTTGAGCAGAGCTGTGTATGTCGGGAGCCTGCTTCCAGGCAGATAAAACCAGATGCGCTCACCACCCCAGAGCGGGAACCACACAGGATGGGATCCAAGTTCAGTACCTTCAGGGCTCTCATGCTTGATAAAATCCAGGCGCCCTTTTACTGGGATTCTGAGGATTAGAAAACCAATACTCCTTATTTGGGGTTCATTTTCCCTTAGGACTTCAAGACAGCACAGAAAACTGGCACCCCGTTTTGGCGATGTTAAGGACAATTGCATCAGAAGACAAAAGGGTGGCACAGATATCTGGCGGCTGTGCAGAGTGAACAGGATTGGGGGAAAGGTCAGCTCAAGAGAGAAACTCCGTGGGGATGTGAAGGTGCGAGGCTGAGGGAAACCTTTAATTAGTTGGAAGTTTTTCTCATTTGTTTTATAGTGAGAGCTTCTGACTTGCCAAACCCAGAATATTGAAAAGGTGAATCCCGGCTCCCTACCCGCTGTTTTAATTAGTCCAAGTAGGTGGCAGTAACAGAGAGACCCCCCAATAAACCACGGCACAAAGAACAGCCGAGGGATGGTGCTCTTGGCTGGGGGCAGGTTTTTCAGGAGCGGTGGCTTCTCCCATCCATGGCTCCTCCCTCTGGTAGGGGCCTGTAATCCTTTGCATGTAGATGGAAGGGGGAAAACAGGGAGGAGGGGGCATCTGCTTCTTAAAAACTGTTGGGCCGAGAGTGGCACCCAAGCCTTTTGTTCACTTCTGTTGGCGAGAACTCAGCCATGTAACCCCCACTTCCCTTGGAGAATCCTGGGGGGCAGAGAAAGAAGAAACGAACTACATCTGTGGTGATACTAGCAGCCACACCATCCCATTGCTCTAAATGTTATAGTTGTAATAGCTGATACTTATTAGTGCTTTCTAAAATATATATATATTTTATTGACTTCAGAGAGAAAGGGAGAGGGAGAGAGAGAAACATCAATGATGAGAGAGATCATTGAACAGTTGCCTCCTGCATGCCCCATACCGGGAATCAAGCCTGCAACCTGGGTGTGTGCCCTGACCGAGAATTGAACTGTGATTTCCTGGTTCCTAGATCAACATGCCACCACTGAGCCATGCTGGCTGGGCTTTGTTAGTGCTTTTAATGTGCTCAGGGTTTCATGGACATGTTTTCACTCAATCTTCACAACAACCTTGTGCGGTGAGAAAATTCATTCCCATTTTACAGATGATGAAACTGTGGTTTGGAGAGGTGACAAATCTTGCACAAAACTGAACATCAAATGGGAAGCCAAGATTAACACTTTATTTTTTTAAAATATATTTTTCATTGATTTTTTACAGAGAAGAAAGGAGAGAGATAGAAAGTCAGAAACATTGGTGAACGAGAGACATCGATCAGCCGCCTCCTGCACACCCCACAGTGGAGATGTGCCCGCAAGCAAGGTACATGCCCCCAACTGGAATCGAACCTGGGACCTTTCAGTCCGCAGGCCGACGCTCTATCCACTGAGCCAAACCAGTCTCAGCCAAGATTCATGCTTTATTTATTTTTTAAAAAATGTATTCTTTATTGATTTTTTACAGAGAGGAAGGGAGAGGGATAGAAAGTCAGAAATATCACCCCCGACTGGAATCGAACCTGGGACCTTTTAATCCGCAGGCTGATGCTCTATCCACTGAGCCAAACCGGTCTCAGCCAAAATTCACGCTTTAAATGCTGTTTCTCTGGAGGGGCAGGATTTTCCACTAAGCCAGAGGATTGGGGTAGACAGGGAAAAAGAGGCAACCGCTTCCAAGTACCTTCACCAGCTTTGCAAAGAATTGCTACCTCTTTCTCCTTGGCCAAGCTTCTCTTTGTAGATGCTGAGAGGAGAGAGGCCTGTGGTAGAATGGAGGAGAGAGGTGATTAAATCATCTGAAATCTATTTTAAAAATCTCCATTTTCAAATGCTTTCTGTTTCTAACAATGCTTCACTCTGTGAGAGACACTAGCCCCTTTTCCGAGCCAACAGGGTAACAGAATGCAACTTGTAACAGACTGGCTGGCCTGCTAAAGTAGCAATTATATTTAAATTTCAGTATCAGTAACACTAGCTGGAACCACCTAAAGCAAAAGGAAGGAAGGGGTATCAGGGTACATTTTCACTCCTAAAGCGGCCCTGGGGGCTAGAAATGGAAAGTTTTATGTGACAGTTTTGTTGTTTTTTTTTCCAACTTGAATTATTCCTCTCTTTTAAAAATTAAGCCAGCCTAACAAAGCCTTACATGTTGGCCCATAGGGCAGCAAATTTAGGAAGTGAAAAAATGGAGTTTTTCGTGGTGTCATAAGCTCACCCACACTGAACTTAAATTTATGACCTAGACTATTCCAGATTTAAGTTCTGTGTTTTTTTTTTAAATAGAGCAAGTGTGCTATGAATAAAATCACTTTAGATTTTATAGTCTTTGAAATTAAAAAGGAGCTCATAGCCTGGGTGTTATTTATTTCCCTTTTGTAGCAATTGAATGTCCTAAAAACAAAAATATCATGACCTGAAAATCAGTACTTGGATGTAGAAAGTTAGAAAACATGCACCTTTAATGAAGCCAACATTTTGAGATCCTTTTCAACAAACTCAGTGTTTTGGATTATTCTTTTTAATATACACTGATGCCCATGTCTCCATAAACCACGAAATTCAATTGGTAAAGATACGGAAGTGGGACCCAAAGTATTCTTTAATAAGATTTCCTAAACTTCCCCTACGAAGCTCTGTTTATCCTGACCCAGCAAGGCTGCTGCATTTCAATTCTGGGCTTCTTTTGCATACAGAAAAGTACAGACTTGCTGAGCTGAGCCAAATCTGTCGATCCAATTACGGGGTAAGAGAGCTGATTGTTGCTTTAGGCAAAACCTGTAATCTGTAAAACTCTATAGTATCAGTGACAGCCTAGTGAAAGGGAAGGACCAATAGAGTATATATGTTACTTGAGTGATACACAGACGCCTAGTTCTCTCTATAAATACCCAGCTTCAAATCTAACATCAAAGAGCAATGAAGTCTACAGAGCCTTGAAAATACATGATTCGATATGTCTGCAATAATTTTTAGATAGAATGTTTTACCAATGGAGACAGAATGTAAGCGATGAATTGTAAATTGCTTAACTGAGCATTAATTTGAATGCTCTTATTACCTTTAATAAAATCTGTTTCAGCTACTCCTGTTTTCAGTATATAACTATTTTAGTGACTTTGTAATGTTTGGTAAAATTTTGTTATTTGGTAAGAGGATAGATTCAAGGATAATGGTTGATTACATTTTATCACACAAAATTCAATAATGATTTCAATTTAAGATAAAAAGTTGATCTCTATAAACACATATGGTTAAGTGAAAGAGGCCAGATATCAAAAAAGTACATACTGCCCCATGCCATTTATAGAAAATACAAAGGCAGGCAAACATTTATCTATCGTGTTTGAGGTCAAGAGAGGACATATCTTTGGGGTGAAAAGAAGGCACAGTGGTTGGGAGAGGAAAATGTGTGTGTGTTTTTTTGTGGGGGAGGGTAGTGGTGTTAATAATGATCTATTTCTTGACCTGGATTCTGGTTACATAGCTATACGAGCTGTGCACTTTTCAATATGTGTGTGATCAGCTGATTTAAAATGTCAAAAACATTAATCTCTACAATGTTACATTAGTGTTTTAAGAAAGAAGGGATTCATCAATATGAGCATGGGTGTGTAGTGTTGAACAAAATATTAGCTTTCTAGTCACAAAATACAGAGCTAGTCAAAAATTTTTTAAAGAAATTGAGATTTCTTCCCATTTTACTTTCAACAATAATTCCATTTTTCCATGCAAAAAGGAAAGTCAGTTTAATTTATATTGGATTGCAATGGGAAAGTGAATTCTTTTTTCTCATGCATAGAAGTACAAGCAAGAATAAAATCAGGGCAGGGTATACTTCAGAAGATATTTTAATTCATGTTATCAGTATATCTGATAAGAAACCTAAAACCTCTGCCAGCAAGGTTTTGCTGGGCCCAGCATTTTTAGTGGTAATGAAGTTTCATGGCCATTATCATGACCATCTGGTAATCAATACCTGGGATATCTATTCCAGTAGAAATGAAAACCCCAGTAAAATGTTTCCATTTATAGGCTTTTTTTTTTTTAGAGGTGGGAACAGATAATAGATAACTCAGTAAATGTATGTCTCGATGGTCCAGCAGCCAACAGTTTCTAATAGACAATGGCTTAACTTAATTTTTAATTTGCTTTTATTTCTTTTAAGATAACTGCAAGACATTCCATGTGAATTTGGTTTCGTTCCATACTGGCAAAGCAAATGACTCAATTCTCAATTCTTTTTTTTTCTTTTCATTCCACCAGTGTTTATTGAGGGCTTTCTATATGTCAGGCCATGGGGAAATGATGATACAGGGAGCATGAGCTTTGTTCTCGAGCCTGCACGCCAAAGGAGTATTTATTCATTCAACAAACATTTATAAACTAGAGGCCTGTGGATGATTTCGTGCACTGGTGGGATCCAGCCAGCCTGCACTGTTGGGAGCCATTGGAGGCGGGCCAGCTGGGGCCAAGGGCTGCAGGTGGTTTGCTGGCCAGCTCCGCCCCTGATCGGGGTGGTGGTGTCTGCTCCGGGACAGGACCAGTCGGGGTGAGGGGCCTCAGGTGTTCTGGTCATTTCACCATTTAGTCAATTTGCATATTATCCTTTCATTATACAGGATGGCTACTATGTGCCAAGCTCTGTTCTAAGTTCTTAAGATCTTGAGAAAGAAAGGGGAAACTTACAACAATCCCTATCCTTTAAAATTTTCGTTCTCCTGGGAGAAGACAATGAACATAATATCTCAAGATGCTCTCTACATTTAAAGTGTGTCTCCAGGATATAGTAGGCTCTTCAGTGCCTGTGTTTTGATTGGAGTATTTACTCTAAATTACATTTCCCATTAGTGCACATTTCCTACAAACCAGTATGTTCTTCACACTCACAATACCACCATCAAAATCAGGAAATGAACGTTGATTTATCACTGCCTCCTCCTCTCCAAACCTCAATCAAGTTTTGCAAGTTGTCTCACTGATATCCTTTATACAGAGCCAAGGGTCCACTTTAGTATCACCTGTTACATTTAATTGTTAGGTCTCTTCAGTCTGGAACAGTACTTCAGTCTTTCCTGGATTTCTATGACCTTGACACTTTTGAAAATTAAAGGTCTTTATAGAGTTGTTAGTAGTTTTTTTTTTTCCCCTGATGTTTTCTCCTGTCATTCAGATTATGCATCTTTGGCAAGGTTATTAGAGAGGTCATGCTGTATTCTTATTTAATTTGTCCCGCCACTGATGATGCTCATCACAGTGGTCACTTGATCAAGAGGCTGGGATGGCTCAGTGATTGAGCTTTGAGACCTATGAACCAGAAGGTCATGGTTCTATTCCCGGTCAGGGCACATTCCTGGGTTGTGGGCGCGATCCCCATTGTGGGGTGTGCAGGAGGCAGCAGTTCAATGATTTTCTGTCATCATTGATGTTTCTATCTCTCTCCCCCCCACCCTTCCTCTCTCTGAAATAAATAATACATATAAAAAGAGGGTGTTTTCCAGGCGACACTAAAGTTACCTTTTTCTCTGTCATAATTAATAAGTATTTTATAGGGGTTGTACTATGGATCCAAGCAAATATCCCTTTTTCATAAACTTTGAATTTATTCATAAATTTATTTATGTAAATATGTATTCATGGTTTTCCATTGTAATCGATAGCTTGTAATTAATGATTGTCATAATTCATTTTGCTGCTCAAAATTATTTTGCTGGCTTTCAAATTGGCTTCTGAGTCCTTCTGACAGGTCCCCATCTTTCTCTGACCATTTCCTTGCTTTTTGTGCAACAAAAGTTCCAAGTTCATTTACTATAGGGAGCGGTTATAGGAGTAAGCCTGGGACTGACCTCTTGGCAAAGCCACAAACAAATCCTAGTTTAGAGAGCACAAGCCTGTTAGCATAACCCTGTTAGCATAACCTTGACCTTATGACTTCCCTAGATCCTTCCTGGGTAGCTAATGGGCTGTGGGAGGTGCAGCGAGTACTGCCAAAACAAGTGAAACTCACAAGAACATTGTAACTATGGTGACCACTACCTTGTTTACCTCTGACTATAAAATAAAGCAGCAGTTTGCAGTATGATCTGTTCCGTGGCCTCAGCCAGGCACAGAAGATCCATCTGGACCAGTGGTCTGCAAACTGCGGCTCTCAAGTCACATGCAGCTCTTTGGCCCCTTGAGTGTGGCTCTTCCACAAAATACCACGACTTGGGCAAGTCTATTTTGAAGAAGTGGCATTAGAAGAGGTTTAAGTTTAAAAATTTTGGCTCTCAAAAGAAATTTCAATCGTTGTATTGCAATCAATATTTGACTCTGTTGACTAATGAGTTTGTGGACCCCTGACTTAGACCCAGCTTATTCATTTTGTCTGTCTTTTCTTCATCCTTCACCAGCCTTCCCTCAGGCTTTCAGGCTTGCCGAACTCTTTGCTCTGCTGGTGCGGCACAATTTACTACTTTTTCTGGGCCAATTCTGCAATTAGTCATTTCTCTCTCTCTCTCTCTCTCTCTCTCTCTCTCTCTCTCTCTCTCTCTCTCTCTCTCTAAATATATTTTTATTGATTTCAAAAGGAAGAGAGAGGAAAGAGAGAGATAGAAACATCAATGATGAGAATCATTGATCCACTGCTTCCTGCACATCCCCCACTGGGGATTGAGCCTGCAACCTTGACATGTGCCTTGACCGGGAATCCAACTGTGACCTCCTGGTTCATAGGTCGACACTCAACAACTGAGCCACACTGGCCAGGCTTCTTTCCTTTCTTACATTGGATGCCTTCTTTACTTCTCTCAGCCTCTGATTTTTACATGCTGGGCCTTTTTTCTCTGTGATTCCTCCTCACCCCACTTTTATAGTTACATTTCTTTCCATTTCCACTGTTCTTCATTCCTTTTATGGGTCTCCATACAGTGTCATTTTCCGACAGCCTAAAAATCTTATTTTTAAATCTGCTGGTGGTTAAGTTTTCACATTTGTTCATCTTGAAATATTTTTCACCTGCTTTCATTTTTTTTCAAGGCTATTTTTTGCCAGATATATAATTCATGGGTGACAGCTTTTCCTTCCTCACTTTATAGATGTAGTATTGTCTTCAGGCTTACACTGTTTCTGGAGAGAACTCACTGGTGATTCTTATCATTGTTCCCCTGGAATGTATTTTTTTTTTTTTTTATCTTCTGGCTTCTTCTAGATTTTTCTTTTATTCATTAATTTTTAACAATGGATTAGAATATGCCTAGATATAGTATTTCTTATTATTTTAAAAAATATTGCTTAGGGTTAATTGAGCTTGTTGGACCAATGATATCTTTTTTCCCCTCAGACATTATTTTTTCAATAAATATATTTTCCTGTTCCCATCCTTCCTCTCTTTCTGCAACACTCTCTGCAGGTCAACTAACCTGCCTGATATTTTCCCACAAGTCACTGTCTGGTCAGAATTCCAGTGACTCCCAGCCACTCTAGAATCTGTATTCAGCTCACTACTCTGGTTCTTGTCCTCATAGGTGTAGCTTGATATTAAGTGAATGACTAGTGGGAACCCCTGGGAACAGCACTGGAGCTCCTTCTCCGTATAAACTCCCTTCTCTGCAATACTCTGTCCTGCGGTCTCCAGCCACTTCAGCAGCCCTGGCGCCCAGTCTCTCCCCTCAGTTCAGCAAGACCCCCCTCACTCTGCTTACACCGTGGTCTGGAAAGTGCCTTCAGGCAGAAAGTCATGGCTATTGTGAAGGTCACCTTGAAATTTCCCTTCTCTCAAAGACAATTACCTGACTGCCTGTTGTTTAATATCTGAAAATATTGCCCCCTCACCCCCGTTATATAGGTGTTTATAGTCAGTAGTACTAATTTTATACCAATTAGGCTGCTATGGCCAGAAGTGAACATTGAGTACATTCTGTAGTATGTTAAAAAGTGATAAATGTTCTGAAAAAAAAAAACAATAGAAAAGTATACGGAAGATGGATAATGCTGGGTGAGTGAAGTATGGAGGTATGATTTTTAAAGTATAGGTCAGGAAAAGGCATGCAGTTTAGCATGACAATTACAAGTAGAAGAATTTAGGCACCTGAGAGGAAGGGGCATCTAACCAATCTAGGGGTGTCTGGCAAGATTGAGCAGAGGAAGTCATCTCTAGTCTAAAACCTGAAGGATTAGTAAGAACTAATTGGGCAATGGGATGGGATAGGAGAGGGCTGGCATGTTTTCTAAGACACCAGAAACAGCATTTTAAAGACTCAGGGAGAGGCATCAGAGCACACTGAGTTTGGCAGAGTGTAAATGGTTTTTAGTGGCTGCTGGATTAATATAGAGTGATAAAGTAGAGACCCAGTTACCAGGTGTACCAGTTAATAATGCAGGTCTTTTTCACTAGATGGAGTTACAAATATCTTTTATATTAAAAGAGTATTATGCAAGTTGACTGTAATTCCGCTACACCCACAAGCCACGCCCACCAGACAATCAGGAGCAAGTATGCAAATTAACACCAACCAAGATGGCTGTGGTCATGGAATGAACAGGAAGCTTGGGTTTCCCCAGCAATGGAGGAAGCCAAGCTTCCTGCACACCCTGGCTGGCCCTGGACTCCACTCAGGCTACAAAGTTTCAATTACAGAAGATAAATAAAGCCCAACAAAAATGGCTGTGTCCATAGAGCAAGCAGGAGGCTTGGGTTTCCCTGGTGATGAAGGAAGCCAAGCTTCCTGCCCTGCCTTGGCCTCCACTCAAAGCTACAAAGTTTCAATTATAGAAGATGAATAAAATAAATCCCAGGTACCAGGGCCTCTGCTTGGGTCACTAGGGTGTGTGGCCAGCCTGAAAACCACCATAGACTCCTCACCCAGGCCACCCTATGCCCCAAGGAAACCCCACCCTGATCTGGGACATCCTGCAGGGCAAACCAGCTGATCTCCACCCATGCACCAGGCCTTTGTGCTATCTAATAAAAAAAGTAATATGCAAATTGACCATCACTCCAATACAAGATGCTGCTCCCATGTGGATACAAGATGGCCACCACAAGGTAGCCAGCAGGGGTGGGCAGTTGGGAGGGACCAGGCCTGCAAGGGAGGACAGTTGGGGGAGATCAAGCCTGCAGGGGAAGGCAGTAAGGGGTGACCAGGCCAGCAGAAGAGGGAAGTTGAGGGCAACTGAGTCTGCAGGGAAGGGCAGTTGAGTGGGAAGGAGGGGGAAAGCCTGCAGGGGAGAGCAGTTGTGGGGGACCAGGCCTGCAGGTAAGGCAGTTAGGGGTGACCAGACCTGCAGGGGAGGGCAGATAGGGGCAATTAGGCTGGCAGAAGAGCAGTTGGGAGCCAGCAGGGAAGTGGTTAGGAGGGGAGTGATTAGGAGGTGATCAGTCTGGCAGGCAGAAGTGGTTAGGGGCAATCAGGAAGGCAGGCAGGTCAGCAGTTGGGAGTAAGCAGTCCTGAATTGTGAGAGAGTTCCCAGATTGGAGAGGGTGCAGGCTAGGCTGAAGGACCACACCCCATGCATGAATTTTGTGCAACGGGCCTCTAGTGTTGATATATATGCAATTTGATATGTATGCTATTTTGTTGTATTGACAACAAGCTTCAAAACTTCATATGTCAATATTTCTGAAGGTGTTAACATCATAGATATTTTTATGCTTAAAAATGCCAAATTTTGTGCCAAAAATAGAGCATTTGCAGGAAATTTTAATTCATTATTTTGAAGAAAAGTGCTGCTGAAAGTTATCATGTAATTCAGGGAGCTTATGGTGAACATGCTCCATCTCAAGATACTTGAGAACTCTGGTTTAAATGCTTTAAAGGTGATGATTTTGATGTGAAAAAAAGAACTTCCAGGTCAACCAAAAAAGTTTGAAGACCAACAATTACAAGCATTATTGAATGAAGATGCATGTCAAACTCAAAAACAACTTGCAGAAAGATTAAATGTTCCTCAGCAAACAATTTCCGATCATTTACAAGCAATGGGAAAGATTTTAAAGGAAAGAAAATGGGTGCCACATCAACTGAATGAAAGACAAATGGAAAACCAAAATGTCATTAGTAAAATATTGCTTCAATGGCATGAAAGAATTTTTTTTTTTGCATCAAATTGTGACTGGTGATGGAAAGTGGATTTATTTTGAGAATCCCAAATGCACAAAATCATGGGTTGATCCAGGTCAACCATCAACATTGACTGTAAGGCCAAATCACTTTAGAAAGAAGACAATGCTCTGCATTTGGTGGGATCAGGAAGGTGTGGTATTATGAGTTCTATAAGCAGGTGAAACCATTAATACTCATTGCTACTGACAACAAATAATCAATTTGAACCACACTTTGATTGTGAATCAACCAGAATGGGCCAGAAGACACGGCAAAATAATTTTGCTTCATGATGACGCACCATCAACACACTTCAAAACCAGTTAAGGACACGTTAAAAGATCTTGCCTGGGAAATATTAACCCACCCACTGTAGTCACTAGACCTTGCTCCTTCAGATTACCACTTGTTCCAATTGATGACACACTCATTTTCTGAGCAGCACTTCAAAATGTACGAAGTGGAAAATTGGGTCTCTGAATGGTCTGCCTCAAAACAAGAAAAGTTCTATTGGGACGGTATTCACAGATTACCTGAAAGATGGAGGAAATGCATAGCTAATCATGGACATTACTTTGAATAAAGCACTTTTGATGTTTCTCTTGAAATTATAAAATCCATATTTTTAACTGGTATCCACATTATTAACCGGTATCTGCATTATTAATCAGCACACCTAGTAAACAGAGTCTTGCAATCTACATTAAGAGGCTTTCACCTTGTCCTATGGACCTTGGAAAGCCATTAAAGGATATTAAGTGAATGAAATTTGATCATAACCCCTGAATCTCCATATCCTCTTCTGTAGAAAGAGTGTTGGAAATAACGACATCAATTATTTCTTTTATAAATGGGTCTACTTTTTACAAGGAGGGGTTAAGTTTTGTAACCATATCAGAAGTCAGTGTCAGATGCCTGATATAAGAGACCCTTGACAAGATAATGCTTTTCAAACTAGTTTGTGGATCACATATTTCCTGAGAGAAAGAGTAATCTCAACATAGTAAAGGAAATTGATGGTGAAACTCTAAAAACAGAACATAAAACCTTTTAATTTCTCAATTAAAACATGTGAAATATTAAATTATAATAGAGGGTAGTCATTGAATTATGATATGTGTTAGTATATAAAAATCTAGATAGAGTGAATAAAATGTTTATTCTGAAGAATTAGTAGTATCACAAAAGAGAGAAGAGGAATAGAATAAAAAGAAAGCCATCAAATAAGAAATCAGTCTCTTTATTTCCACACCAAAAGGGTGACATAGAAAAAAGTTGCTGATTATGTTTATTTTTTATTATACTTGATTTGACTCAATTCAATAAACATTTACTGAATTTCATGGTAGGTGCAGACACTATGAAAAATAGAAAAGTCCTTCATATGGGCCTGAAATATCAGGGAAATGGTTACATCTGGGCTTTATAGAATTCTGATTGTAGGCAGACTGGTGAATTCTTTATTTCTGTTTTTCTGTTCTTCCTCATAGACTTAACCACAGAAACTTTATGTTAATTATGCCAAAAGAAATAGAACATTATCTGCATACTTTGAAGTTGAGCATTCACTTTTTTTATTAAAAGAGGCATGGCTCTTTTGTTCTTGGGGAGCCAAGTTCCCCAGCATCTCTGCCAAGGTTCATTTCGCCAATTCCTTATCTTGACCTGTCTTTATGAAAGTCCCCTGTATTTGGAGGTGGCATGTATGTCACTTGGGAAAGGACAGTCTTTTTAAAAAATACATATTTTTATTGATATCAGAATGGGAAAGAGAGATAAGAACATCAATGATGTGAGAGAATCATTGATTAGCTGCCTCCTGCACGCCCCACTCTGGGGATGGATTCCACAACCTGGGCATGTGCCCTTCACTGTACTGGAGCCCAGGATCCTTCAGTCTGCAGGCGAACATTCTATCTGCGGAGCCAAACTGGCTAGGGTAAAAATACAACCTTGATCACTAACTTTGTATTTTTTATCCTCATCTGAGGATATGTTTTATTGATTTGAGAGAGGACGGGAGAGAGAGAGAGAGAGAGAGAGAGAGAGAGAGAGAGAGAGAGAGAGAGAGAGAGAGAGAGAGGAAAGAGAAGAGAAGAGAAGAGAAGAGAAGAGAAGAGAAGAGAAGAGAAGAGAAGAGAAGAGAAGAGAAGAGAAGAAGAGAAGAAACATTGATCAGTTGCCTCTTGTACATGCCCTGACCAGGGATCAAACCTGTAACTTTGGCATGTGCCTTGAACAGGAACTGAGCCTGCAACCTTTTGGTGGATGGGACAATGCTTCCACAGAGTGAGCCACCCAGCCAGGGTTAACCTTGTATTTTAAAAAAATGTTTCCCAGTGAAAGCGATTTTGTTTTTTTCAAATAAAAAAAAAATGGTGCGAGTCTCATATATGTCTCACATCTGGGGCTTCCTGAAAAGCAGGTAGGTAGTTAGTACAAGCATTACATGTTCATAGTGATTATGCAGGGCTACCGGGTAATGTTGCTTCTTTGGGAAAATGGCAATTTAAAGCTAGTGTTGGTGAAGGTCTAAAAATACTCCGTTGCAGGCTCTTCCTTTCCCAAGTTCTCAAAACAGACAAAGAGCTTCCTAGAAGACAGTTTGAAGTTTGGAGGCTCTAAACAAAACTAGACATAGTACTACCCTATGATCCAGAAATCATGCCCCTTGGTATTTACCCAGAGGAGCTAAGAACTTATATTCACACAAAAACCTGCACACAGGTGTTTATAGCAAGTTTTACTCAACTTTATTTATAATTGCCAAAACTTTGAAGTAACCAAATGTCCTTTAGCAGGTGAATTGATAAATTATGGCACATCTAAACAATGAAATATTATTCAGCTCTATAAAGAAATGAGCTATCATATCAAGCCATGAAAAGACATGGGGGGAAACTTAAATGCATATCTTACATCAAAGCAGCCACTCTGAAAAGACCGCATACTGTATGATAACCACTATATGACCTCCTGGAAAAAAGCAAAACTATGCATTCTGCCAGCGGTTTGGGGGTGGGGATGGGGGGGGTGGCGCATGAAGGGATGAATAGGCAGAGCACAGGATTTTTAGGGCAGAAAATAACCTATAAAATACCATAATCATGGTATGAATATTACATACATGTCATTATGCATTTGTCCAAAACCAGAGAATGTACTATCTGAAGAGTGATCCATAATGTGGAGTATGGACTCTTAGTCATGATGATGTGTCACTGTGGGTTCATCAGTTGTGTACCACTCTGGTAGGGGATGTAGATAATGGGGAGGCTATGCATGTGTAGTGACGGGAGGTATATGAGAAAGCTCTGTACTCCCCCACCCCAATTTTGTTGTAACCTTAAACTCCTCTAAAAAGAAAATATGAATAATTAAATAACACATTGTAATATTTTACCAATGATCTCAATCTTCAGAATAAATATCGTGTTACTTTCCCCTCACACAGTGTCCTATGCTGTGTCAAAACATGTTATGATGCTCTGATAGTAGATGCGCTGAAGAGTATGGGGTGAGGGTGTTTGGGTCTATCCTGTTTTAAAAAAGATGGCTGGGTTGCCAGTTCGATTCCTGGTCAGGGCACATGCCATATGCCCGGGTTGTGGCTCAGTCCCCATAGGGGTTGTACAAAAGGCAGCTGATCTATTTCTCTCTGTGTGTATTTTCCCCTCCTTCTCTTTCTCCTCCTCCTCCCCCTCCTCCTCCTCCTCCTCCTTCTTCTTCTTTTTCTCCTCCTCCTCATTCTCTCTCTCTTTCTCTCATAAAAAAAGAAAGAAAAGAAAAGAAAATGACTGAGGGAATGAGTAGGTCAAATCCCCTCCCTATGTGATGTCTGCAAAGCTGATGATCTTTGGCACGTTGCCTCTCCAGATTCTCTACATTGAAGAGACTATCCTCTTCTTAAATTTTAGATGTTTCTTTTTTCTGGCAAGAGTACATTGGGGTTTCCTAAAGGTCAACAAATATATGTCGAATGATGGAGAAGATGAAAGACAAATGCTGTTTTGTTTGTTGTTTGTTTATTTGTTTATATGCTTCCCCTCTCTTTTGGGACGTGGGATCCTCTATAGATTTGAGGAATAGAAACTGTTTATTCCCTTACAACCCCCACTCATAAATAGGGAGCTGTGAAGAAATTTATTGGCTCTGAGGAAAAAGAGTATTGATTACAGGATATGATACTACATTCATGATTGCTATAAAGCTTTTTTGTTTCTTCAAATATATATAATGGATAGTAGTGAGATAATCAACATTTTAAAAATAAAATGAAAAGAAGAATTATTTTTTCTCTCAGAAATTACAGATTGAAAAGAGAAGACAAATAACATACAGATATATTTTTGGAAATCATATATTTTGAAAAATGTGAGAGCATTTTCTTTTCTTGTCCTTAGAAACTGAAAATGTTAGCATGTCTAGAAATTATGATTTAGGTACATGAAACTGGGATGGAAAATGTCTCTCAAAATTTCATATCCTTCCAGGAACCTTAAAATATGATATTTATTGGAAGTAGGGTAAATGACATTAGTTAAGTTGGCATTTATAGTGCAGTAGGGTGCTGAGGCCTTAGTTCATATAATCGGTGTCTTTACAAACAGCAGAGAGGAGACACAGAGGGATGATGGTCATGAAAAAATTGAGTTGGACCTTGGAGGTAAACTGCTAGAAGTCAAGGAATACTAAAAACCTCAAAAACACAAAATAATAACTTGATTTCAAACATCTGATCTCCAGGACGATGAGAGTATGAATTCCTTAAGTCATCCCAGTTTGTGATACTTTGGTTATGGCAACCCTAAAAAACTAGTACATGGACACAGTCATAAGATATATAGTTTTGAAGTTTATGACCAATGTCCAAATATTGGGAACTGAGTTAGTTAATTGTAGTATAGCAATAAAATATTTTATTGCCTTTAAATCTGACTAATATGTGCACTTTAGAGATACACAGAAAACTTTGCTAAGTTACAAATAGCCATCATGTGCTATGCACACAATAATTACAAGAACTATATATGTATAATCATAGAGGCTTAGAACAAGACTCGTATTCTTACACAATTGGTAGAATATAGTAAAATATTTATTGTTTACTGTTTCTTTTAATAAAAGGAATACATATTTGACCTAAAAGTTTAAAAACAATGAGTTAAAAATAGGTTGATATAAAAATGGCTTGATATAAAATTCTCTCACATTTTCAAAATATATGATTTCAAAAAATGCATATGTATGTTATTTGTCTTTTCTCTCCAATCTGTAATTTCTGTGAAAAAAATTTATGTCTGTGAGAAATTACAGAAGACTTCTGCTTTTCATGTTATTTTTTAAATGCTGATTATCCCACAAGCATAAAATCTAACTACCATACCATTATATATTTGGTTCAAACATAAATTGAGATTTGCACCAAATTTGTTTCATGCACATGACCTAATGCTTTTTCCCCTTTGTTGTTAAATTTTTAAGCCTGAACTAGTAGCATACGTTGAAAAATGAGACACATGGCCCTTTAAGGAACTGGGAGTGGTGGACAACTTCAAATCCTATAGATTATATCGATCTAAAACAGAGTGAAAAACAAATAGTCATGGCCAAACAGTGTAGGGACAGATATAGAAATGTACAATTCTTCCACGTGTTTCTTTGTAGAAACTAAACTATAATTAATACCTCGAGCCCACAAAATGAGCGGGATTGGAGGGCTAGGCTTCTGGAGAAATATTTGCAGTGAAAGTTAAGAAGTTGATGAAACAGCTTATTAAACTAGCCTATCCCATATAAATACCATAGTCTGGGCAGTGATGAAATTTTGCTGGAAGACTCAAGGGAGTTTTCAGAGCCAGGTTCAGTTTTCATTATACAACTGGAGTTGGCTCTTTTTCAGGCCAGCTGACCTCTTTGTGCAAGACCGGGAGGCCCTCTAGCTTCTCTAAAAAAGAAAAAAAAATTGCTCCCCTCTCTCCAAAGCTCTTATGGAAATCAGTTTGTCTGATGGGTGAGTCTCAGAAGTACCATTCTTCAGTGTGGAAGAATTAAAAGATGATCCAATGCAAGAAGGGATCCTTGCATTACTGACCATCCCCATGTGGAATGCAGTTGCTATTTATTTGAAGAGCAAGACAGGAAGTCATTCTCTTAGGGAACCATCCATTAAGAGTCCACTTACATGATAATTTATATCCCTTCACAAAACCACTAGTATTTAAAGCAACAAACGCCTTCAGAGTTTTCTAGTCAGATTTTTCTTCTGAACAACTAAAAGAATGTGGATGTTTGGTATATTCACACTGCAAATAGTCAATCATCTATTTAATGATTTTTTTCTCCCCAAGAAAAATGCTATGAATAGGCGGAGGAATGCAAGCAAAGGCTGTTGTTGTGGATTTGGTCATCTTTCCCTCACTGGGAGGGAGTCTTCCAAAGGGCAGTGTTTTATAATCATCAGTGCAACCACGTCACAGAGTAATCTTGGTAAAATCTCTCCTAGAGATTGTTTTAGGAAATGAAAGCACAGAAAGAATAAATAAAGCACCACAGGAGTAGAAGGGGGAAAAGATTCATATGTATTTGAAAAAAAAATTCCTATATTTTCTCACCTTTAGATGCAAACAGTGGCTTCTGAACTTCCAGTATGAAGGACCCAACTACCCTATTTCCCCGAAAGTAAGACATCCCCTGAAAATAAGACCTAGTTCCAGTTTTGCCTCTCGGTGCAATATAAGACCCCCCCAAAAATAAGACCTCCCCGATAATAAGGACTCCCCCGAACATAAGGCCTCCCCGGAAGATAAGGCCCCCGAAGCTACCGTAAGGCGTCTGACTCCTGATTTAAAGAGACCTCGCACTGCCTGAACAGCTCCGGCTGCGCTGCGGCCAATCAGTGAGCTGGTTTGTGATGACAACTTACTACCGTACCGTAAACAGGTAATAAATTTCCTTTTATTTTGTTCAACAATAAATGTGCACCGTATTCTTCTTCATGGAAAAATAAGACATCCCCTGAAAATAAGACCTAGTGCATCTTTGGGAGCAAAAGATGCACTAGGTCTTATTTTCGGGGAAACAGGGTGGTTGTACTTTGGGTAACTTAGACTCTGGACAGTTCTTGGTGGGCATATACCTCAGCGAGCCCTTAAAGGAAAGGTTTTGCCCCACAGGCATTGAAAGGAGGTCTGTGAACTAAAAGTTAACAAGCTTCCCTCCGTACAAAGAGGAATCTGAGTCACCAAAGAGACATTTTCCAGGTAGAAATGCAATCTCAAAATTAGTGTTCTTCATGTGAGAATGTACAATTGCATTTTTTCATTCAAATAGCCTTAAAAAGCCCATAGTTCCTGGCCTTTTACCTGTTAAGATGATTGTTATATTCCTGTTTTGTATTTTTTTCTCTTCTAAATAGGCTAGATGCTCTTAAGAATCCAAAGATAAAGAAGAAAAGAGCCTACATTTGCCCAGTTGCCCAGCGCATAATGACTTCACCAATTACTTTTTCCTGTTTGAAGAGGCTACTGCTAACGTGGTGCCATCTTTTGCAAAGGACTCTCACTGGGATTTTAAGACTATGTCCTTTTATTTGATTGACTTGGAACAGACATGCATGTTCTCTTAGGTCATAGCTGGAGAATAAAAAGTGGGCCATTTCCTGTTAGTCTTATGCAGTGGTCGGCAAACCCCAACTTGCGAGCCGCATGTGGCTCTGCAGTTTGCTGCTCTGTTGACTAATAAGTTTGCCAACCACTATCATGTACCACCTTTTACCTCTGCACACAGTATGCCACAATTGCCTGATCCTTACAGCTTCCAACTACATAACATTTAGTCTAGTCCAGTGGTTGGCAAACTCAGTAGTTAACAGAGCAGCAAACCACAGCTCACGAACCATGGTTTGACGACTACTGGTCTTACGTAACCTGAGAAATTGTATTCTTTTCCCTCATTGGCAACTTCTGTGATAGTTGAGTTTGAAACAGGTTTTATTGATTATCAAAAAACTATTAATTTTAGGTCTGAAAATTCTAGATGAAGTGTCTCAGTAGCTAAGACACATGTAATTTTTAGGCTGTCTCTGATATTTTTTTATGGAGCATTATTGATGTCTACCTTATCTAACAGCCATCCTATATAATAAAGACAGAATATGCAAATTGACCATAACTCCACGACAAAGATGGTAGTGCCCACAGCCAATAAGGAGTGAATATACAAATTGGCACGACGCAGTGAGGGGCAGAAGGTGGCTCTGGCTGGAGCAAAGGCAGTGCCAGAAGCCAGGCGAAGGCCTATTCTTGCATGAATCTTCATGCATCAGGCCTTTAGTGAGGGGATAAAAGGCAATACAGATACTCCTGACAAAGAAATAAATTTAAGTGAGGTGACACTTCTCATGGCACTTGTGCCCACCTTCAATAATTTAATTATCTCCAGTGGTCAAGTAGATAAAAATTACCCAGCAAAGAGCATCTTGTCATTTAAATAAAACTTAAGAATCTTTTGATTGAACAACAAGCTATTTTACAGTTTTGGTTGGATTTACAAAGCAAAATATTAAGTAAAGAATGAGGACTGTAAATGATTCTGGCTCAAAATTCTACATATCTTTGGTACTACGAATGAGTATTACTGATAGTGTACAAATAGAATATATCTGAAAACAACTGTCAAATCCCAAGGAGCTCTTCTAAGTGAACTTTTAAAAAGTTTAAAAAATGTAAAAAGGTATCAATTTTAAAAATTGATTTTAAATAGAGGAAGAGAGAGAGAGAAATAGAGAGAAACATAGATCTGTTGTCTCCTGTACTTGCCCTGAGCAACCTGGGTATGTGCCTTGACTAGGAATTGAACTCACCACCTTTTGGTGTATGGACAATGCTCCAACCCACTGAGCAATACTGGCCAGGGTTCTTCTAAGTGCACTTTGCAGGTGAGGGGCTACAGAGCCATTCCTGGCTGACCTTCTCATACTATATGTGAGGGATCTGAAGTTTATTATTAGCTAGTCCTTCTATTGTTACTTGTTATATTGAGTCAAATAAGAATACTATAGGCCCCTGGCAGCATTAAATTAAATAAAACTAATGAAATTGCTAGCCAAATCTAAGGAGCAAACAATGCACTGGAGGAGGGTAGAACAAGGGGAAAGGTGTGAATTAAAATTAGTATGATACAGTGGTTATTCATTTCTAAAATGTGTCCTCACTTATAAAAATTAGCTTGGCAGTTGCATGCTCATATTTCCTTCGTATTTGGTCCAAGTTCAAATTTGCCGCAAAACCCTGCACATTTAATAGTATCTGTGCAGAAAATCAAAGAACAAACTAGAAGAAAGATTATATGGGTGATCATTCTTCATATATTTTGTTAAATATTAATTTAGTTTCATTTCCAGGATTCCCTAATTCAGGAACATTTAAATGTTAGAGTAAAATAAATATCAATTACATCTATAATTATCTACTTCGGCTACAGATTATTCAGACTTTTCAAGGCTAGCAAAAATGATTAAATAAAAGAATGGCTGGGAACCACATTGTTTAGTACGTAACCTCAATAAATGTAACTGACTTTATCATAATCATTTTTATAAGTGAGGACACATTTTAGAAATGAATAACCACTGTATCATACTAATTTTAATTCACACCTTTCCCCTTGTTCTACCCTCCTCCAGTGTATTGTTTGCTCCTTAGATTTGGCTAGCAATTTCATTAGTTTTATTTAATTTAATGCTGCCAGGGGCCTATAGTATTCTTATTTGACTCAATATAACAAGTAACAATAGAAGGAGTTTCAACTAGAGGGACTGTTCCATTCTCCTAATTAGTACATTGTGCCAGCCACTCTCCTAACTTCTTTCCAAGTATAAACTTATTTAATATTCACAGCAAACCCACAAAGAAGATGCTATTAATATTATTTGCTGTTTGACAAGTATCACTCATCTGTGAAATCTAATGAATAAAATAAACTGGTGAACAAAATAGAGAGACATGGAAGTATGGAACAGACTGTTGAACCTCAGAGGGAAAGTGGAGGTGGGAGGATAGTGGGGGTGGGTGGGTGGGAAGAGATCAACCAAAGAACTTGTATGCATATATGCATAACCCATGGACATGTGGTGAGGCCTGGGGTGAGAGACTGAGGCAGACTAGAGATGGGGATGGGGAAGGGACACCTATAATACTTTCAACAATAAAGATTAATATGATTGCTGTTTTTTTAGATGAGGAAACTGTTAGGGTTGCTGAAAGAGAAACACACGAGGCCAATGTGGTAAAGAATTATCAATGTATTAGGTCATCTGGAAAACCAGATGGGCTGAGTCCCAAAATGGTGCCAGCACCCAGGGACAGGGAGTCAGAGGTTTTAAAGGACTCTAAGTGGGCTTTTTCTGGGTGCAGTATTCTTTGAGTGATCTGGATCCTAGAAGGTCCGGAGGGGGAGGATAATGGTCTCAGAAATTGAGAACATCTCTAATAAGTACAAATACCTATTATAAATGCGTTAAGCCATCTGTATACCATAACTACCTAAAGAAGGTATGATTTGCATAACCCATGGACACTGACAATAGGGTGGTAAAGGCCTTGGACGGGGCTTGGGCACGGGCTAGAAGAGGTCAATGGGGGATAGAAGAGGGACATTTCTAATACTTTCAACAATAAAGATTTAAATAAAAAAGGGAAAAAATGAAGAAGGAATGATAAAATTTTTAGATGACAACTTCATCCCTCTCCAAATGATTCATTTTTAAAGACTCAAAATCAGGAAAATAACAGAGGAAAATAGCTAGAGAAATTAAACAGAATTCTTGCCTGACAGTATGTAATTGAAAACCAGTGATTGGAAGCACGTGGTGCAATATGTTCTACCAAAGGACGTTTTAAATTTTACGTTTTGATTGCTTGTAAGGCTCTTCACCCTTTCAATGCTGTTTAAGAAAAAAAGTGTCAAATTGGCCTTGGAGTACTTTCCTCACTGCAGGAATATGTTTGAAAAGAGAGTTACATTTTTCTCATGGACTAAGTTATATCTTCTTTTAAATGTTAGGAAAGAATCCTCTCCTTGTTCATCTAAGGTCTGAATGTATTCTTTCTGACAATGAAGGACAACTCCAGAAGAAAACAAGAGTGTGTGAGCACAGTTCAAGGAATTCCTATAGTATGTGTTAGGTAAGATTTCCTGCTTGGCATTTATAAATCAGGAAACAAAAGGCACCCTCTAAGAATTTAATTGAGAAGCTTAGCAAGGGACTATTTATAGACCCGTGTGGGCAGGGTTAAGGGAAACAAAACAGATGTGAACTATCAAGATACTAGCATCAGCTGGGGGTCCATCCTGCCCCTAGGCCTGATGGGACCATCCGGGAACCTGGAGGCAGGAGCTGTGGAAGTTGCAGTCCCAGGTAGATCAGCTGGGCTTTCCAGACCCCTGTATGGGCTGGTTGGGGCAAATGGAAGCTGTGGCGGGAGATTGGATGGAGAGCAAGAGGAAGGAAGAAGCCACAGTGACTTCCTCTCTCTGTCCCCTTCCCAGTTCCAGTTCCCATTGGACAGTCCCACCTGGTAAGCCTGGCCCCTGGCTCACTGTTTCACAGTGGCTTCTTTCTGTTGCAGATCTCTGGGTTGGCTCTCTGTCCTGTCTGGCTTTTTAGCTCTTTTATCTCTTTTGAAACCAATTCACAGCTTTAATTTCCTCTATTTTAAAAACTCATAATGGTGTGTGTTTTCCCAGGTAGATCCTGATATATATTTTATGTTTTTTAAAAATATATTTTATTGATTTTTTTACAGAGAAGAAGGGTGGGGGAATAGAGAGTTAGAAACATGGATGAGAGAGAGACATCGATCAGCTGCCTCCTGCACGCCTCCTACTGGGGATGTGCATGCAACCAAGATACATGCCCTTGACTGGAATCGAACCTGGGATCCCTCAGTTCGAAGGCCAATACTCTATCCACTGAGCCAAACCAGTTTTGGCTATTTTATGTTTTTAATGGCTACTTTGAGCAGCATGTTTCCCTTATATTTTCTGTAACCTATATCTTATCTGTTTGGTTACTGCTGATATAGACAATGACTTTATATCTACTGACCAGGCGGTACACTGATATTAATTTAAATGTGTATTAATTCTTTTGTGTTTAAAATTGAGATAATCATATCTGGGGAAAATGCTTACACCTTATATTCCTTTTGCTTTACATATACAATTGGACAAGACTTTAAGTCCTATGTTTAGTTTGATGAGAGTGGTGATAGTGTTCTTTTCTTGATTGTAATGTTAATTGGATGTGTCTATAGTTTTTTCATTTTGATGCAGTGTTTGTTACAGTTTTTTAGATACACACCATAGATATTTACAAATTTAGTAAGTTTCTTTATTCCTAGTTTGGGTATTTAATAAAAAAAATCTGATGAACCTTTGTCATTACTTTCTCAGCATCTACTTAAATAATCATATAATTTTCCTTGTTTAATTCCTTAACATAGTGTGGATAGATTTTCTGATATTGAAACTTTCTTACATTACTGGGATAAATCCTGCTTAATCAGCACTTTAAAAAACCCCACCACACAACACTGTTGATTTCATTAGCTAGGTTTTGTTCTATGCATTTATCACTTATTTAATTTAACTTGGGATTCATGTTTATGAGTGAATGGGTATTTAATATTTTGTCAGCTTTCTATCTTTGGTAAGGATTTCATAATTTCAGCTTTTTATTTTATTAATCTATATTATTTCTGTGTGTTTTATTTCTTTAATTCACATCTTATTATTGCCTTCCTTCTAGTTTTATTGGATTGCTTTATTGTTATTTTTCCAACCTCCTTCATTGTTCATTTTTCAGTAGATTTTGTTTTCTGTTTGTATGCACTTATAAATTTCCTACTGAATATTGCTTTAGATGTGGCCTAAATTTTTCTATAAAATGTTTACCTCCTCCTAATGATTTTAGATTTCCCTTATGATTTTTCTCCCTTGGTGGAGGGGGTTATTTAGTAATGTTACTTGTTTCTATATGCTTGCAGCTTTAAAATTTATTATTTTCTTATTGATTTCCAAGTTTTCCTAATGGAAAGATTATATAGTAGGTATGGTAATTGTTTTTAAAAAGAAGTGTGGAGATTTTCATTGTGGAACTTCACATAATTAATTTTTGTTAGTGCTCTGTATTCCAAGAAATATATGTTCTCTTTAAGGAGTCAATTCCATAGGGATCTATATGTTATTTTTAATATTTAAAATTTTTCTATTTTTGTTTTGCGTAATTTATTTGGTTCTGAGAGGGACATGTTGAAAACTTCAGTTCCAACTGTTGATGTATCAGTTTTCCACTTTATTTCTCTCAGTTGTGGCTCTATTTGAGTTTATATTAGGTGTACATGTTCGTAATCTTAAATCTCTTTGATATTCTGTTCATTTTTCCAGCATATATTGTTGTTCTTTATTTTTTATGCCTTGAGTTTTGCTTTGTCTGATATTAACATTGCTACGGAGGCCTAGGTTTGATTCGTTTTCTGGCTTATTGCTCTTGATGTTATAAAGATACTCTCCTATATTGATTCTAAAGATTTTGAAATTTTGCTTTTTATATATAAATCATTGTGTATGGTGTGAGATAGGGATCTAATTTTATTTCTCCACAGAGTCAACATTTATTTTTTTCTCATGGATCTAAAGTGTCGTCTCTGTTATATAATGTTTCTACATATATGATGTATTATTTCTAGGTTCTTCTTTTTTTTTAATCTCAGAGAGGAAGGAAGAGGGAGAGAAATATAGAAACACCAATGATGAGAAAGAATCATTGATTGGCTGCCTCCTGCATGCCCCCTATTGAGGACCAAGTCTGCAATGTGGGCATGTGCCCTTGATTGGAGTTGAACCTGGGACCCTTCAGTCCGCAGGCAGACACTCTATCCACTGAGCCAAACCAGCTAGGGCTATTTCTGGGTTCTTTATGCAAATATATTTGTCTATCTTTGTACCAAAATACCTTGTCTAAATTTACTAGTTTTATTACAAAGTCTTATGTCATATAGAGGAAGTCCTCCTAAGTGTTTTTTTTCCTTCCCAGGTGTTCTTTGTGAGTATGTTGGTCCTTTGCTATACTACCCTTTACCTCTTTGCACACAATATGCCACAATTGCCATAATCCTCACAGCTTCCAACTACATGAAAACATTTAGTCTAGTCCAGTGGTCTGCAAACTCATTAGTCAACAGAGCGGCAAATTTCGACTCTCCAGCCACGGTTTGCCGACCACTGCAATTTACCATATAAGTTTTAGTAAAAGCTTGTTGAACTAGAGAAAATCTTGCTGTATCTTTTTCTTTGGAATACCTTGAATTAACATCTTGACAATATTTGAATCTTATATTCATGAAGTGACTGTTCTCCTTATTTGTTATAGAACTCTTTAACGTTTTTAATTTAAATTTCCGTAATTCTTAACATAACAGTTATTCACTTGGATCACTGAGCCATCATTGCCAAATTCTTGGGCTAAAATGATAAACACTTGACAAAAGGCCATCCCTTGTCTTTAGTGTGTCTTACTCTGCTTGAGTTGCCATAACAAAATACTATAGACTTGTGGCTTCATCATCAACAATAACAACAACAACAACAACAAAACTTACTTCTTACAGTTCTAGAAGCTGCAAACTGAAGGTGACATCTGATTCCATTTCTGGTGAAAGCCCTCTTTCTGGCTTGTAAACAGCCACTTTCTGACAAAATCTTCACATGGTGGTAATATAGAAAGAGAGAGAGAAGGAAAGGGAGAGAGGGAAAAAGGAAGAGAGGGAGAGGGAGGTTGAGTGCACTAGGAACCAGGGAGCAGGTTCCAACACACACACAGACTTTCTGGTGTTCTTTTTATAAGGGCACATCTACATCCTATGGGATTATAGATTCACTCTTCTAACCTCATTTAACCTTAATTACCTCCATAAAAGCCCTGTCTCCAAATACATATAGTCACATTATAGGTTAGGTCTTCAACCTCCAATGAATTTTGAGGATATAATTCAGTTCATAGTATAGTGCTACTTCTTGTAGCCTTTCATTTTGGGCACTAGAGTTAAAAGACACCATGAAAAGCTAGCCACCAGAAAGGTAGAATCTTGCAGAATGTTGCTTATTTTTCTTATCACCCCAGGTCCATTTGGGGGAATGAAGTATTGATTTCATTCTTTACATTCTTTAAAGCAGGAAGAGATGTTCTACCTCATGGGTGAAACATCAACTGGTTATACCCTGGTTTTTCTCCATCAGGTTCCAATAACCTTATAGTTAGAAATGCCTCCCAGATACTGGCCTTACGTCAATTGTATTAATTTCCAGCATTATTGTAAACTTTTCTAACTGCAAAGTTATTTTAGTTGGAAGGCAAAGAGGTTAGCTCAACACCTTTTTAAATAGGAATACTCAAATTTACCAGTTTTAACATCAAATAAGTTTATTATTTTTGGCCACCAAAAAAATACAAACAAAACACCTGAGTGTTGAAATTGGAATTTTTATGAGTGCTTAAATAAGATCCATATTTTCAGTCATGGCTATTTTCCCTTTTTTTATGGGCATATCACCAATACTATTAAACTCCTAGAGGTCAAATAAACAAAGGGAAGCCTGCCGAAATCACATTTGATATTGAAATAGATTTAAATGTTTTTCAATATTTTACTATTTTTTTGTTTCTCATATATATTTTCTTAATCCTCACCTAAGAATATATTTTTATTGATTTCAGTGAAAGAGAAAGGGTGAGGGAGAGAGAAATGTCAATGTCAGAGAGAAACATCAAGTGGTTGCCTCCCATACAGGCCCAGACTAGGGATTGAATCCATAACCTAGTTATGTTATATTATGTTCCCTGACTGGGAATCAAACTTGAAACCCTTCGGTGCCTGGGAAAACACTCCAATCAACTAAGCCTCATCAACCAGGGCTGTTTCTCATTTATTCCAAGAGTATAATAGTTAAATGCTGTCCTGAGGGTCAACTCTTTTGTGGTTTTGATCAATAGCAATTCTTTTGCAATTGTATATGATACAATATGATGATAATTGAATGCCAAATTAATATTTCCATAGTTTTACATGGTTGATAATAAGCAATTCACACAAGTATATTTCATGTTTTATATTTCAATTAGTGAGATGGAGTTCTAAACTGAAAAGAAGTTCATCCTTTAGGGGACACAGTTTATAAACTCTTGTAGCGAGGGTTTACCTCATTATAGCTATATATAACATAATTTTAAGAATACAGACCTAGGAGTCAGGAATTTCTACTTAACCTTGAATGAGTAATTAAATTTTCTGAGTCTTAGCTTTCTAATACATAAAATGTAAATGATAATACCTACCTTATAGCATTTATATGACATAAGATTTATTTAGCATAGTGCTTGCCATAAATAAACAGGAATTATACCAAACACTACATGAAGTTTTTGTCTAGTTATATGTTCTCTAAAACCATATTTTCCAAACCAAATGACACAATGTACTAATAAACTGTCTACACACCGAGTCTCATAAGTGAGAAAAAAGCCAAGCTTAATTATTTTTGCCCAGGGGGGTCTTGGAGGGACTTAGAATATCATACTATAATGAATTATAAGTCCCCTACTTGTCTGTATTTTTTATTAGTAAAATATGCCTGCTTCTTGACGTCTTTGGGGAAGATGGTCAATCTCACTGTGATGATGTTATTTGTCCTATATTGAGAATGAAAGTACATACAGCTTTTGAAAACATGACAATCAATCACCATGGATTAGTACTTTTTATTCTAAACCAATTAGGAGAACACAATATAAACTCTTATGAAAAATAAGTTGGGATTTTTTTCCTCCCAGGAATTTCAAACAGCTAGTTCCCATCTCAGTAAAATGGAAGATCTGTGAGAGCAGGGCTTATCTATGTTATTCAGTGTTATATCCCAGTTGCAATCATAGCATGCTTCAGTAAGTGCTTATTGAGAAAATTTCTGGATTCAGCCATATGAATTCTGTTAATAAAATGACCAAAGAGCTCCTTGAGAATTATGTCTCTTACTTGTCTGTATTTTTTATTTATCTGGACCACTTGGGTACTGATTTAGATTTAATTATTTGAGCCCCTCTCTCAAGGTTAAATGCATTATAACCTACTAGATGCCTAGCGCATGAAATTTGTGCACAGGTAGGGTCCCCAGGCCTGGCTGGCAATCAGGGCCAATGGGGTTTTCCTGCTGCTAGTTGAGGCCTTCCTTCATTCCTCATCACCTCTTGGTAGTCAGTGCACGTCATAGCGGGTGATCAAACTCAGGATCTCCCAAACTCCCGAGGGGACACTTTGCATATTAGCCTGATATTTACCTGCAGTAGCATACAAAGAGAGCCAGCAGAAGCCCTACTCTGTGGTTCTACAGCACAAATAATGGCCTCACTTGTACTTCATGAAGAGATAGAATAAATGGGAGAAAGATCTTGAGTCACCATCTTTTAGATTATCCATATTTTATATTCACTCACTATGCTCATGCCCAATTTATTCTGTTAGGAAATGAAATAGCAAATGTTGGTTTACTTTAATTAAAAAGCTACTCAAATTAAACCAACACCATTTAAAGTTACATTACATTAAATGGAATATCCTACATCATGTAGTAGCTACAACTATACAAAAGAAAGGGATAATTGCATAGAAATTAAAAAAACAAAACTAGTTACTGATGTTTCTCAAATTGATCAACTTTGGCACAAAATACCTTTTATATGTCAATTAGAGAATTTAGGTTATGCCTTGATATGCCCTGCTGCTTATGTAGGCAGATTCACTCAGTATTTTCCATCTTTAACTTTCAAGTTACATAGGATTTTGAGTTATTTAAATCATATTAACTTGAAAAAGGAAAAAAAAGTAATAATCAATGCCAAGTTCTTCCAGTACAGCTGAAGCAAAAGAAAATACATTAGAACAATTACTCATGAAGGGAATATTAATATCATTGATAATTTCATACAGAGTTCACCAAATCAACACTGCAGGACAAATTCTGCTTAACCACTACCTATTTTTGTTCAGCCTGAGAGCTGACTGTTTTTGTTTGTTTTTGTTCTTTTGTATTTTAACATGGCTAAACAAACTAAGAAAATATTTAATGACACATGGAAGTTACATGAAACTCAAACTTCCGTGTCCATAAATAGAGTTTCACTGGAACATAGCCACAGCTGTTTATTTACAGGTTGTCTGTGGCTACTTTCACGTGCAAGTAGAGTTGAATAGTTGCAAGGTATCATTTGGTACGCCAAAGCCTAAAATACATATCTGGATGTTTTCAGCAAATGTTTTCTAACTGTGATTTAGTACATGGATTTTTCCAAACTTTGTTAATAGGCCACGTGCATCAGAATTCACTACGGAGAAAAATGCAGACTCTCCTTCTCTCCCTGGGCCTTTCTCGTTCAGGGGGGCTCTCAACAGGCTCAGGGCTCCAGCTCTGGGCCCGTGAGGCTCTGCTGGGGAGCAAGACATCAGAAGGGCTGGGACTCGCTGACTCACCACACCTGGCGTGCTGCGATTTGTGCTCCTCGTAAGTCAGCTGAGGCATTACTTACTGATCACCAGATCTCATTCATTCAATGTATTATTGTAAATGACGAATAATATTTTCAGAAGGCAGACTTGTTAGTAATGACAGCACACATTTTTCTCAGTGTTTACTTTGTTTACATCCTGAGAGCATCTTTAGACACGCTTATGTTAATGTGGAAATTAAAATAGGGTAATATCATTTACAGAGGCAAAATCCATAAAGTGACAGTACAGATTAAACTAATTGTCAAGGAGAACAGATTAAGGACAGATATTCATTAGCAAAACTACCACCAGTTTCTCATCAATTTAGATTTGAAGTGAGGATGGTGCTCATTCATGAATTATGCCGGAGGCCAGTGCATGACACAGAAGCAAAGGTATAACCACATGTGCTGCCTCTGTCACTCTGTATTGAGTCTAGGTAAGGACTTTTGAACTGAATCCTTTAAAACAGAATTCAAGATGATACTAGATACCTGAGAAAAACAGCATAGACTAAATCTCTCTTTTTGGCTCTATTCAATATCTCTCTGACTCATTTTTTTAAAAATATATTTTTATTGATTTCAGAGAGGAAGGAAGAGGGAGACAGAAAGAGAAACATCAATGATGAGTGAGAATCATTGATTGGTTGCTTCCTGTAAGCTCCGCACTGGGGATCGAGCCCACAACCTGGGCATGTGCCCTTGAACAGAATTGAACCTGGGACCTTTCAGTTCATAGGCAGACACTCTATCCCCTGAGCCAAACTGGCTAGGGCTCTGACTCATTTTTTTTTATATGAAAATATTTAGGCTCTATAATGACATTGTTATTTTCTTCAAGGGTTTGTTATCAAAGTTAATTTTAATAAAAATATTTTCTTAGTGACAAGTCATACAGACAATAAATAAATGTTAAATGACTCAATATAATTTGTACTAACTTTGTTTTTGTGTCTTGTTCTAAAAGGATACCCAGTACAGTTCTGTAGATTTGTTTGGTATTTAGGTAAAAATATTTCATTGAGATAATTGTAGATTCATAATAGGATGATCCTATGCACCCTTTTTTTACTTTCTTCTATGGGAAATATTTTTGCAAAACTATAGTGCTATAATATCACAACCAGTATGTTGACATTGATACACTCCACCTGTCTTATTCTCCCATTGTACTGCAATCCTTTGTGTATGTGTTTATTTCTATAAATTTTATCACATATAAGAAGTCACTCATCTTTTATTATTTGTTTTTTAAATTGATGATTTGCCTGACATATCTTTTTCCATTTTGAAACTTTCAACCCACCTGCATTGAATTGAAAGAGAGTTTCTTAAAAGCAGCATATAGTTGGGTCATTTTTAAATCCATTCTTCAATCTTTGTTTTTATAATTGATGTACTTAAATCATTTGCATTCAGGTAATTTTATTGGTAAGATAGCATTGTCTGCCCTTTGATTCAGCTACTTTCCTTTTTGGTTCTTCTGGTTCTCATTCCCATGTTTGCCTGCCTCTCTTTCAGCTGACAGTCAAAGCATAGGAAGGATTTCCAGTGAACCATGAGAACATAGGAAGTGGCAAGGAGAGATTCCCCCCTAGAGGTTTCAGAGGGAATGTGGTCCTACTGGCTCAGTCTTCCAGCCTCCAGAACTGGGAAACAATAGATTTCTGTTGTCTGCAGCTGCCCAATCTGTAGTACTCGTCACAGCAACCCTAGGAAACTAATACACCCTATGTTTTGAAAATCCCTTCCAGCCACAGGAACATGGTTTGATTATGTAATGAACAACTGGTGGACCACAGAAGTGTTACATTTTTAGTCTATACCCAAATTAAGTGCTGGTAGGTACTACCAAATTCTTTGTAGAGGAGGGAACACAGGACAGTAAGGCTCCTACATGTTTCTTTTTATAATATTTTTGATTTGAGCATCTACTTACTGTCTGATACATGATTAGAGGTTAAAGCCTTCACTGTTGCTTGGAAAACTTTTCATCTCTTGTTGATTTCCTGTCCACCCTCTTAAATCTCTTCCATGCTCTGAGAATTATTAATTTCTTCTTTTCTAAGCAAACTCTCTCCAGATGACCTGCCTCCTACTCATTATATGAAATAATAGTTTTATAAAATGAATCACCTCAACTCCTCTCTCATCATTTCCAAATAAATGCTCAAATCTGTATTATATCTGCTCCCACGTATTTGTGTAAACATTTGTCTTTGAACATAAAATTCTGCATTAGACCAACTGGGCCCATCTGTAGGAAAAGTTTTGGGTAGTGGAACAAAGATATTTTAGGCATTTTTATTGGCATGTCTAGACCTCTGGATTTTTTATCCAAAAGTGAAGGGTATAGGGTTAAATTATTTTGAGGGTTCCTTCCAACCCTAATCATCTAGACCCAATTTTAAGAGATCACTTATGGTGACAGTCAACCAAAGCACAGGTTGTATTGCTGGAAGAGGGGAGAAGATCTGTGCAAGAGAATTTGGTAAGTCATAGATCATCTTACACTACTTTCTGGTGGTAAACAATGAGCAAAACAGGGAATCAAGATAAAACTAGAAATCATTGGAGAATCAGTCTGTAGGATCGGGCCTAAGTGGGCAGTTGGACATCCCTGATCCTGATAGGATCAGGCCTAAATGGGCAGTCAGACATCCCTTTTAAAGTCCAGGACTGCTGCCTCCTAACTGCTTGACTGCCTTCCTTCCTGATTGCCCCTAACCACTTCTGCCTCTCAGCTTGATCACCCCTAACCACTCCCCTGCCAGCCTGGTTGATGCCTAACTGCTCCTCGGCCAGCTTGTTTGCCCCTAACTGCCCTGCCCTGCAGGCCTGGTCACCCCCCTAACTGCCCTCCCTTGCAGGCCTAGTCCCCTCAAATGCTCTTCCTTGCAGGCCTGGGTCCCTCCCAACTGCCCTTCCCTGCAGGCCCAGTAGCCCCCAACATCTCTCCTCTGCTGGCGTGGTCACCCCTAACTGCCCTCTCTTGAAGGCTTGATCACCCCCAACTGCCCTCCCTTGCAAGCCTGGTCCCTCCTAATTGCCCTCCCTTGCAGGCTTTGTCCCTCCCCTGCTGGCCATCTTGTGGCAGCCATCTTGTGTCTACCTGGGGGCAATCATCTTGTGTGTTGGAGTAGGTCAATTTGCATATTGCTCTGTTTTTAGATAGGATAGAGGCCTGGTGCACAGGTGGGGGCCGGCTGGTTTGCCCTGAAGGGTGTTCCTGATCAGGGTGGGGGTTCCTTTGGGGCATGGGTGGCTTGGGTGAGGGACCAGTGGTGGTTTGCAGGCCAGCCACGCCCCCCAGGTGACCCAAGCGGAAGCCTTGGTATCTGGGATTTATGTATCTTCTATAATTGAAACTTTGTAGCCTTGAATGGAGGCTAGGGCAGGCCAATGCCAAGGTGAGCAGAAAGCTTGGCTTCCTCCATTGTTGGGGAAACCCAAGCCTCCTGCTTGTTCTGTGGCTGCAGCCATCTTGGTTGGGTTAATTTGCATACTAGTTCCTGATTGGCTGGTGGGCATGGCTTGTGTGTTTAGCAGAGGTATGGTCAATTTGCATATTAATCTTCTATTAGATAGGATAATTTTTGCCACTGGACAGAAATAGACTATTTTCCTCAGTTCTAATAGGAAAAAAAGCTCACAGAAACACTCAGTAATCATTTCAGGACTAATCCTCTGTGTCCCTGGGAAAGAGCAGGCAGCCTCCACTGTGGCTATGTGATGCAGGAGGGGAGAAGGACATAGTTTCCAGGAGAAGGCAGGGGTGATGGGCACATGACATTATCCGTGCCTATTTGCTATAACTGGCCAACAAACCAGTAGTGTTTCTAAGTGTCAGACATACAGAGTGTCCAAAAAAATGTACATACCCTTTACAGCTGCTGGCTCAATTGATATTTCTTTCTATTCAGATTTAACACATTGGAATTAATAATTACTCAAAGTGTGCACACATTTTCTGAGGACTCCCTGTATATTGATTGATGTTTGGCTTCAGGAATAAGGGATAAAAGAAGACTTTTTTGAGTAAGTTAAGGAAGTTTGACTAAAGATTAGTTTATCTCATCTATACATCAAGAAATCTGTAAAGGGGGTCAAACAATCCCCTTCTTTTGAAGTATTCACCCCATGTCTCGACAGTGGACCAATTCTTCTGGGGCTGACCGTTGGTATTGGACATCCATACGTGCTGTGATCACTGAAAGGAGAAAACAAGAATCTTTCTAGCAGAGGGCAGACAAGCAGTCTGGGCAGTGTTTGGACTTGGTAAGGTTTTCATGAGAACCGCAAATAAAAGAGAAATCAAGTGACAAGTCACGGACACCACAGGACAGTTCTGGCAGTTCACTTGTGTGTCTGCCAAACACATGTACTGAGTGATCCCTCAGGGACTCAACAGTGTAAGATGGGAAGGCGGAAAGGAATGAAGTCGGGTGTTGGGCACGCATATGGGCAGTGGACATTCAGTGCATTGAATTAAAGTCAGTTCCTCGCCTCTGAGGCATCTTCTGATATAACCTTGATCAATGCACCCACCCAAACAAAATTGAAAAGCTTAAAATCACAACTGAAGAAATCCATAAGCAAGGACAAATGAATATAGATTATATTTACCATAGCAAAACCTCAATTGATCATAACCTTACTTAATCACAACCCTTAATTACTTAGAGTTTTAAAGAAAGGACAAAAAAATCAGGAAATAAATTGACATCAGTGTCTACTAAAAGCCTAACATTCTACTTTCTTCTCTAATTGTGTCAAAAACAGTTTATGGTGAAAAGTATGTTCAGAATGATCCATTTTAAACACTGGAATTACTCCAATAATGAATAAAATGTGTCCGTTCTTTAGATTTTTTTAAAAAACTAAGTTAAACCAATGGAAAAAAAAATTAAAGAAGTGTTTAAAGGGAAAGCTTTATTAAATGAAGCTGAAAAGCAAATTCCTATACATTCTGGTGAATTGAGGCAGCTTTATACCTGGGTACCAGGATAGCTTCGATTTCTAATATCATATCGGCGTTTAAGCCTTCTGGATTTCTAGGCAGTTATGGGGACTACGTACGAAGATCTGACTTTTGTGACGTGATTACCCATCCCTCTAAAATCCAGCCCTCCAAAACGATATGGCTCTCTACCACGCCCCTCAATGTCCTGGGGAATTTCCATTGGAAACAAGCAGTTAGTGATAAATTGAGTCCTTCGGGAAATTTCCACTTAGGGGGATCCGATATCTGATTTTTGTTCCTCCAGTGCATCCTCTTGGGGTACTCTCAAGTGTGGCTTAGGGTTATGTGAGCTGCCTCCTCAGATTTATCTCCCTGTTCTATCTGTCTCAGCCCCAAGCTGCCTTGGCAGGTAGTTTGGTAACCGAGAGAGGCTGCTGGGTAGCCAGCCTTCCTCCCCCCAGGGCCTTACCCACACCTATTGGACATGAGTCACATTACAACAGCCAGGCCGCTCAGCTCCACCCAGCGAGAAGCCTGTGGGACAGGCTGGAAGCCTGGAATGATCTCCATGCCAAGCCTAGATTGAAACCAGAGACCCAGAGGAACTCAAGGATGATTTTCAATTCGGCCTCAAAAAGAAGGAAAAACCAATAAAACAAGTAAATGAAAGAAGGAAGGAGCTGGAGTAAATTGTTACCAAGCTACAGTTAGAAAGCGCACGACGGAAGCAACACAATGTAAAAATGTGAAGTAGGCAGCTCTTCTGGGAGGAAGCAACAGCTCTCTACCAGGCAGCTACCCAGAGGCTATCTTCAGCTATTTTTAAAAACATGTTATTAAACAGCAGTTTAATTTGTTATTAACTATTACTGTTATCAACGTAATTCTTCTTTATGGTTATAAATGATGTGGTAGTGCAGGAGGTATATTAATCAAACAAAAAAGAACGTGGCTTCCATTTTCTACCATGGCTGTTGCTGATGAAATTCTTATATTATTATATTATATTATATTATATTATATTATATTATATTATATTATTATATTATAATTGAAATTATGCAGCTGACTACAGGGTTTTTCCACAGGGAAAACCATGGGGTAGATTGACCACAGAAAGCATTTTCCTAAAATAGAAAAATAAAAGAATTAATTTCAAACCCTACTCTCACCAGAAGACATTCTTGAATCCTTTACATGCAAATGAAACATCCATGATATCCCAATCTTTGACTCACTTAGAGTCCATCCGCTATCTTCCACTGTACCAATTACTGTCAGCATCCCACCCATATCCTCTCAGCTTTCACATTTCTCAGCTCCGGTGATCCTTTCCCTCAGGGTTTTCTCAGGTCCTGGGAGTTCGAGTCATGTGTGGGGCAGACCAGAAATGCTTCGGAGGTAACACTTTCTGGCAGCCACCCTAAACCAGCCGCTGCGGGAAGCTGGTGGGAAAATAACCCAGCTGCCTCACCCCTCAGTTGGGACAATGCTGAAGTGTATTCTACTATTAGTCAGAGTTCCCCAGAGGGACTGGTGGCTACTTCTGCATATTGGTAACCTGAGATCACCTGCTGAATCAACTCTTCCGCCATCTCCTTGTCTCAGTACGTTTTGGGGGATCTCAACCTAAGATAGACATCAAGGGCCCAGTTTCACCCTTTCTATCACCTTTCTCCCTACAACCCCCACCTCAGTCACCTAGGGAGCAACAAGTCTGAGAAAAATTTCAGTCTAAGGTGGACAGGGGAGCGTTCCCTGCCTTCCCTCTTCCGGCTTGTCCTTACTATAGCCCACCTGTAACCTCATTCCCACCTCCAGCCCCTCCCTCACCCCGACCTCCCACCTATAAGCCACCACCCATCCTGGAAATAACACCTATTGCTAATTCTTGTTCTAAAATTTGGGGCTGCTTTGATAAAACAGCAGATGGAAAAGATAGGTACAGATCAACTTCCTGCATACACCCTTTCTCAGTTCACCGAGACCAGAGTTTCCAAGGAACATCCGGAAATCCAGACGTTTCCTTTGATTGTCACAGCTGTGATCACAAGTAAGCGGGGCCAAACTGATCCTGCCCCCACCACTCCTCTCCCCCCACTCCAAGATTCTAAATTGTTTAAAATACTTGGCTTTAATGCTGCTGATATATTGCTTCTGTTACTGCTTTCTATTTATACCTCTAGTCCCACAGTTCCTGGAACTGTTGATGCATTGAGCTTAAACCAACTGCTACCATTCTGGACAAAACTGACAGCTTTTTCTCTGGCTTCTTTAATTAGGAAAGTCTTTAAGGCAAAGAACCGGGTAAAAAAAGTGCATTCTTTCTTTCTAATCAGGTACTTTTACATATAAATCAGCACCGTTTTTCCCCCTTCATTTGTCCTATATGTTGTTTGTATTCCTAGGTGACCATTCTTTTAAGTATTCTGTTCAGTGGAGACTCTAACTCTGCCAAAAGCTGCATTGACTCTGTCCCCAACACTTGTAGTTTTGCACAAACCAGCAACTTTACAAAAGTCTTTCCAAGCAAGGTCTTAGGATCACCTGCATCAGCACCATATGGGGTGATGGTTAAAAAGGAGATTGATTCATCGGGCTATCCTTTGACTCAGTGCAATTTGGGGAGAGGCCCAGTAATTCTTTATATGTATAGATAAGTTTGAGAAAATAAGTTTGGTCATTCAAATTTGATAAGAGGATCTAGATTATGAAGTCTAAATCTGTTTTCCTTGTCTCTCCCTGGACTGAATTCATGGCATTAACTCCACTAGTTGACTGTAGCTAATAAGCTTTCACACTTATTCCTAGGAGTGACAAAGACTTGCACTAATCTTTTCTACCGGAAAATGAGCGTGTGTGTGTGTGTGTGTGTGTGTGTGTGTGTGTGTGGAACACAGTTAAAAAATGGTTTCCAAAGAGTAAAATGTACCCATGTTTCCTAGTGGAAAAAATATGACACATGTAAGCATAACCCGTTAGGGGGCAGGGACAGGGCTTATGTTTTAATCATTTCACTAGTCCGTTCCTCTGGGGGCAGATCATGAAGTTCTAGTTTCCTGACTTAGATGATGGACAAAAATCAAGGATATTTGTACTGGGAAAGAAATGTTCTTTTTTTTTTTTTCCTTTTTCCTAAAATCAGTGTTGTTGATGATACCTACAGTTCAAATCTCATGTAATCTTATGTAAATGCTCTTGGTTTTTCCATCTGTTAAGATGCTATTAAGTAAACCTGATCCCTTTAGAAATAATCATGATTTCACTTATATGTGGAATCTAATGAAGAAAATAAATTAACAACAAAAAAAGGAAACAGACTCCTAGAGAAAGAGAACAGACTAATGACACCTGTCAGAGAGGAGGGGTTTGAGGCCTGGGTGAAAAAGGTGAAGGAATTAAGCAAAGCAAAACAAAACAAAACAAAAAACCCCAAACCATCCACAACCAAACAAAGAAGAAACACAACAAAACTCAAGAATATAAACAGTAAGATGATTATCAGAGAGAAAAGGGGGAGAGGGGAAGTTAAAGAGGATAAGGGGACTATAAGTGGTGGTGATAGGAGATTTGACTTGTGATAGTGAACACACACTACAATATGCAGATGATTTAGAATTGTACACCTGAGACCTATATGATTTTATTAAGCAACTAGAGGCCCAGTGCACAAATTTGTGCATGGATGGGGGGTTTGGCCAGCCTCTGATTGGCCCCAATTGGGCTGGGGGTGAGGGGCTATGGGAGGTTGGTGTGCTGGCCTCACCCCCAGTCAGTGTGTGAGGGGCCAATTGGAGACAGGGCGGGGGGAGGGGTCATGGGTGGTTGTCTGGCTGGCTCCACCCCCTGGTTGAACTCCCAGTTGAGGGAACAATTTGCATATTAGTCTTTTATTATATAGGATGACATTCCAATAAATTCAATATATAAAACAGTAATAATCATCATTGTTTCCTGGCCCTGGGTTTGGAGGATTTCCAGGCAAGATGGTAGAAGTTTAAAACAGAAACACACTTGGCATTATCTGGTGGGATTCATTATGGGCATGTAAAGTATAGCTGGCTCAAGGAAGAGGGGAAATCTTCCTTTGGAATCCAGTAACTAGTGTGTTTGTGGTTGTCAGAAGTCGATTGTGAGAAAACCTACATGTATCTGATCAATAAGCAAATACCCTTTTCCTGGAGTTGGGAACTGATTGTGATATCAGTAGATCTGTATAAGAACAGAACAATAGTTATGTCTTTTGGGCAAACTTTCAGAGCAAGTGCATAGTACACATTGCTGGTGATGAAGTTCACAGCTGTCAGTGATGGGAGATGGCAGCTTGTGGCATTTCCCCATAAAATTGTTCTTTGGATATTGCGATCTGTCCTTACATTTATGTAAGGTCATCCCAGAATGATATTGTTTGTGGCTTGGTACTGTTCATTAGAGTCTTTTGTCAGCACTGGTTCTATATGAGAGGTGTTTATACTGCAGGAGTTTATTAATAGAAATGATGAGAGGAGAATGGGCTCCTGCTCTGGAAATGGTTTATTAACTCCACTGTCTTTCCAGCCTGGTAAGTTATACACTCCCTGTCCTCCAGATCTCTATCTCTTTATACCTCGCCAAGAATTTCCCAAGACGGAAGGTCTGGAAATGCTTCTTTGTCACTTGACTACCCAGCAACATGAATGAATAATATTTTCCACTGCTTTTCTGTTTATGAGTCATTGACTGGAGGAGCATAAACCAATTTTTCAGTTTTTAAATTATTTGAACCTTTTGTTACCTTCCTCCTAATTAGAGTCCATTATGTTTCAAACTCATTTTATGTATTTATTAATAGCAAAAATATTAAATGAAACCATAGAAACCTCTGGAGGAGGAGTTCTATTTCTTTTTAAAAGCAAGTAATTCACTTAACTTCTTTTCTAGTCGAATCAAAAGCTTTGACTTTAATAGTTGGAAATTATCATTTAGTAACTTATTTTTTTTCAGCTTTTTAGTAGCATTGAATTTCCACTTCTACACATAGTCTGCCAACTCCTTGAAAACAACTATTTTAATCAACCATTCAGAAGTACTTTTAAACAAGTGTATAGGTTATATACATGGTTTACATTTTCTGCCTTACTCAATATTTGGACTTATGAAATGGTACCTTAAAATACCACTTTTGGAAAGCACTTTCCATTCCTTCATTGTGGATATCATAATTTAACTACTTACTACTATTTTTTTTGGCTTGGATTTTTAAAACATTGATTTTTAGGTCTTCTGCTTCAATTTTATCCCAAACCCAGCCTTCAGATCCCAGCTGAATTTGACAATCTATAAATCCTTGCTACTCAAGATGCACCAGCCTCACCTGAGAGTTTATTAGAATTGGAAAATCTCAGGCCCCACCCCAGACCCGCTGAATCAGAATTGGGATTTTAGCAAGAGTTTATAGGTGATTCTTGGGCACATTAAATTAGAGAATCTCTGTTCTGATCTAATCCTTCCACTTTATGATGGCATTTTCCAATTAATGGGACTCAGTAAGTAGGTTTTTATAAGTTACTAAAGGCTCAATGCACAAAATTTGTGCAAGAGTAGGCTTTTGCAGCCATGGTGGCTGCCTGGATCCAATGGCTGCAGCCCCAGCTTGGTCCGAAGGTCATCCAGAAGGATGTCCGGTTTAATTAGTATATTATGCTTTTATTATTATAGATGGTATCTTTTGAAGATACCATCATAATGTGAAGATAGTGAACCTTCGAGGAGAAACCAAGATGGTGGCATAGGTGAACACCTAAACTGCTACCTCACACAACAATTTCAAAACTACAACTAAAAGACAGAATGGACATCATCCAGAACCGCAGGAAAACTGGCTGAGTGGAAATTCTACAACTAGAAGGATAGAGGCTCACGGAGACTCATAGGAGCTACAAAAAGATGAGGTACAGAGACATGCACGTGGAGAGGACGGGCGGTGAAGTGCCTGGCTGGTTTCCTCTAGCAGGAGGGAGACAGAAACTCCTGAGTGCACTGAACACCAGTTCCAGGGGAAACTCATATGGGGGTAGTTGGGATTGTCGTAAAAAGGGAAAAGTGTATGAAAACTTAGGGGAGCACAAAAAGGCAGAGGTCTAGAGGCACACAAAACACTGCACACAGAGAGGACTGACTGCTGATTGTGCTGCTGGCTTTCTCTAGCAGGAGGGAGACAGAACCTCCCAATTGCACTGAACTCCACTTCCGATTGCACTGAAACCCAGTTTCAGGTGAGACTCTGGGGATCCAGACTCATATGGGTCCCCAGAGCACATGGGAACCAGAAAGGCAGAGGTCAGGAGGCACAAGTGTGTGCACAGAGAGGGCTGCAGAGATTACCAAGTGGCACTGAGACCCAGGGGCTGCTTAGGGGGCTGACTGGAAGCCAAGGCTGTCTGCTCAGCCCTGGGACTCCACCCCATTCAAGCTCAACAGAGAGGCTTTTGCAATTTTGCAAGTCTTGTATCATAAGGCTGACTCCAGCACAGAAGTTCTCCCAGTGTAGCGAAAATGCAGACAAAGGAATAGATCACAAACAAAAGAAATGGAAGAAAATAAATGACTAGATATAGAGTTCAAAACCATGGTTATAAGGTTTTTCAAAAATTTCCTAGAAGAGATGGATAAATTTAGCCAGACCCAAGAGGGGATGAAAAAGAGCAACTATAGATGAAAAAGGACCAACTAGAAATTTAACATACACTGACTGAGATAAAAAATATTATACAGAGACCTAACAGCAGACTAGAGGAACACAAGAATCAAGCCAAAGATTTGAAATATAAAGAAGCAGAAAACACTCCATTGGAAAAGCAAAAAAAAAAAAAAAAAGAATCCAGAAATGTGAAGATAGTGTAAGGAGCCTCTGGGACAATTTCAAGTGTACCAGTATCAGAATTGTGGGGGTGCCAGAAGAAGAGAGCAAGATACTGAAAACCTATTTGAAGAAATTATGACTGAAACTTCCCACACTTGTTGAAAGAAATAGACTTACAAGTCCAGGAGGTGTACATAACCCCAAACAAAAGGAATCCAAAGAGGACCACACCAAGACACATCATAATTAAAATACCAAGAGCAAAAGACAAAGAGAATGTTAAAAGCAGCAAGAGAAAAACAGTTACCTACAAGGGAGCACCCATATGACTGTCAGCTGATTTCTCAACAGAAACTATGCAGGCCAGATGGGAGTGGCAAGAAATATTCGAAGTGATGAATAGCAAGAACCTAAAACCAAGATTACTCTACCCAGCAAAGCTATCATTCAGAATTGAAGGGTGGATAAAGAGCTTCATAGATAAGAAAAAGCTAAAGGAGTTCATTACCACCAAACCTGTATTATATAAAATGCTGAAAAGTACTCTTTAAGAAGAGGAGGAAGAAGAAAAAGATAAAAATTATGAACAACAAATACATATCTATCAACAAGTGAATCTAAAAATCAAGTGAATTGAAAATCTGATGAACAATAAACGTGAATATAATAGAATTAGGGGCATAGAAAGGGAGTAACTGAAAATTCTCAGGGAGAAAGGGGTAAGGTGGGTGCTGGGAGAGACTGGACAAAAATCATACATCTATGGATGAGGACAATGCAGGAGGAAGTAAGGGGAGAGGGAGAGGTGGGAGCCAGGTGGAGGGGAACTATGGGGGGGCAGGAAAAAAGAACAAATGTAATAATCTGAACAATAAAGATTTATCAAATAAAAAATATAAAAAATAAAAGGAAAAAAAATAGTGACCCCTCATGGAAGAAGGCACCTCGATGGTGACATTTATTGCTGGGCATCCTGCTGGCAGCTCAACCTATGTTAAGGTTTTTTTGTTATTTTAAATATATTTTTATTGATTTTTTTCACAGAGAGGAAAGGAGAGGGATAGAGAGCCAGAAACATCGGTAAGAGAGAGACATCGATCAGCTGCCTCCTGCATGCCCCCTACTGGGGATGCACCCGCAACCAAGATACATCCCCTTGACTGGAATTGAACCTGAGACCCTCCAGTCCCCAGGCCGATGCTCTATCCACTGAGCCAAACCAACTTCAGCTGTGTTAAGGTTTTAAGAGCTATGGTATTGACATTAACATGTGGCCCTCTGGCACTTAATGGAACTGGAGAAAGGGTTAGAGTGTGGGTGATGAGGAAGCTCACAGTGAAGAGGAGATACGTAGCTATGACACTCTGTTGGCAGTAGAGATATGGAAGTAGGGCAGAGGAGTGATTAATTCTGTGGGTGGTAGGTGGGTCAGAGGACAGAACAAGGCTTCTCAGAGAAGATCGTTTGATTTTAAGCATTTCACTTCAAGGGCAAGCTAGAGGCTGTTCCAAACAGATAAACATGAAGACAGTGAGACAGATAAGCATCTCAGGAAATTCACATGTTTGGATTTTGGTAAATACCAGGTATGTGTAGTGTGTGTAGGGGGAAGGGGGACAGTAGGTGGGCAGAAACCCATGGAAGGATGGGAAGTGAGGTTGAGTAATAGACACAAATACCCTCAGGTGATAAGGAGCTTGGCTTTTGTCAAAGGGTGCCTGGAGAATTTTAAACAGAGGCAGGGCCTCTTGTTTAAATGACCTTGTGAAAGGTCATTTGGGATGCAGGGTAGAGAATGAACTGGCAATAGATAGGGCAGGGATAGGTCAAGGGCAACCAGTATGGATGTGGCTGGAGTAGCCCAGGTGAGAGACAATGTTGCCTGGTATGAGTTGATAACAGTATGGATGGATGGTTTGGGCTAGAATCCAAAAATAAAAAGGAGGAAATCATTTTCTCTCTGCCACCAGCCTCTCCTCCGAACCTTGGAAGCCAACAGTTCTTTGCTGGGTCTTTTCTTATTCAGAGCAAACTTCTCCAGGTCTTTGAATTGCTGCTCACATGACGTGGTTTTACACGACCCCTACAGATATTTTAGTTTATTTTTATCACATGCATTGTAGTGCCAAGACTTGAAGAAAAAAGTAAAATTGAGTAGGGAAAGGCAACTAAAATTACTGGGTCTCTAGACATGCCAGGTGCACCACAAACATTGGCTCACTTAGTTCCCACAACATTGCAAAATAAGTAGTATTACCTCTATTTTTAAAGGTGTAAAGAAAGAGGGCCTGGAGGCCAAGGATCTCCCCTGTGATTGTAAGCTACTACTAGAAGAATCTGAGTTTGCACCCAGAGATCTGAGATTCACATATTAAACCAGCTACACTGCAAATATACTTAGAACAATTTAATTAACATATCTCCCAAGGTTTTCTGAATATCTAAGGCTATAATCACTTGCCTTCTTGGGTACCTACCTTGGCTATTGAACAAATTCACTAGAACCAGAGAATAAGCAGAGAAGATGCCTGAGTGACCAGGTAGATGACCCAAAGTCCAAATTCTATATTTATAAGAAAGTACCTCACAGGCAGTTTGTTTGTATACAGTTTTCTCAAGCTGGATGATCTGTTTTTGCAGCCTACAGATGATTAGAAATAGCAAATTCAGAATGATTGGCAAGGAAGAGATAGCTAATAACTGACAAGCTGATATCCAGGGAAGAGATGGAAGAATGTAAAGAGCCATCATTATAATAAGTCAAGAAGCTTAGATAATAGTTTGGTCACTAATACAGAGGCAGCCAGTCCCACAGACTTTACTTATCCCTGAGGGCATGACTATTCTGTAGCACAATGTATAGACCCTAAGAGTCAGTGTAAACTTTATCTTCAACCCAAAGGCTAGAGCAGAGGTTCTCAACCTATGGGTCATGTGACCTACAGGTTGAGAACCGCTAGCAGGGTCACCTAAGACCATTGGAAAACACAGATATTTACATTACGATTCATAACAGTAGCAAAATTAGTTATGAAGTAGCAACAAAAATAATGTTATGGTTGGGGTCATCACAAGATGAGGACCTGTATTAAAAGGTCGTGACATTAGATAGGTTGAAAACCACTGGGTTAGAGGGTCTTCTTTGCTTGAGCCATTCCAGGAGTGTGATACAATGCATTTCTTTTCTGATTAGACATTGTTAGTAATTACAGAAGATTTTGATAGCCTGCTAGGCAAAATCTCTCTCTTAGTAATGCCGGTCAATTGTGTTTTTTGTGCATAACAATCAAGGATTAGAAGACAAGTGTTAACAGTGTGCAATGGTAACCAGAAACGCCAGGATTCATTGTCTTCAAAGAGGTGCCTCTTCTTTGTCTCTCACTTCTTTTCAAGCCTATTCTGAGGTGATGCTTCTCTCCTGCCAGGGCAGACCCATGACACTTCTGGTCAACCTTGGGCAATCAGTTTCTATGGTCACTTTAAGTTGTAAACACAGACACAGTCCTGTGATTTAAAGTGTTCAATCAAAGATACCAATTGATTCTTTCATGGATACTGGAAGTATGCTTTCTTCTCTCCACCCTCTTATCTTGGAGTAGCAGGCTTTCCCATTCTCTTCATTGTTCATCTCCCCAATTCTATAACTGCTATTTCCAAACATGGAGATATAAGCAGGGAGGGGAAGGAAAGTTAAGGGGGACAGGAAAGTTCTTATTTGACTGAAACCTCCCTACACTGGCTTCCAGGTCTCAAAATGTAATATGTATATGAATTATGTGTATATCTCATTAAAGTGAAGATTTTGATTCAAGGCCTGGGTGATAGCTGAGATTCTGCATTTCTAATAAGCTCCCAGGTGATACAGATGGTGCTAGGGTTTGAAGATTCTCCTTTGGACCCACTCACTGCAATTTCTTTAATGCAGCCAATTAATGTAATTAATGCAATTTTTTTAATCTAGCCAACTTCTTTCAACTATAGCCCCTGGTGATATACATCATTACCCTTTACTACTGGGACACTCACCCCAATGCCCTCCGCCCCTTTGGTCAGAATACCTTTCAATATAACTTCAGGTTCCATTTCCACAGGTAATTAATTCATCTGGTCCCTGGATTCCACATACTTTTGACTTTCATTTTGACATATATACAGTTACTTTCTATATAGCCACTTGCTGGGCAGCCATAGAGCACTGTAACTTTCCAAAGATAACTTGCATGTCAGGCACCAGTCCGGCTGTCCTGCACATGTAGGGAATGAATACAGAGCTCTCCCCACAGAGTTATGAAGACTGCTCACTAGGCTGGTAAAGTTGGAGGGGGGTCGGTTTTCAACTCTCCAAAATAAAATCGCTTCACAATTCCTTTATCCTTATCCAACAATTGAGCTCCTTTAAATTCCCAGTCTGGGTAAAGGGTCATGTATCCTGTAACCAATTCTAGGTATTTCTTTGGAAAATTTGCATCTTGGTGATTGGTCTCACAGCTAAATTTGGTATTTATAAAATCCTTACGTTTTTCTGTTCTCTGTGACCACTGTCTTGTTTTCACCTAATTTTTTGAATATTCACTATTTTCTTGGTGCCCTTTATTTCACCTAAGTAAAGTATCTAGAAAGGTACCTAAAATCAGACTTCACTTAGAGCCTGGCCAGCCCAGAGTTCATTAAGGTGGTGTGTTTCTGTCTTTTATATGACTTCATTAACACTCTTGGCAGTTGAATGTTTATGGAAGACAAAGGGAAAAATGGTAGGAATCAGTGATAAGCATATAATCTTGAGCTTAACAACCTGGAATATTGAGATACCATTCATAGCACACAAAGAAATTAAGATAAAGAGATGGTAGTGGGGCCAGGAGTGGGGTGGGAGAAAGTAGTTCCATTTTAGGCCTATTGAGATTGAGGTACCAGTGGGACACTTATATGGAAATTTTTAACACTCAACATGTGGTAAGAAATTAGGGACAGGAACATACTAGAAGTTAAATCTAGAGATGGAGATTCAGGGGTCATCCTTGTAAAGATAGTATCTGAAGTCTAGAGAACAGAGGGTATATGCAGATTGAGCATAGAAGATGAAGGTAGCCAGTTCATACCTAAAAATGAGGAAGGCTCATACAGATTCCAAACGAAGGCAACATAATCTTCAGAACTGGGTATTTACTCAGGTGACCCAAAGTATTGCTACCTCTGGCCTGCCACAATGTCTGAAAGTTACATCAGCATAATTTCTTAGAATTCTTTCAACAGGGAAGTGTGCAAGGTGTCACTTAGAAGGGGATCACATTTACTTGGTTAATAACCATTGCTACCCACTGTCTCCCAGACCAGATTCTTATGAGGATGATACTTGGAATTTTGATGCCTATGAGGAATAAGAGGTCAGGTCTGGATTACTTGGGGGAAAAAATAGGCTTGGGCAGCTAGGGGTTGGGTAGGCCATGAGGTAGGAACAAATGTGACAGGGAGACTCTAGAATTTATTGCTTCATGGCAATACCATTTACTCAAAATGAGTTTATTTTATTGTTGAATAATTTAGTGATTTTATTAAAAAATTTATGTGTTCTAGTTAAAAATTATTTTTCCTTTCACCTTTAAAAATTGAAATATATTATTTCATATTATATACTAGAGGCCCATTGCACAAAATTCATGCACTGGTAAGGTCCCTAGTGTCTGCTGGCCCACCCCCTGGTTGAACTCCATATTGAGGGTACAATATGCATACTATGCTTTTATTGTATAGGTTATCTGTGGACAAGAGGGGAGGTGGGAGGCAATGGGGGCATAAGGACACATATGTAATACCTTAATCAATAAAGAAAGAAAATGTAAAAAAAAAATAAAAGAGAAGTGAAATGGCTGTTTTATTATAAAATATGAGGAAAAGGCACAATAGAAACTTGTTTGAAAGGACATCTACAAATATTTGTGTATTTTTCTATTTCAGAATATATTTTTTTACTTCAGTCTGGTATTAGACATCTCAACTTGGAAATATAAATATCCAATGTAAGTTATACATAGGATAATAATAATTTAAAATTTAATAATTACATGAGATAATCCATTTAAAAGTTGTATAACTGAAGTGATATTCTGTGAAGTGATATTCTGTAAAGAGTATGCTATTACCCATTTGATTTAAACTCTAAGAGACTGTCACCTTGACTATTTCAACAGACTAATGATATATGAATTATATATACATACGTGAACTTTACATTAGATATAGCAATAACATTCTGGACAATCTTTGTTCAGACCTTTTACATCTTTAAAGAAGAAAATGTTCAGTGACATAATTTCTGGTGGAAACTTTCTTAGCATTACATAATGCTAAATTGGCAATGTTTGGTAGCTTTTGACATTGATTTAAAATACAAAGATGGCAATCAGAATTACAAGGATTCTTTAGAAGGGTGTGAGGATGTACCAGAGATCACAATAATGTACCACAATCTTGGCTTTAAACAAGTTTAAACTTCCCGAAATTAGTTTCTAACTTCCCGAAGTTAGTCAATCCTAAGTTTCCAACTTTCCGAAATTAGTCAATACCCAAAAACACAATTAAGGTTGAAAACACCTATTGTAAAGACTGGGTGAATCAGCATTTAATAAACTGGAACTCTCAGCCAACCTGGAAAATTAGAACATAATGATTCCTATTCACAATAATGACTCTCAGTATACAAATCCTAACAACTATTTCTTTTATACCTGCTATATGAAAGAACTTTTAATAAAGTTTCTAATGTAATATATTATCTTACTTAAGTAACAGAAATATTTCTATGAAATATATTATCATGTTACAGGTGAAACAAATAATGTTCAGAAAGGCTAAAAGTAAAAGGTTACATTGTAAGGAATAGGTATCTTTTTGTTCTCTTATAAATCAGGAGCACTTAAGCTCCAAATATGTGTCATGTGTTTATTCTCGGAAAGCTCAAATCCATATATGATATGTTTTTGAGAACATAGAGTATTTCATTTTCATGTTCAATCATGTTAGATAAGAATACTTATTTGTATTTACCTATATGTATGTTTCTCTGTACAAATGTAATGTCATTCTGATCAATAGGGTAGATGCTGTAGCTTATTTTTTCCCGTGTTAAACATGGGATTGGCTGTAGTTATCCATCCAGTGTCTCTAGACATCTGCCCATCAGAATCCTCTAGTGACCAATAAGCTTCTTAAGATGAAAGTTTAGAGATGATACTGGAGCAGTGGCCATGACTTAGAGCAAAGTTAAGTAATTACCTCATTGATTCCATTCTCTCTTCTCCCTACCCCCTTTCACACATGCCCCCCCCGCCGCCCAACCCATCCCCGACAAACACATACAACATATCCCCTTTTTTTCTTCCTAAGAGTCTCAAGTTAGCAGTGATTTAAAGACTGGGCCCTTGCTCTTGCTTTGTACTGAGTACTTACAGGTTCTAAAAATATATTGATGCCCAGGCCCCACTCTCACAGAGTTTGAGTCACTTGGGCAAGAACAGAGCCTCGGCATTCTTATATTTCTAAATGGTGATTGTAGGGTATACCCAAGGTTGAGAACCACAGAAAAAAAAAACTCTTTATTCCATCCTTCTGATCCCCCTGGGTAAGTAGGCTTTGCCATTCTAATGTTGCATACCAAGAAATTCACATTTCTTAATACATCCAGTGAGATCAAAGAATTTTCATAGAAAGGTACTTATAACTATTGAAAAAAGAAAGGGAAAAGAAAATTCAATTATAGTGGTTAGGCTAAAATTAGAAGGTTTATTTAAGGCTTAGCAGATACTCTGAAGTTCTGCAGGTTTACCAGGATAGAGGGCTCCGTACTTCTCACTCAGTTACATAATGTCACATTGAACAAGCTGGCACTGTTGTATAAAATATCTCTCTTCCTCCCCTTTTGCCTAATATGTGAGCTATAAAGCAGGGCATCAAAAGGTGACATTTCAGAGTTTCTCCACATGCATTTTAACATTATAGAAAACAACATTTCCAAATCCCTTTTTTTGACACCCACTCTCTTCCATAAAAATTAGATAATAAAAACTGTTAAGCATCTGCCATTTCTATGATTGGGTATTTCCTTTTTATTTCTCTGCTCACTTATATTGGGCAGGAGAGAGGAAGGGTAAGAGGGAGATATTAAACAGGCAGGATATTTAATGGGCATCTTATCCCTCCCATAGCCTCAAAACAAAAGTAATTACCCACACACAAGAGTCTAAATCTGAGCCTTAGATAGGTCAGTTTTACCTAAGACCTGGTACTAGGCTGTCTGTCTCCTCCCATTTTTTCATGTGTTCCCTTTGGCAGAGTCTTCGGTAGCAGATGAAGTAAGAATGTGTAGAGCTGCCAAGATGCTAATCAAGTCCTCATGATTGTTCTGGTTGTCACTTCTAATTTCAGATTCAGAAACACAACTTTATCAGCTCATCCCCAAATGATCAGGTTCTTCAGGGGAAGAATAATTTGTTATTGACAAAAGTCACAAGCAGTTAATTCATAAATCATGTCACCAATATGTTAAATTATTATGGCCCAAGATGAGTTTCCTCACTGGGCTTTGCTCTTTTTGTTTGTTTATTTGTTTATTTATTTTTATTACAACTAATGGAATGCCATGCCTCTGTCTTATAGGATAGTTCTTCCATTAGGTTGGTGTTCCTAAGGTAACGGATTATGAATCAGAAATGATTTTGTTGTTTTATTACAAAGAACTTAGGCCTGTTTGAGTTAAAAGGAGGTTGATAGAGAAGTAATGGACACATTCAGAAAAAAATGTGTAGGGAGTGAGGAAAGTGGGAGTTATTAAGCACCTATCTAAGGCTCATTATTAAGCACCCCTCTTTCTGTGTTGCATGCTCAGACCAAATGTTCTCTTGTGTTTACAGCTCTCTGCACACCTGGCTCCTTCTAATCAGTCTTCCTTTCCTTGCACATGGCCCAACATGACTGCCATCCTAACGATCTGCAACTCAGAATGCACAAGACCTCAAGGCAGTGGCAGTGCCCATCCCAGTGCTGAACCTGCTCAGTCTCTATGCTTCTTAGCTTTTATCTTTGCAAAAGGAGTCCGATTAGTTTAACCTAGTCTATGGATATTTCCCCAAACCAAGTGTCCAAGTCTGGCCCAATCACAATCTCCATATCTGACCTAACTCTGTCAGGGCTGGGGATTTCATTTCAATGGAGGGAGTGTGGATGGGAGACAGTGGGAGAGCATCTAATATATTCGTGAATATGGGACATTCTCCAGGCATTCTCCCAGGGGTATAGGAACATGTTGAGTGAGGACTATGGGAATGGGATCAAGTTGTCAGAGAAATTGAAGCAGGTGTCTTTACCACATGCCATTGTGCCATGAAAGTAAGGATAAGGTAGGTAGGAGGGCCAGTTGAAAAGGGGCAGCACCCCACAGAATTCCATGCTTCTGGAGTATACAGCTAAAGTGAAACACTGTTGTTTAGAAAGTTATTTTAGCTGGATCATTTTTTCCTGGCTCCAGAAAGCAAGCTTTGTAGAGGCCTTTGAATGTGTTTGAAGGACAGGCAGGACGATGAAAACCACAGAAGGGAAGGCATTGAGAATTTCTGGAAAAGATGCTGGATACGGGGCATAATGGGTTTAATAGTGGCCCTAAAACAAACAAACAAACAAAAAAACATCCAATGCCTCAACTCGGGTATAGGTGAATGTAATCTTGTTTGGAAATAGAATCCTTACAGATGGAAATAAGGTAGGGAACTTAAAATGTGATCATCTTGGATTAGATTGGGTCCTTAATCTAATGACAACAGATGTCCTTTAAGAGATAGAAAAGGCGAAGACACAGAGAGAGACTGGGAAAAAAGCCTTATGAAGATGGAGGTGGAGATTGGAGTTACGTGTCCACAACCTTAGGAAAGCCAGGGGCCATAGTGACTGGAAGAGGCAAGGAATGATTCTCCTAAGGAGCCTTCAGGAGTGTGGCTCTTGATTTTTGGTCTTTAAGTCTCTAGAACTGTGAGAGAATAAATTTCTGTGGTTTTATGCCAAGGGGTTTGTGGTAATTTGCTATGGCAATCCTAGGAAATTGATGTATGACAGGCAGAGTTCTGGGAAATCCAGTTTGAGCCAAAGGAGATAAGAATCAGGCACCTCAGAGCATGCCTCTGCTTTCTTCAGTAGCAGCTCCCAGACCATGAACATAAGGGTGTGAGGCACTGGGGAGAAAAGGGTGGTGGAGACCCCAGCTCTGGGAGAATATACACTCTGAGCTAGAGTGAATGGAGGGGTCTTTGCTCTGACTAGAGGTGGAAATACTTGATTGTGAAAAGAAAAACCAAGTTCACCCCATGCTTTGTCACTGGCTTCCTACACTGTACGCCCTTGCACAAGGTCCTTGGCCACAGAACCTGTGTATAAAGATTTCACAAGATGGCTTCTACAGGTCCTGTGGTTGAGGCCTTTTGGCTCATGGGCCTGTGTAGTTAGGGTAAGGCAGAGAGTCAGGCCTGAGCTTGCAAGATATTTCCTGTGGATTGGTTCCCTCTGTTGGAGGTACCAGCTTAATGAAGGTATTCCTTCTCCCTACCGCCCTCCTGGGATAGATTCTTATTCAGATCCTCCCCCTGTCTCAACTACCACCTGGAAGGATTTGGTTCTTGAGAAGTCATTCATAGTCAATGACTGTGCCTATCTTGGGCTTTTGGGGAAAATTTGACTGCTCCAGCCACAAAACCTTAGGGACATTGCTAGATGTTACATAAGGTATATCCTCTTCCAGGCTCTGGGCAATTCTGGAATGCTCCAGGTGACTTTGGCGCCTTATAGAAGTGAGCTACAAGTGCTTACCAGTGATCCTTTTCTGAGGGCACAGTCTAGAGTTGTGCTCTTTGATATGGTATCCACCAGCCACATGTGGTTTTATAGACATAATTTAAATGAATAAATTTAAAAATTGTGACTCTGAGTTGTACAAGACACAATTTCATTGCTCGATAGTCACATGTGGCTAGTAGCTACCATACTGGCCATTGCAGTGAGGACATCCCTATCATTGCATAAAGTTCTGTTGGAGAGCACTGCTCTAGCTCAGTATGTCAAGTCATCTGAGGATCTTGTTAAAATATAGACTGATTCAGTTGTTCCGGTTGGGGTCTGAGATTCTATAGTTCTAGCAAGTGCCTAGGTGATGTCGAGGTTGCTGGTTCATGGACCACATTTTGAGAGGCAAGGATCTGGGAATACCATTGTGAATGAATTAGGCTCACTGTGCTAGTTGTATGCTAGGGATGGGGGAAGGAGAGACCTTTTTACCTGCAAGAAATAGAAAAGAGATTGGGCTACCTTGGTTAGAGCAAAGGCTTTATGCAAGAGAAAAATGGGAAGTCCTTTGGGGCCAAGTAAGTCAGGCCCTCAATGTCAGCCCAAAATATACAGTTGCCTCTGTAGGGTGAGAGATACATTTGTGTCGAGCAGCAGTTCTCAACCTGTGGGTCGCGACCCCTTTGGGGGTCGAACGACCTTTTCACAGGGGTCGCCTACGACCATCGGAAAATGCAGATATTTACATCACGATGCATAACAGTAGCAAAATTTCATGGTTGGGGGTCACCACCACATGAGGAACTGTATGCAAGGGTCACGGCCTTAGGAAGGTTGAGAACCACTGGTATAGAGGGTGGCAAACATTTTTTGGAAAGGGCCAGATAATATATATTTTAGGCCTAATGGATCATTATGATCTCTGTCTCTATGATTCAAGTTTGCTGATATAGCATGAGTGCTGTTATAGATGATATGTAAAGAAATGAGCATGGCTATTTTCAATAAAACTTTATTTACAAAAACAAGTGGCGTGTTGGATGTGATCTGTGGAGCATAGTTTACTGACCCTTGCGTTAGTGGCTACATGGAGGAGGAAGTTTAGAGTGAAGCTGCAACTTGTCAATTAGAATCTATATTTATAAAAGGCTAATATGCTAAGTGTTCATCCATCCAATTGGTGTCTGTGACGTGCACTGACCACCAAAAGGCAAATGCTCAACACAGGACCTGCCAAAGTGCAGTGAGTTGGCAGCAGTGGTTCTTGGATAATGCACCCCAAAACAAGAGAGAAGGGAGCCCTATTCCTCCCGGGGCCATGACATTCCACCTTTGGCTGTGGGTTATGTTGTTGCTAGGGGCCTGTCAGCCCTGAATCTGGTTTATTGCACACTTGCATTTGCATTCCACACTATGTACTACAGCAAGTTTGCATAGTGCCCTCTTGCACTCAGAGACCCCTTGGGGGATGTTGGAGATCCAGTTTTGGCCTGATCATTGTAGGCCAGGCCAAAGGACCTCTCCCCTTCCAGAGGGACCCCACTCACTCTATAGATGTCTTTTGAGCCATAGCACCACCCCAGGTATGGCCCATTGGGGAGGGATCACAAGAGGGTGGCTTCAGGGCATGTCTGGCCCATCTTGCCCAGTCCCACCTGCCGGCCATCTTTTAATTAATTTCCTTTCAATGTGCATGGATCTGTGCACCAAGTCACTAGTTTTTATATAATATAAAATCTGTTTTTAACTGTCCTAAATATTAGTCATTACTAATAACATAGGAGCAAATATCAATTATTAGAATAATTGATTCAATTTTAGTTACAAAGCAAAAATTTCCTAACACATGAGATACAAAATGACTTTTCAGTAATACTGAAATCACACTAAGTGTTTTATGCTGGTCATAACTAGTGTCGTGACTGGACCAACCCTTGTGGTTCTTACTATGATTTTAAGATGACATTTGCAATAACCATCTGGAAACATTGAAAAAAAATGAAGGTTTATTTCTTATTGGACCTGGAAATTATAAAACGTACCTGGGACCACATAGCTAGATCATGGGTGGAGGCCTAGGGTTTCTTGGGCTCACTCTTTAGTGGTGAATTTAAAACATAAGAGTGTGAATTTAAGGTGTGAAAAAAGAAACGAGTAGTCCAAATGATCAGTGATTGAAATTAACCAAGATCTCTAAAGCAAAAGCACCTCAGTGTTGGGAGGTGGCCTGGCTCTTTATCCAGTACTATGATTAGCAATGTGTTCATCGGAGACAGCAGTCTTTTAAGTGAATGCCTCGGCAATCAAATCTTATGTCAGGCCCTGGCATAGGAAAGAAAACAATAGCAACCATGGTCAGAGCTTACACTACACTATGATATGTAAAACCGCCCAGAAACACCAAGTGACAAAACATCCAGACAGTCAATTAAAAAGCAAACATCCATTAGCTGGCATCTTCTGTTATCATGTTATAACACAAAATAGTGATCTAAATCCTAGGTGGTAGGAGTGCCTTATTGACCATGAGGGTTAAACAAAGACCTGGCCCAATGTCCACCGCTAATGGTTGACCAGTTTATGACAAAACAAGTTTTCTTATTCCCTAAACAGAATTTCATTAACTCTAGAGAGTGGACAAAGCACTATTAAATAATGTAAGTATAGGGCACTCTTAGTTCAGAGAATGCTCACTAAGCCCAGAAAAATGGTATTAAATTGTGGCTATAACACAATCATTGATATTGCAAATATTCATTGAACATTTCATAAATCACCTCTTTGTTTTCAAAGGCTTTTTGGAGAAGGATTTGGATAATCATCATCTCTCTAAAGAGATATACAAGAAAATTTAAATGAAGTCTTTAGTTTTTCTGTAAGAATTTCTGTATGATGAGCAATAAATAAATAAATAAATAAATACAATTAAGATAATTTCAGTTTAGTTTATTTGAGAATAAACTATACAGGAGTTGCCGAGCTGCAGTGACCTGGGGATGTTGGAAGAAATGTTGTTGGAAGAAGCATTAGACATAGATATTGAGAGTTCTTATGACCAAGGAAAGTCTGTTGAGCCTTCTGCTGATTTAATTTTCTGAGACATGAGTTCTAGATCACCCTTGCCCCATTCTCTAAGATCTCTTAATTGTAAACACATTATCCTCTCAAAGACTTAATTATCTTCATAGTCTAGTTGGCAGTCATTCAGCCAAGTCCTAGATCACCAGGAGTTCCAGAATGGGTCATTTTAACAGGATTAAACAACATAATCCCATGATACCTCTGTGATCTATGCAGGACAAATGATTCCAATCTTATTTTATAGTCTATAGACCTGGTGCACAAAATTCGTGCACAGGGGATAGGGGTGTCCCTCAGCCTAGCCTGCAATCTCTCCAATCTGGGACATACCTCTCATAATCCAGGACTGCTGGCTCCCAACTGCTCACCTGCCTGCCTTTCTGATTGTCCCTAACTGCTTCTGCCTGCCAGCCTTATCACTCTCTAACCACTCCTCTGCCAGCCTGATTGCCCCTATCTGCCCTCCCTGCAGGCCTGGTCACCCCTAACTGCCCTCCCTTGCAGGGCTGGTCCCTCCCAACTATCATCCTTTGCTGGCTTGATCTCCCACAACTGCCCTCCCCTGTTGGCCTAATCCCTCCCAACTGCCCTCTCCAGCTGGCCATCTTGTGGTGACCATCTTGTGTCCACATGGGGGCAGCCATCTTGTGTGTTGGAGTGACAGTCAATTTGCATATTACTCTTTTATTAGATAGGATGAGGTTATCAAGGCACAGAGAGTTGTATCAATGTACCAAGATCATTTGGAAGGTAAAAGACTGGCCTCCACCCACATCGTCTGCCTCCAGCCCAGCCCTCTTTTCCTGCACTTAGTTACAGCACTTGCAGCCTTATTATTTCCCAGATGTCTGGTGGGACCTTGGATAGGGCCCAGTCAAGATAGAAATAGAATGTCCCAACAGCCTCCTGTGATGGAAGAACTCAGAGTCTAAATAACTTTGATTTGAAAGAATAATATTTCTTGAACATTAGCTATAGACTGATATATAGACTCTGTATAGATAAAAAAGAATCATGTGAAAATATTTTATTGTCAATGAAAATGCATCTCAATGAATGGCATGACATAGTCAATCAATTGGCTAAACTCTTTATCCAAATTCATCATAATAGTTAATAACCCATTTACTTTTAAGGCAGTGCTTTATTATTGGATTTTTTTTTAAATAAAGGAAATTCTCATTAGAAGAGAAAAATTAAATTAATTAATTAATTTTGGTTTTGTATCTTCCCCTGACCCTGGGGTAATTAACTTAACATTTTGGTGTGTATCCTCCAAAATATCCCCCCACCACACACACACACAAAAATACGTAGATAGGGATTTTCTTCTTTGCTATCTTTCTTGAAAAAAAAATTATACTATAAACACAGTAAAAAAAACCCAAAAAACAAAAAACAAACCCATAACTTGCTTTTTTTCTTATAAAAAATTGCATCTCATTGTTTTACTTTCCTAAGTTAGAGGGATATTAAGCATTTTTTATCATGCTTTTAATCACTGTATTGCTATTTTTTGCTCATTTTTATATTTACTTATTGATATGTTATAGCTTTTAACATATTAGGGATAGTAATCATACGGTAGCAAATAATTTCTCCTAGTCTAACATACAATAAATTTTATTTATAGAATTCTTGCTACACAGTTTTTTATTCGATGTACATCGGTCAACTTCCTCTTTTGTGATGTCTAGTTTTGGTGTTACAGAAGATGTTTTTGTCCACTCCTAAGTTATGCAGAGAATCTTCGATACTTCATTCTTATATTTTTATAATAAAAATACCATATTTTTAATCTGTATGTTTACTTTTGTTTCCATGTGGTGTGAAGAGGGGAGTCTACTCATTTCTTCCAGATGAATAGGCAGTTGGGCCAACTGTATTAACTAAAACATCCATCCTTTCCCAGAGAATTGAATGGGGGCTCTGTCACTTATTAAGTCCCCATTTATTATACAATATATTTTTGGACTCTTCATGTTCCCCTTATTAATTTATTGGCTCATTTGGTAGATGCCTTCTCTTAAAAGTTCCCAGAGTAGGAGCTTTTATATCCTCCCAAGTCCGATTTTATGGATGATCTTTTTAGGTAACACCTAGTCTCATTTCTGTCTGGAACCTGAAGGACTCAATACATTTTTTTTTTTTTTAGGAACTAAGAGGGGAGTTCCAATGTTTTAAACAAAGCCCTATAGTTCTCCATGACTTGCAATACATATTGACAATCCATCTCAATGCTTTTAAAAAAGGAAAAAGGAGAAATTCTCTTAGAAAAATGAGCAGCAAGGTAGGATATATTCTCTCAAAAAACTTGTGTGGATGATAACCCTTGGACGTCAGTGTCTAAGGTAAAAAAGTAATAATTGTAATGACAATAATAATATACAAAAAATGAGAAAAATTGCTTTAAATTATTTTATGTGAGAAACAATCCCAGCAATTTTCTCTCTCTTTTAAGGATAAATTCCCCCTTCACTCCCATCAGGTAGCCTCAGTTTCTATGTAAAAATATATTTTTAATGTGTATAGATTATGTTCTTTGAGACTGAAGGTCCTGGTGTAGAAAGCACATGTCTCAAAATTGCTAATTAGAATAAAACAAAAAGGAGCCTGACTTTCACAGTCTTAAATCCCTCCAGAAATTCTTTCAGGATAGCTTCAAAAATCGACAGTTTGTAAGACAGCAGTATGGCCCCTAGCCATAAAGCTGGCATCCAATCCAGCCTGTGATTGTTCTCCACCAGCCTCACCTGGAGACTCTGGGATTTTTGAATTACCTCAAGGTACACTTTTACCACTGCAAGGGTCTGGTATGCCAACCACTTCTGTCAAAAGGGTTGAATTGGACTTCCTGGTTACTCACCCTCTTCTAGTGGCATGAAAATGGGTATAAAATGTGCACGGAGACTCAGATCTAAGGCCCCACCTCTGACTCCTCTGAAACATGAGGACTTTGTGAAATTTATTGCCCACAAGGGACAAAAGAGCAAAGCAGATGGTGAAATTTCATGTTTTTGTCTGGAGAGTTAAAAATATCATCAATCATGTACTTAGAATTTGGCAGGAGCTAAATTTTTGTTATTCCATAAGTTAGAGCAGACAGGAAGATTTTGAAGCAGAAGAGCATGGATGCCTACCTCGAGGTAGACATTGTTCATAATATCTGGTTGCCTAGTGCATTGTTAGGACCTCGAAGATTCATCTTCGGCTTCCCTTATGGCTAGTGTACGTACAATGTGACCTAAGTTCTACTAGTCAGACACATGAAATGTGAGACCTCAATTAGAAAGTGAGCAACTGGAAAAGGAAGTGCCAAGTGGATTCCGCTATGGTGACAGCAGAGGCCTCCAGCTTTTGGTGTGACCACGGTTACCAGCCGGAGTGCCTGTCCTTGGAGTGACATTGATAGTTGGCAGTGGTCCCTGGTTATTCACCAGGCCAGCTCTGCTGCAGGGTTTCAGACATTGTTCCCAGAAGATTAGCTTGGGTGTGGCTTTCCATTCCTTCCAACAATCTTTAAGATCCCCAATAGTGTTTCCATAAACTCCTTTTCTATTTTATAAAAACAGAGATAGTTTCTGTTGCCTGCAGTTCAGAATCCTAAATAAGATAGCACCTATGGCTTTTACTCATGTATATCGGAAATGAAAAATATTTTGGCTTATCCTTTCTGGTTGAAGCTATCAATAAATTTAACCTGACAGAAGATGTCTAAGATGCCAGAATTATCTCTGGGGCAGACAGATCTCTGACCTCCTGGATGTTCCCTAGACCCTTGAAGAAACATACAATGGAGTGAATGAGCCCTAAGAACCTTTTCACTAAGAGGGAGCAATCTTTCTCAAAATATCTCGTGTGCCACAAATCTGAAAAATGTGTGGGATGCAGAGAAAATTTGGAGTGTGGGGGGGAGATTTGAATCCCCTCCTATCATCTCTCTTTAAACCATCATGAACTACCCAAAGCATTGTGCATTGGTTATTTTTGGTGTGGTTTCTTCTTCTATATTAGATTGAACAGTTTGACTCCATGTGTGAAGAAGAAGGTGGCTAGAACAGATGCCTTGATCTGATGAGATGCTTGGGAAGACTTCGGTGGGCTGGATACTCTTCTCAGTAAAAACTGCAAAATAGAACACACATATAGGAAAGTATATAAAATATGTTTGACTTTTAGAGAACAATAATGAAGTGAACATGCATGTTACCATGACTCAAAATGAGAATAATCTCCCAGCTTCATGGCTGTCTTTGAATGCCCTTACTCACCGTTAAGGATAATCATTACCCTACCCTTTATGGTAGTGATTCTTTCAGTTTTCTTTATAGTTTATCACCAATGTAGGTACCACTGAAAATACTCTTTAGTTTTTCCTGCTTTTAAATGTACAATTTTAGCTCACGTACTCCTTTGTGTCTTTTCTTTGATGGAACACTACGGTGGTAAAATTTGTTCATATTTTTGGTTATGGTTCATTATCATTGCCAAGTAGTGTTCTATAGTACTATTTACTTATTCATTCTAATGTTAATGACCATATGGAAGGTTTCCAATAAGTGGTTGTCACAAATAATGCTGCTATGGACTTTTGGGTGCATCTCCTGGTGTATACATGCAAGTTTCTTATGTATATATGTGCCAAACTGTGGGTCTGTATGTTGTTACAACTGTATTGTATATTGTTACAACTGTATATTGTTATAATTATGCCATATATGATTAAAACTATGCTGTATAGTGTTGTTACAAGCCTACTTAAAAATGGGCATACTGTTGAATCAGTAATTTCACTTAGACATTTATCATAAACAATAAGACATTATGTAAGGGTACATGAACATAAAAATGTTGTTCATGATAGTGAAAAAAACCCACAGCATATCAGGTAATTTTACTAGTGAGGGATTTCTTAAATTTTAATCCACTCTCACAATGGAATTCTATTTTGCCATTAAAACTGATGGGGGGAGATACCATGAAATAAAAACAAACTCATGGCCTCTCAGAAATAAGTAGCCAAATATGAGAAAGATCTGGTATGAAAAAAGACTTCAATTTACCTCTCCTAGCTATAAGATATGATGACCAATAATCTTGTAGGTTTTTTTGTTGTTGTTGTTTTGTTTTTTTTACAAAGTTTTGGTCCCAGAAGTATGTATTGTTGATACACATTTGGGAGAAAACCATCTGATAGTCAGGGTTATCTCTGAGGAAGGACAGCACAGAGACCAAGGAGGCGGGTCTTCATACCCCACTGGAGCTCAGAAATCCATGCAAGGGGTGGGTGGCAGGGAGTGTAAAGTCCTAAATGGAGATCAGAGAGGGAAAACGAAGGAAGGGCTTGTAGAACCAGCTACGTTTGGGAATGCAGCATCCACGTGCAAGAATATCTCAGAGGTTACAGGCCTGTGGGTCCTCCCAGCAATCCAGATACTTATCTGTGTAAGTAAACAGATTTGGAGCCTTTGTCGCCTCCACCCACTAGCATCCCTGCCAAGCTTGCTCTTGGGTTAGATGAGAAATGCAACATTGGTGAGATGGTTTGGGATTATAGGAATCCTGACTGTTTGCCACTGTAACTGAAATAGTCCTCTAATCCCCTATATCTGCAAAGAGGGGGAGACCTTGGGTAACAGGGTAGGGCTCTCAACCTTGGCACTATTGACATTTGCATGGGTGATTCTTCTGTGTTACAGGATAAGGAGCCTTGCTCTGTAGGGTGTGTAGCAATATCCCTGGCCTCTCTCTGTACACACCCCTTCTTGTGACAATCAAAATCATCTCCAAATATTGACCAATGTCCCCTGGGGCACAATTACCACTGGAACAGAGATGGATAATATTTTTTAAAGTGAGGTGATATCTTTAAATATGACAAGTATGTTACAAAGCAGCGTGGTCTTACAAAGTAGTGTGATCCTATTTTTACTTGAGAATAAAAATGTATATGTACAGCTACCCATTATGTGTTTGATTATGAATGTATATTTTCTATATGTGTTTTGGTATTTTATAATTTTTTGACAGTGGACATTGCATTGTTACATTGAAAGAAAAAAAACAGACATTTTAAATCTTTATATTTGCACATATAAATAGAAAAAGCTTGATATACAGCAAAATGGCAATGATAGTGCTTAGTATTATTTTTTTCTTCTTTTTGTTTGTATTTTCTGAACTTTTTACAGTGAACACATTAATTTTGTAGTTATACACAAGGTGAACAGAAATTATTTCAAACGTAAAAGCCAGATTTCAACTAATCATTAGGTGCCTGCAAATAATTAGGGCCACTGAAATACATGCTTTTAACTTCAGTTGCTCAAGCCATTTGAACTCTTAGACAATGGTTTACTAACCTCTCCTAGTAGAATATAGCTAGTAAGTCTTGCAGATGTTCTGTACTCAGCTCTTCATACCTCCATCCCAGCCAAAGAAACACTTCTTATTTTGATATTTTGATGTGAAAATGAGTACCGTCCAGTATCAGCATCTTCAATTGTTCTTCCCTCAAAATTTATCTACATGTTAACTTTTCTCTCTCTTTCTAGTCTATTTGCTGTAAAGAATGATCTATGTATTTTTGAATTCACAAGTTTTTCCTCTTGCTTTTCCTACTAAAATTCAGGAGAGAATCCAGGAAGGAAATAAGGAGGAAAGCTTTTCTTTCTTTGGACAGTAGATTGTAAGATTCTGGATCCAACGTGGGTGAGGAGGGTTTTCTCTACAGGCATGCTTGTCTCTTCTCCCAGGTTTTATTAAACAGAAAATTTGAGGATGGGCAGAGGGAATGTGAAGTTGGACAAAACGTTTGCCCTCTGCCATCCCTGCCCTGGTTCTAGAAACTGCCCCCACCCACACACCCAGGCGTGCAATTCTTGTTGGGCTTCCTTCCACACAGTGGTTCTCAACCTTCCTAAGGCCGCGACCCTTGCATACAGTTCCTTATGTGGTGGTGACCCTCAACCATGAAATTTTGCTACTGTTATGCATCGTGATGTAAATATCTGTATTTTCCAATGGTCTTAGGCGACCCCTGTGAAAGGGTCGTTCGACCCCCCAAAGGGGTCGCGACCCACAGGTTGAAAACCGCTGCTTCCACAGTTCTCCAGCCCTCTCACCACACTAGTGATCATGTGATTCCAGCCAGGCCAATCACATTCCTTCTGCCTGGGATTAGAATTACACTATCTGAGTGGAGACACACAAGGACAGCAGGTAGTCAAGGATGGATTTTCTATCTGGTGCAGGAGACCCCTAGAGATGCCATGGTTCCTGAGGAGTAATCAGCTGCATATACCTGATTATTTTACTCCTTCCCGATTCAGTCCAGCCCCAAGGGAAACTCAGGTTCTCACTCACCGTTTCTAGGCAGTGAGAAAAACCTCCCATCAAGCCCAGGCTTATTCCCATAGCAGCACAGAGCAGTAGACTGTAGTTATTTCCAGTCTTTGTAAGTCCTTGGAAATGTTTCATTCCGACCAGGTGAAAACATGGTTGGCTGTGCCTTTACATAAGCCTGAACCAGAAACAAAGAAGTAGCAATGAAGATATTGAAGGCCAAAAATGTGTCAGTGGTAAAAATGTGAGACATGAGCAGACCCAGTAGGATTTTCATTGAGTGAAAAAGCCTCCCACATACGACGGTCTCTATTAAATTAAAGGTGCAAAGCTGGAAACACCATGGACCAAGCTACAGGCACTGCCTTGAATAATAAACCAGGAATAATTGGGAATGGAGTGGATGCCACCATAATGGCATTTTTTTCCCCTTTCTATCTAGAAGAGATCCCCCAACAGGAATATTTCTTTCCAAATTGACACTATAGTTTCATTAATGTAGGAATAATTTTGAAGTAGAGTCAGTTAACTAGATTTTGGAAAATCTATCAAATCTTACCAGATTACTTTTATTTACTTCTGAAACATAGGACGTCTATATTCCTAAAACATAGGCTTAAAATAACCTTAAATTTGATTGCTTTGAATCATTATAAGGTTTGATGATTTCCTGATGCTTATACTGTTTCTATCACATATACTTGAATATATTATAATTTATTCAGCTTATGTTATAATATAAACCATAAAAGTAAAGATTAATCTCACCATTTTATATATAATAGGCTAAAATCCATAGAGATGAAATGACTTGCCAATGTCAACTAGCCAAATGACGTGCAAAATTAGAATGAAAACTCACCTTTTGAATTAATGGTTATTTCCACTATGATAGTCATCAGTTATCATGGCAAGTTTACATCAGATGACTCATTAAATTAGCATAATTGAAGCAATACTTCACTAAAAAATACTTAGCCCTCGGTATAATGCTATGAGGAAATGCAGTTGGTGAAGAAATTACCCACTCTCAGGATCTCCTCCAGCTATTCACAAAAGTATATAATGATTTCAATGCTGATTTAAAAGGGTTTTGAGTACAGTCTGAAGATTATGAATAATTGGAAATTGAATACAGCAATTTATATGGTCAGAGTTTATGGGAGGCCTGATGCACGAAATTTGTGCAAGAGTAGGCTTTCCTTCCCCCAGCTGTCGGCACTGGCTCACTTCTCGCATCCGGGACCCAGGCTTCCCTTGGAGCCCCAGCTTTGTCTGGAAGGTCGTCCGGAAGGACATCCAGTCTAATTAGCATATTATGCATATATATGTAATTCCCTTAAGGAAACTACTAAAAGTAGAAATAAATAGCTGCCATATGCCCAGACAAAAACCTATGAATGAACACTTGACCATATGGTCATCCTATTCATGGGAACTGGAGATATTACTACTGAGCTCAATGTTTGGGCATCTGCCTACCACCAGTGTCTCAGTTAAGAAATAGAAGCTTGTGGTTCCATGGTTGAGCATCAACCTGTGAACCAGGAGGTCACGGTTCAATTCCCAGTCAGGGTGTATGCCTGTGTTGTGGGCTCAATCCCTAGTGGAGGGTGTGCAGGAGGCAGCTGATTAATGATTCTCATCATTTATGTTTCTCTCTCTCTTTCCTTTCTGAAATCAATAAAAATATAAAATAAAAAAGAAATAGAAGTTTCAAGCAGGCTACCCAGGAAGGGCCATCTCCAAGAGTCATCTCTACTGCTGGGAGCTGTAATCCTCTTACCCATCTCTCCTGGCAATAACTGACCTGGCAGGTGAAGGCAACGCTGCTGGTGAGACATTCTGCTGGCAGGCAGGGTATTGGTGTCTGTTTATTTATTTCTCCCTGGAAATTGCTTTTTGATGTTTCACTGGGATCAGCAACTGTGAGCAAGGCGACCAGTCACAAAACCATCTTTAGAGTCAGTGTTTGAAATTCTGATTCCACCATGTCTAATCTAAAGTCTACTAAACCAAAGGACAGATGAACCCAATTAGCCAATTGGACTTTTTAAAAAATAAAAATAAAAATAAAAAACAGAAGTGAACTTTTAAAAGGAAACCTTAAGATGGTATTACTCAGCAATCAAACATAATGGGTGGCCAGCTATCCTGATTTTCAACTAAAATGGGAAAAGTCAGGACAAACCAGATGGTTGGTCACCCTGATATCTGTATGCCATAATAGAAGAGGAGAAAGTAGTCAGAGGAAAGTCATTTTGTCATTATGAAACCTAAACGTGATTTAGTTATATTTAGGTTTATATATTAATCCTAAGAGAATCAATGTTAGAGTGCTCTTTTATTTCAATCTAGAACTTTAAAAAACTCCTTTAGAAAAATTGATATAAATTTGATACAAATTCAGAATCAAATCACATTTCTTCAACAACACAGTGCCATTTGACCACACATAAGGTGACCGACCGTCCCAGGTTGCCTGTGACAGAGGGGTTCTCCAGATGCGGGACCTCAGTACTAAAGCCAGGAAGTCCCAGGAGGCCAGGCTGTTTTATCACCCTATCCCTGATCTATTTCTGAAGAAATCTTTAAATTAAGTGTGAGAACAAAATCTTTTTTAAAAGATGCAGTTTGTGGGAAACCGAACCTTCATTTTACAGATGAGGAAATGGAGGCCTTGAGGGGGTTAAGCCAGTGGGGTCATCCCATTTCATAGAGTCAGATTCACATTTTGAGTCTGTCCAGAGCACTTGGCTGCCAGTCCAGACAATTCTCTTTTGCACCCCATTGTTTCTCTTTTCCATAGCTCAAACCACTGACTAAAATCCCAGTGTGCTAGAAAGGGCATCTTCCCCCATATTAATGCTAAAGTTGTGGAAGGCTTGGGAGAACTGTAAATAGTCCCTTGTCAACACATCCCTGCTCTTGATTTATGAACCCTACAACTTTGAGAGGTGGGTGGGGACAGCCTTGTGTTAGGGTTGGTTGAAGTGCTGAATTGCAATAGCAAACATTGGTTGAACGGATGAATCCCAATTGCAAAGTCACTTCTGTAGACCCTGATTTGTCACAGAGTGATAACCAAGTGTTGACAATATGAGTGATGCTATATCCCACTGTTTCCAAGCTTCAGTGTATTAGAACACCATGCCTGCTAAAAACCAGGCTGCTGGGCTCCCCCTCAAAGTTTCTGATTCACTGGCTTTGGGGGAGGCTGAGAATATGCATTCCTAACAGATTCCCAGGAGATTTTTCTCTGGGGCTATCCTTTGGAAACTATTGCTCTCTCCCAGTGCCCCTCCTTACCCCGAATGCAAAATATTCATATTAGGGAACAGGTCAGGTCAGATATCTATTTTAACAAATATAGTAAACTTATTGTAAAAAATTGCTAAGATTTATAAACTAGAGAAGGATTTTTTTCTTTTTTTTATTGATTTTTTACAGAGAGGAAGGGAGAGGGATAGAGAGTCAGAAACATCGATGAGAGAGACATCAATCACCGCCTCCTGCATGCCCCACACTGGAGATGTGCCCGCAACCAAGGTACATGCCCCCGACTGGAATCAAACTTGGGACTTTTCAGTCTGCAGGCCGACACTCTATCCACTGAGGTGGATTTTTTTCTTATTTGTCTGTCTCTCCCTCCACCCTCCACTGCTCCCCGCAGCATCAATTCTCAGTTGTGTGTGTGTAGAAAAGGGGGATAGATTTTAGAGATCACCTTATTAAAATTTTCTACTGCAGGAGGATGAGAACTGTAGGATGGCTTTTTTTTTTAATGACTCATTTGCAAATTATGTTTTTATAGCCTTTCAGTAAAATACACCTTTAGGAAAAGCTTAGTAAGCCTGCTTGTGAATCATCTGCAACAGCTACAGCTTTTAATTCAACATTAATTTTCACAATAACTCTCATTTTATGGCTCAAGTGATTAACTAAACAATGTTTTGTAAGAGATGTGAACAACTAGTTACATCAAGGCCTTCAGTGGTGTGATATGGAAGTCAATTAACAGGTTTAATGCCACTGGGGAAATTCTTACCTGTCCTTGGGTGTTAAGAGTTTAAGAATAGCAAGTTCAGTCAAGTCAGACATTGTGGCTGCTTTGTGACTATCTCTCAGGCTTCAAAATCTAACTACTATGTCATTTACCATTCAGAAATTTACTTTCATTCTTAATGGAAAAATATTTATGATGTTATCTTTCTAAAGAGGAAGATATAAGGTTCCCTTCTACATTCTCTCAATTTTAGAGCTTATTTCAACACCATTTTCCTCACACTATACCTCTGTGTTGCCTTTAACATTTTTATCTAGCTACTCTTATTCATCCTTATTTGAAGTGACACTTCCTCAGGGAAGCTTTCAGCAATTCCCCTATTATACTTGCCTAGATAATCATGAGTTCATTCTTTCAGACAAGTTATATGATAGTAGGAACATTATTATTTTTTTAAGGCCAGTTTTGCCTTCAAAATGAAGGATTCATGTCTGTTTTCCTCCGAGTGATTAGTGCATTTCTTAGCCAATTGAAGGTGCTCCCATGAGCCCTCCCTCTCCGTGTCCACACGTGTGTTAGCCCTCTCTGAGGTGATTTGTGTGACCAATCGAATACAGCTGATGTAATGGTATATCACGTTTGAGAATGTTTGGCAGCTGCCACCTTGGGTGTTCTCTTGTTCTTTCTTTCTTCTCTGTGGCAAGCCAGTTGCCATGTTGTGCAAAGCCCTATACAGAGGCCCAGGTGGCAAGGAACCGAGGCCCACGCATGACTGGTGAGCTTACAGGTGAATTCCCTAGGCTAACTTGAACTTTGAGGAGATTGCAGACTGAGCCAGCAGCTTGACTGCAACCTCCTGAGAGACCCTGAGTCAGAACCACCCAGCTAAGGTGCTGTGATAGTCTGAACCTCACAAACTGTCAGTGAAATAAACGCTTGTTGATTTCAGAAGCGACATTTTGAGGTAATTTGTTATTATGCAGCAATATATACCTAACAGAGTACTAAAATAAAATAAAAATACAGGGGTGGGCAATGGTAGATGTACAGCTGTGGTTATGTAAAACAGTTTATTCTTGTATTATTGATTAATAATTATATTATATATTGGTATTACAACTGTAAGCCTACATTTACCCACCCCTATATGTGATGACTAACTGAATGAAAGACCTAGAATTATTATGATTCACATAATAACAATCCATTACAATTAGTGTATCTCAACTTCTGTGATGTTATCTTTCATGTGACAGAACAACATCTGATATGGATCTAAAACTGAAGGCTTGGAGTTCTAATGATTCATGGGAATTATTTTTTTAATATTTTAATTATTTAACCAGTTTAAATAGCTCACTCACTGTAGAAGTTTTGGTTAATTCTTTAAAAGTACACAAGTACTCACAGCAACTAACAAGGCCACTACTGGCCCAAAAGTACCAAAAAAGTTTAGTTCTTTATTTAACAACTAGAGGCCTGGTGCACAAAATTTGTGCATGAGGGAGGGGGAAGAGAGGTGTCTTTCAGCCAAGCCTGCTCCCTCTCCAATCTGGGACCCCTTGAGGTAGCATCGGGCCTAAACGGGCAGTTGGACATCCCTCTCACAAACCAGGACTGCTGGTTTCCAACTGCTCACCTGCATTCCTTCCTGATTGCCCCTAACCACTCCCCTGCCAGCCTGATTGATGCCTAACTGCTCCCCTGCCAGCCTGGTCACCCCTAACTGCCCTCTCCTGCAGGCTTGTTCATCCCCAACTGCTCTCCCTCGCAGGCCTGGTCCCTCCCAACTGCCCTCCCCTGCAGGCCTGGATCCCCCCCAACTGCCCTCCCTTGCAGGCCTTGTCCCTGCCAACTGCCGTTCTCTGCTGGCCATCTTGTGGTGGCCATCTTGTGTTCACATGGGGGCAGGATCTTTGGAACACATGAGGGCAGTCATCTTGTGTGTTGGAGTGATGGTCAATCTGCATATTACTCTTTTATTAGATAGAAGAGAGGCCTGGTGCATGGCTGGAGCCCAGCTGGTTTGCCCTGAAGCGTGTCCTGAATCAGGGTGGGTGTTCCCTTGGGGCATGGAGTGGCCTGGGCAAGGAACCTGTGGTGATTTGCAAGCTGGCCACACCCCCTGGCAATCCAAGTGGAGGCCCTGGTTTCTGGGCTTGTATTGAATAATTTGTGCACCGGGCCTCTAGTTGTTAAATAAAGAACCAAACTTTTTTGGTACTTTTGGGCCAGTAGTGGCTTGTTAGTTGCTGTGAGTATTTATGTACTTTTAAAGAATTAACCAAAACTTCTACAGTTTAAACTGGTTAAATAATTAAAATATTAAAAAAAATAATTCCCATGAATCATTAGAAATTGAAACTTTGTAGCCTGGAATGGAGCCAAGTCTTCTGCTCACACAGCCATTGAAACTTTGTGGCCTTAAGTGGAGGCATGGGCTGGCCAGGGTTTGCAGAAAGGTTGGCTTCCTCCATTGCCAGGGGCAACCCAAGCTTCCATCCTGCTCTCTCTGTGGCAGTAGCCATCTTGGTTGGGTTAATTTGCATACTTGCTCTGATTGGTGGGCATGATTGATGGGTGTGGCTTGTGGGTATAGCAGAGGTATGGTCAATTTTCATGTTACTCTTTTATTAGATTGGATAATAACTAAAACAAATGATGTCATTATATATAAATTATACAGATCAAATTATTCAATACAAGCTTATTATTTTTAAAAAATATTTTTTATTGAGTTTTTACAGATAGGAAATGAGAGAGATAGAAAGTCAGAAACATTGATGAGAGAGAGACATTGATCAGCCGCCTCCTGCATGCCCCATACTGGAGATGTGCCCGCAAGCATGTTACATGCCCCTGACCAGAATCAAACCTGGGACCTTTCAGTCTTCAGGTTGACGCTCTATCCACTGAACCAAACTGGTCTCGGCTACCAGCTTATTCTAAATTGTTAATTCAAATTGTACATTTTTACATCATTACAATAGCTCATATTCTAATTCTTCAAATTTCACAGGACATTAGAATGTGAAAAAGGTCATGACATTCTTTTGGTTTCTTATACTTTGTCTTTAAAGATGATATAATAACACATGTAGGTTGATAACAAAATTTACAGGAGAACTGAGAGTTTTTTCATCCTTTTATTAGTATTTTCTACATTGGAGAGATTGTTGTCTATGTCTAGGGTAATAATTATTTAACAGATGTTGTAGGTTAGTTCCATAGGAGGATGACCCTGAGATATAGATTAGGATGTGAAAATTATTGGTGAGCACACGTGAGATTAACACCTTAGAAATAGGGAAGGAAAGGAAGGTAAAGGCAGGACAGATTAGGGAAGGAAAGGAATCAGGTTTGGACAAGGGAAAGGTGAACTATGATGTGGTCTCAACAAGGCCTTCACTTTTATGGTATTTTGGTTTTGTTGATATCCTGAATTAATATTCTAATAGAAAATAATAAAATTCTTTTACCAGCTGAATCAGGCATAACAATGACATATCTGGATGCTCTTTATCTTTCTATATAGTATTATTAATAACAATATATTTTTAATTTCAATTTTGAATATTAACATCATTTTTTGTGGACTTTTGGTTTTCTTTATTTTACTAAGAATTTGTGACAAATGCTGCTACCAATATTCAAGTTTTTTTTCACTCTCTTTTTTAATCCCCAAAGAATTTAGCATATAGAATTCTTAGAAGTAGGTTTGTGTTTAATATGTTTCTGAAACTTACTTATTCTATCTTTTGGAAAATTAAAATTTCATGCTTGAAGTGGATGAGAGACTGCTAGTAATTGAACAACACAGCCATGTAGTTCTGTGAGCAGAAAGAATACTAATTTTAATGGAGACTTTTTTTTTAATCATCCAGTATATTTTAAAATTCATCTATTATGATTGAGCTAGAGTTAGAAAATATATTCATGCCCCATTAGTGGTATAACTGTAAGTTATTAGCTCTAAAGGTAGAAATATTAGAAATTACCTAATAGAAATTAACTCAAATATTTTTTACCTTCTAGCTATTTTCCCCAAAATTTATTTTAAAATACAAGTATTATGTTTTATTTTCCCTCTATATACCATGTCATTTTTAAAAATTTTTCTGACTGATTTTCTATACAAATTGTTCTATTTTCCATCAGGAAAAATGTTTTAAGGTAGGATTTATAACACTTTAACCCACTTAATTTTAACAGTGATTAATTTTTATACTAGTGGAATTTCCATTAAAAACAATTACTAGAATAAATGAGCATAATTATGTTTATATAATGTTTATTTATAGATTATTAAAGTTAAATATATTCAGATGCTACATTATATTTAATGACATAATTAATGTACCTGTAAATTTTATTTTGGTATTCAACAGCTCCTTTCAGGTGTATGTATAAATGGCAGAATATATAAATAGAATATATAAATCTGGAATGTCAAATTTAGCCAAGGCACTAATAGCAACATTGAAGAATAGTAGCTTCTTATTTAGAAGCATGGACACTTGAGATATTAGATAAACAAGGTTTTTTTTCATTTTTTATTGTGATAAAATACACATAACATGAAATTTACCATAATAACCATTTTCAGTGTACAGTTCAGTTGCCAGAACTCTCTGTATCTTATAAAACTTGGACTCTCTGCACATTAAACAACTCCCACTCTCTCTCTCCCCAATCCCTGGTAACCACCATTATACTTCGTTTTTGTGTCTCTGTGACTTCAACAATGTATTTTTATTGTCAAACTGGTTCCAAATTTATAAGTTTTCCATCTAAAGTTTAAAGTTTGTTTAGCCCTTTTAGAATTGAACACGTTAGTTCTAGTAATTAGAAGACTGGCAAAATATATTTATCTGGCTAGAAAAAGAGAGAGTCCTGCCATGTGTCAGAAAATTTCAAATCATTATATAAAAGTGCTTAATTAAAATAAGAATTTTTTCAAGATAACAAAGATAGTAATGATACCAATGATGGCCTGTTAGCTGTGGCACTTGCACGCAGTGCCCTACCTAAACAACCCATGGTGTCACCCTGGCAAAGAAGGTGAAGAAATAAATAGTGCAAACACATTGTTGGGAAGATATGCATGAAGAGGTATCTTGTATGCAAAACTTTTCCTTATAGTATAGAATTGGGAATCTTTTCTTTTTCCTGTAGACAAGTTTAAAATGCATGAGATTCAACACTCAGTGATGTCTGCCTTTATATTAAACACTTAAAAATGTTAATAAATGTTTTCTTTGCTTTTGAGTGAATAATTTATCTTTAAACTTTTTCAAAGTATGATATATATATATTTGTATGTTTATACAGTATATGTAAAGTTTAAATATCAATGCTAAAATTTATATTAATAATTTAAAATTCCAGCTTAAGAAATATCTAAGGCTTTTATTTATTACTAGAGGCCTGATGCACGAAATTTGTGCAAGGGGCTTACCCCAGCCCTTGCAGCCCTGGATTTATCTGGAAGGTCATTCGGCTGTCTGATCTAATTAGCATATTATGCTTTTATTATTATAGATACAGAAGTTATAGGCAAATACATGCACATGAAAAGGGAAATCAATGTGTTGACTTTAAAGATAAAGGAAAGTGACAGGAAAGAGTGAAACAGTAAATTAAAAATATGTTTAACTTTTAAAATTAAAACTATTACCTTAATGCCAGAGTTCTAACAATCCCTTTATTTTTCTTATCTTATAAAACCTTCACAATGCCAATCTGATAGTCAACAGATAATTATATCCCTAGTATTTGGCACATCAGGTATTCCATATATTTTTATTAAAAATGATCAAATGGAAAATACCATAATATATCTTGTCTTTCTTCTCTTCACAATTCTCACTGTTGTAATTTTGAGAGAAATCTAAAATTTGCTTCTCTCCATATCCTGTGGTCTTTTCTGCCATAAGTTGCCTCCCGAGCTTCTGAAAGATTTTAGAATTTGAAAAATTTCTTATATATATTTATCTTTTCCCTTATGATTGCCTTCAACTTTTTGCCACCACAAGCAGTAGATACCTTTTTATCTTAAGTATAAATTTCCTGAATGTTGTTTAACTATCTTTTTCTTGTTGCTTTGCATATTCTAGATATTGGTTGCTTTGTGGTTCTTTCAACCTGTCAATTTTCTGTTACCTTTGTCCATAGGGATTGAATGGAGGTTGTAAATTTTGATATAATCAAATTCTTATTTTGTTCTTATGATATTTTAAAGGTTTTCATTCTGAAGTTCTTTTCCTTAATTCCACTTCAAACCACAAAAATGTTCTCCTACTTTGTCTTCTATTAATGAACTTCAAAGTTTTAACTTCCACACTTAGGTTTTTTATTATATTGTGATGCCATCTTTATGTTAGTCAACTATTCATTTTTAGTTTTCTCCATGGATATTAAGTTTTTTCCTGCACTACATTGGGTTCTTTTCACTTTTGCTTCTGATTTCGTCTTAATAATAAAGTTTTCTTACACACCTGTTTTTTTTTTCTGAAGTCTTTATTTTGTTTTATTGGTCAATTTCTCTGTTCCTGAACAAATACTATAATTTTGGCTGTATATGCTAAAATATATAGTAGGGCAAGTTTACTTTCTCATTCAAAGTTAACTTTGCTATTAATGTGCCTTTATTCTTTCATTTACATTTTAGATTATTGAATTTCTCAAAAAAATCCAAATATTTTTTCATATATGGGTTGCATGGGATTCATAATTTTTAATAAATTGACATTATTATAATACGAAGTTATTCAGTCCCGTCACATATAATATATTCCAATGTAAGATAATTTTCTGTATATTTTATTAGTTTTAAATATTTTTCTCCTTAGCGCATTTGTGTATTTTTTGTTATTTCCAGATATTTTATAATTCTTGTTTCTTTTTTGGACTGTTTTTTTACTTATAATTTTCATTGAACTATATATAGGTAGAGAGATTTTTCCAAGGTGATCTTGTATCCAATAATTTTACTAAATTCTATTCTTATTTATGGTAGTTTAAAAAATTTCTGTTGGGTTTTCTAGGTGCATCATCAGTATCATCTCCAATTGAAAGGTCTCCATTTCTTAAACTGCTTGGTTTTTATTCACAGCATTGGTTTGAATTTAAGCAATGATGATGAAAATGGGTATTCTTGTCTTATTCCCCATTATAAAGAGAATGCATCTGAAATTTCTCCATTACCTATTATATTTCCTCTAATTTTTAAAATAAACATTATCATAGATGAGAGTTTTGAGTTTACCAGTTGACCTTTATCAAACACTTTTTCTAAATTTTCTGAGATAATCATTAATGTGGAGAATTACATTGATAGCTATTCTGAAGGTGAAACATTCTCTTATTCCCAGGTAAATTCTGCTTGATCATGACTAATTATTTTTAATGCACTTTTTGAAGTTACTTAGCTTACATTTAAAATTTTTATTTTTAAGTATTTTTATTGATTACGAAGAGGAAGAGAAGGAGAGAGGTAGAAACATCAATGATGAGAGAGAATCTTTGATTGGCTGCCTCCTGCACCCCCCACACTGGGGATTGAGCCCATAACCCAGGTATGTATGTGGCCTTGACTGGAATCAAACCTGGGACTCTTCAGTCTGCAGGCCAATGCTCTAGCCACTGAGCCAAACCAGCTAGGGCAGCTTAAATTTTATTTAGAACTTTTTGATTCCCACATTTATGGAATGAATGAAAAGGCTTATACTTTTCCTGTTCCAATTTTAATATATATATTTTAAATATATATTTTATTGATTTTTTACAGAGAGGAAAGGAGAGGGATAGTGTGTTAGAAACCAATGAGAGAGAGAGACATTAATCAGCCGCCTCCTGCATGCCCCCTACTGGGGATGTGCCCACAACCAAGATACATGCCCTTGACCAGAATTGAACCTGGGACTGTTCAGTCTGCAGGCAGATGCTCTATCCACTGAGCCAAACCAATTTTGGCCCAATTTTAATATTATTATGCTTTTAAAATAATTTATCTGTCCAGACTTTCATATTTATTAGCACTTTCTTTTACCAATTTAAACACTTTCTATTTCATTTGTGTTTATTTTTCATTTTTCTATCTGTTTTATTTTCATTAGCTCCCATATTGTTGACCAGTTTTGCCATATGTTTTATTAATCTTTTAAAATAACTATCTTTTAATTTTGTTAATACTGTCTACTGATTTTTAAAAATTCTCATGCCATGGTTTTCTATCTTTATCTTTACTACTTCTTTCAATCATATTTCTTTGGATGACCTTTGTTGCTATTTTTTTTTACTTTTCGAGTTGAGTTTTTAGCTTGTGGTTTTTAACTTCTCTTATTTCTCAGTTCAATGTATTTAAAGCTATAAATATCTCTTTATGTGTTGCTTTAGCTGTGTCAAATAAATTTGGACCTGGGGTGTTTTGTTGCCCTTTAGTTTTAAGTATTTAATTATTCCCTTTTTAGTCCAAGGGTTATTTAGCAATATATAATTTAGTTTCTACACATACAGGAATTTAAAAACTCTGGCCTTATATTATTAATTTCTAATTTTACTACATTGTGACCAAAAAATATAGTCAATATAAAAATGAGTCTATGGAATTTATGAAAGTTACCCTTGTGGCTTAATCTGCAGTCAATTTTTATAAATATTTCTCATGTGCTCAAAAAGAATCCTTTCCCTGTTTTTGTTCATTTATTTGTTTTTTTTGACTGAGGATTCTATATATATATTTAAATATTTGGAACTTATTTATTGGATTGCCCTGATTTTTCATATATATGCTTACTTTTTGTCGATTTTCACCTTAAAATTTCTGCGAGTGGTTATTAAAATCTTCAATTGTAATAATTAATAAGCATATTTCTTCCTAAATTTCTATGAATATTCTGAAGCTGGATTGTTTTGAGAGTATAACTTTATGGTGGCTAAATTTCTTTTTGTATTATATCTTTTACCAGTACATATGTTTCCCTCATTACTCCTTTTCTATATTTTTTGCCTTGAATTAAATTTTGCCAGATATTAAGATTTCTACGTTAGCTATTCTTTGTTTAATATTTTTTAAAATATATATTTTTATGAATTTTAGAGAGGAAAGGAGAAAGAGAAAGAGAAAAAAAATCAGTGATGAGAGAGAATCATTGACTGCCTCCTGCATGCCTCCTACTGGGAATCAAGCCTGCAACCCTCTCATGTGCACTGATCAGGAACTGAACCATGAACTTCTGGTTCATAGGTTGATGCTCAACCACTGAGCTACACCTGGTTGGGCCTTTGTTTAATATTTTTATATCCATTTTCATTCTTTTATTTTTAGTGCTTCTGATCTTTTAATTTAACCTAGAGGCCCAATGCACGAAATCGTGCAGCTTGCCTTGGCCCTTGCACCCCAGCTTCATCTGGAAGGACCTCCAGAAGGTCATTTTGCTGTCCAGTCTAATTAGCATATTACACTCATAGTTATAGATGTGTCTCTTATAAACAACATGTGGTTAGATTTAATGTTTTAAAAAAATCTTCTGGCTGACTTGCCTTGCCTCCAGTGCCTTCATATAGTGATGCTGTTTTGGTGGTTTGGGGCAAGTTTTTACAGATGTTCTCAATGGGTGGTTACTCTGTCATATCTAAAAACAAAATAAATGCAATTTTTAATTTAAAAACATGTTTGTTTCAACTAAATGAGATTGTAACCATTTTTTGAAGGAAGCAGTACGTATCCTTTTTAAATAAGGATTTTGGTAGCAGTTAGATATAGGGAGCATACTGTATTAGTTAATTCAGAATTTTTTGAATGAAAATGAATACAATTTACCAGTTGTTTTCTCTTCCATATGATTTTTAACTTCAGGACTTTCTTTACCTAATATAACTAACAGATACTATTTCTGATCATTTACATTATAAAGATAACATTAAAATTTGAATTAGTGTCATAAGAGCGTTACATACATGGCATAGATGATCTTAGTACGAAAATATCAAGTCAATCAATTTATCCATAATTCAAGGACATCCAAGGATTTCAAGACTCATTTCTACAAATCTTCCATGTCTCTACCATTATGACCAAGGCTAATATATCAGTTCCCATGCAAACGATTTAGGCAGATCTCTGGTGAAAATGGCTTCATAAATTTTTTTATCCTATAAACTGATGTTGATTGGCAGAGAGCAGTCAGTATATATAAAATGTGTAAAGTGACTTGTAAAATCTCAGGAAAACTTTTTTCTTTAAAAACTCAGTCTATTTAAAAATACCTTTTTGAATACACAGAATTGCTACGGAAACTAAGAAAAAACAAGGTAAATATAGCTAGCTCATCCTTGGGTCTATGCCCATACCCCTTGTGCTCAACTCTGAGGATGATGATGAGGGGGTAGGGGGAGACCAGTAAAAGACACTACTATGATCTCCAACCAATGTTTACAGAAACTCAAGAAGAAGCCTTGAATTCTTTAACCTGATTTTTTTGCAGTGATAACATAAGACACACACACAGATTTGAGAGTGCCTGTTTTATTTGCCCTGGCTGCAACAAAGATGTGGGAGCAACAAAAATTAGGGCTGGTATTCGGAGCTTCTCTGACACAGGTCCGGCTGAACCACTCTTATGCAAAACCCAACCCCACCCTTTGTAATCCTGCCCTTTATCTGTTGGACAAACGTTCTCCAGTCTCTTCTCTAGTCTTTGGTCCAAGATGGGGTTTGACAAGACTACTTGTTTTCTGTGCTTCATTAACTTTTCATGTTATTTACATAAAATTTTTCTCATTTTAATATTATCTTGGCTTTTCTAGGTCTTTTGCGTTTCCACATAAACTTTATATTAGGGTGTTAGTACCTATAAAATATCTTGCTGGGATTTTTATTGAGAATGTGTAGAATCTATAGATGAAGTTAGGAACAATTGGCATCTTAACAATATAGAGCCTGCCATTCATGATCATGGACTATTTATCCATTTATTTAGATCTTCTTTTACTTCTTTCATCAGTTTTATAGTTTTCAGCACATAGATACTACACGTATTTTGTTAGATTTATACCAAATTATTTCATACTTTGTTACTATTTAAGGGGTATTTTCTCAATATGTAACTTGAATTGTGCATTGCTGGTATATAGGACAGCAGTTTGTATTCTGTGAACTCATTAATTGCATGAGTTTTTTTAATTTATTTTTTTATTAATGTATTACATGTACACACATCTTCCGATTGCCCCCCCAGGCATACCCTAACCCCCCAGTGTCTTGTGTACATTGGTTATGCTTATATGCATGCATACAAGTCCTTTGGTTGATCTCTTATCTACCCCACCTCTCCTTAACCTTCCTGTTGCAAATTGACAGTCTGTTTGATGCTTTGCTGCCTCTATATCTATCTTTTTGTTCATCAGTTATTAATGTTCTTTATTATCCACAAATGAGTGAGATCATGTGGTGTTTCTCCTTCATTGACTGGCTTATTTCACTTAGCATAAGGTTCTCCAGTTCCATCCAGGTTGCTGCAAATGTTAAGAATTCCTTCTTTTTTATTGCAGCATGGAGTTTCATTGTGTAGATGTACCAACATGAGTTTTTTTGTTGATGTCTTCTGGGGGAATTTTCTACGTATATAATCATGTCATCTGCAAACAAGGATAAATTTATTTTTCTTTCCAAATCTACATATCTTTCTTTATTTCCCTTTATTGTTTTGTATGGGGTGGGATTTTTTTGTACTAAAGAATAGAAGTTGTTGAGAGGACAGCCTTTGCTTTTTCCCAGCCCTAGGAGGAAACCACCTAGTTTTTCACCATTAAGTATGATGTTAGCTGTAGGTTTTTTTAGAGATATTTTTCATCAAGTTGAGAAAGTTTCCCTATTGCTAGTTTGATGATAATTTTTATCATGAGTGAGTGTTGGATTTTGTCAATTATCTTTCACATCAGTGGACATACTCATATTATTTTTTAGACTGTTAATTATTATGTCTTCTTGGAGAACTAACACTTTTAACATTATATAATGTTCTTCTTTATCCATGATCATTTTTCTTGTTCTGAAGTCTGCTTTGTCTGAAATTAATGTAGCCAGTGGGGACAAATAATATCCAACGTTTTTCTACTTCATTGCTCTCATTACGGACAGTTTCTTGATTCTCGGGCTGTCTATGTAGCCTAGCTTTCTCTGGCTCACAGAAAATTCACAACCTGCTCAGAGGGGATGTGAAGATACATTCCACATTCCTTCCGTCCCAGACCCTGAACTCTCTAGGGTCATTCACTGGCTGCTAGCCCTTCTCTTCTGAGACATCCTTTTCTTTTTTCAAAAGGGGGCCCTTTTTGAGATTTGCTTTTTCTGGATTCTACTCTGAATTTTCATGACTTTCTTCACCTCCTTCAGCTATTATGCTCTGGTATATTTAATTTTTGTTTAAGTAGATTTTACTCAGGGTGAGATATGTGTTGATTTCTAACATTTGATACCAAAATACCTCAGCTACACTCCCTATTCTTCTCCATATATCTGGCAGCTTCCTGCATAGGACCTGGGCTCAGTTTCTTTTGGCCACATTGGCACATAATTTGGAGTTTGTGGGTTTTTCTCTGACTTATACTTTCACCAGAGATGTATATCATGGCTGTATTTTCGTTCTCCTTGTTGTTCTATTTGGCTTCCAGAAGAAGTGGAAAGATTTGAAACTAGGCAGTCACCATATTCCTAACCTCTGTGCCACATTTGGAAAGAATAAGAAATATTAAGAAAGAGCAAGAAAGGGCACACCAGAGTCACCATGTTGCCTGATCCAGGAACAGTGTAAATGGTGCCCTCTGGAGTGGCCTAATGTAACATCCTTTATAAATATACAATGTTCAGTCCGTTGGACTTACTCTTATAATCTAAATATTGTGTTCTTCCCTCCCCTCCACCCCCTGATGTTATATGCTTCCAACTGGGATTTTCATTAAGATACAGGTAGTGTTATAATGCAAAGTAATTTGTTATTGCTTGGAAGAGCCAGGCTTTGAGAATTTGACTTTGATTGGAGAGTATGAGAAAGAAACTCAATTAAACTGATATTTACTTTGATAGAGATTATCCTCTCCCCCGTCACCTATAAACCATGACTATATAAACAAATGATTGTAAATGATTCTAAAGTTCCTTTCATCTACCCAAACACACATTCATACAAGGTAATGTTTTTTAAATATACATAGGCATTTTGATAGTTTTGAATAGAGAAATGTTTCTCTAGTAATTTATGCTAGTTTCCTTCTTCAAGGCAAGAAACCTTAAAATAAAAATATCTCCAGTCTATACAATTACACATGGTTTTTACATTCCTCTGAGTAATTACTTAGACAGTAATAATAAAATATTTTAAATGCACTTGCATTTAAGCATATAATTAACTGTGTCCATGAAATTTGTGTTTAACAGAAGTCTGGCAACTTATTGAGGAAGCTAACAGAAAAATCAACATCTGTTCTCAATAGTAGCTATTTTATTGAGTTTTTATAAGAATGTGCATTGGAGGAGAAATGGAATTGATGTGGTGTCAGTCATATTTTATTACAACATTAGGGATAAATGACATAATTTTCAGTGCCTCATTAACTCTCCCATAGAACCTGCTTACTCTGACCTACACAATTATATTTAACCATATGCCTTAGACCCAGAGAGCTAAATGTCTTAAAAATACTTCCAGAGTGTTTTTAAAGAGAGTTCCAGAGGGCTTAACACAACTTTCTAGTCCTAAGAAGCATAGCTCAGATAGTGTTTTACAACTGGAAATAAAATGTTTGGGACCATAGACTCCAGAACAAAAGTAGGCTAGGCTAGGTTAAGTGGCCTATGTCAGTCACCTACCCAGGAAGCAGGTAATACCAGACACACTCAGAGTGGATGTGAAGATACAGAAAACACTGTAAAGATCCCAGGAAGCTCTGCGGTGGCCATCCTGGGAATGAGCCAGAACAGGGTCAGAGACAAGGGCATAAAAAGCCTGCGTGTTGTTTCAGGACTGTGCAAATGGCCTAAGCTTCAGGGGCAAGGAGAGGATTCTAAACATGAACACAAAGTTTAAGAAAAATAAGAGATTTGCTCCCTAACTAGATAAAGATTTCTTTGGTCTTGGGCAAGCAGAGACAGGAAGTCATGAAGTAGAAAGCCCTTGAGCTCAACATCCTGGACAGAAACATTAGGGAGGAAGTGAGAGTCAGAGAGGAAGTAGTCACTCAGAAGGGCCACGTGCTTGGTTTCATGTTCCAGTGCTGCCTTCTTGAAAACCTTAATGATTTTGTCTTTGGACTTGGGCTTTGTAAGTAAAATCTAATGGGAAAACAGAGCACATGCGTGAGCAGAGGACCATTTTCCAATGCTGCCTGAGCTCAGAATTCCAATGGCCTCCAAATGTGTTATGTCTGTGACTGAGTAACTGGGGCCACTGACAGCCCCGAGAGTCTATGCTTCCCAATTGGAACCAGAAGGTGCTTCACGTGCAGCCAATGGCACCCTAAGAACCATCCCTAGAATGAGTCGGATCAGGGACAGAGACAAGGGCATCAAAAGCCTGCGTGTTGTTTCAGGGCCTCGCACAGGCTGAGCGATTTCCAGGGTACTTGGACTGGGGGTGCTGATGAGCCTCTTCCTCTCTCCCTGCTCTCAAGGAATAATTTTGGGGTAAGTGGCTCAAGAGGGAATTGAGTGGTGCTTCTGAAGCAATTTGGAGCAAACAGCCCCCTAGTCAAGCTTCCCTTGACTGTCCTCTTCTCAGTCAAGCTTCCCTTGCTGGGAGCAGCTCACATCCAGCAGCCCTCAACCAAGGGATGTGACATGTCCTTTCTTGCTTGTGTACCTTCCTATATTAGTGAACCACCGAGGCTGAAGATGATGATGTAGAAGGAAATGGAATGATGAGACTACCCATAGTTCCTTTTTGGTTTAGTCCTGTCTGGGTTATCAGCAACCTGAATATAGAGTGCGTTGGTAGATCAAGAATTCAAATAGAAACAGTCAGGTTAGTTTTGTTGTAGAGTTTTCACTGTTGTAGTAAAAACAAAATACACATGTATACATTTGCTGCAAAAGACAAATTATGTAATTTAGGGATTGTGCATATGCATTAGATGTTCCTCTATTTGCATTTAAAACTGGCATTGCACAATATAAACTGTAAAATTCATGGCAATTATTTAATATTTTAGTTTTTCTTTATTTAATAAACATTAAGTAACAAATAAAACATACTCTGACAAGGTGAGAGAGAAAGAACTGAAAAAAGGAAAAAAATATTTAGGGCTTTCAATGACATTCCCCCCTACTTTTCAAAAAAATTATGTAGGCTCCCCTAGAAGTAGTAGAGTAATTATCCATATAGATTCTTTCAGATCCTGTGCTCTGAAGTATTAGGGTAGAGGAATCCATGGAGCTGAAGGGGCCACACACATAGGAATGGCAGCAGTCAGCAGGCATGTGTGGATGGATGCCTGAAAACCAGCTGGGCCTCTCTTCCAGCATCTGAGCGCCGTGATAGATCCCCGGGATCTTGATTGATGCCTGTGAAGGAGAGGATCCTCAAGACTGAGTTTAAAATACTATAAGTTTCCAATTGCTGTTATAGCAAACTAGAGGACCAGTGCACAAAATTTGTGCACTTGGGGTGGGGATTCCTCAGCCCAGCCTGCACCCTCTTGCAGTACAGGAGCCTCGGAGGATGTCTGACTGATGGCTTAGCACTGCTACAGAGCCACTGTGCTCAACAGCCATGAGCCCAGCTCTGGGCTTCTGGCTGAGTGACACTCCCCCTGTGGGAGCACACTGACCATCAGGGTCAGCTTCTGCATTGAGTGTCTGACCTCTGGTGGTCAGTGCATGTCATAGCAACTGGTGATTCCACAGTTCAGTCAATTTGCATATTAGCCTTTTATTATTTAGGATTACCACATAGTCAACAATTTAAAACAACACAAATCTGTTATCTTACAGTTCTGGAGGTCAGAAGTAAAAAAATGGGTCTGTGTTCCTTTGGAGACTCTAGAAGAAGATCTTGACTTTTATAGATTCTAGTGATCATCTACAGTACTTAGCTTGAAGTCCTTTTCTCCATCTTTAACACTATGTAGTGTCTTTCTTTTCTGCTTTCAAATTCATAGTGTCCTCTTTCATATAAGGATTCTTATGATTATATCAGTTCCACCCAGATAATCCATGATCATTTCCCTATTTTGAGCTCCTTAATTTTATCACATCTACAGAGTCCCTTTTTGTCATATTAGGTAACAAGTTGCAGATATTAGGATGTGGATATCTTTGAAGGGCCATTATTCAGCCTACCACACCTATCATCCAGTGGGTTGAGTGCTCAACATAGAAAGTAAGCTTAGTTACAACAAAATTAAACTTATTTTGTAAACATACAGGCTGAGACTCATACCCTCTAGATCAGCAGTTCTCAACCTGTGGGTCGCGACCCCTTTGGGTGTCGAACGACCCTTTCACAGGGGTCGCCTAAGACTACTGGAAAACACCTATTTCCCATGGTCTTAGCAACCAACACACTGCTCCTCGGTGTAGGAAAATGTAGCAATGTAGTGTACTGTTGTTATATGAAGACTGTTGCCCATGCTACACCAGGATTCAAGACAAAATTTCATTTATTTGTAATTAGAAATAAATATTTCACAATATATAATTACATATTGTTCTTGTGATTAATCACTATGCTTTAATTATGTTCAATTTGTAACAATGAAAATACATCCTGCATATCAGATATTTACATTATAGTTCATAACAGTAGCAAAATTAGTTATGAAGTAGCAATGGAAATAATTTTATGATTGGGGTCACCACCACATGAGGAGCTGTCTTAAAGGGTCACGGCATTAGGAAGGTTGAGAACTACTGCTCTACATTAAAAGAGGCAATAGAAGAAAATAAAGCAATCATTAAAACCTCTGTGAATGATACCCTGCTTCCCCGAAAATAAGACAGTGTCTTATATTAATTTTTGCTCTCAAAGGTGCACTAGGTCTTATTTTCAGGGGATGTCTTATTTTTCCATGAAGAAGAATACAGTACACATTTATTATTGAACAAAAAAAAATAGGAAATTTATTGCCTGTATATGGTACGGTAGTAGTTGTCATCACAAATCAGCTCACTGATTGGCTGCAGCACAGCCAAAGCTGTTCAAGCAGTGTGAGGTCTCTTTAAATCAGGAGTCAGATGCGCCTTACGGTAGCTTCAGCGCTCTTATATTCTGAGGAGGCCTTATGTTTGGGGGAGACCTTATTATCGGGGAGGTCTTATTTTCGGGGGGATGCCTTATATTACAGCAAAAGGCAAAACTGGAACTAGGTCTTATTTTGGGGGGATGTCTTACTTTGGGGGAAACAGGGTAGTAGCAAGAAGAGAGTTTGCATTTAATAGCAGATGATCTCCCTCCCAGATTATTATTGTTAAAGGAACTGGACAGTAGTTGCAAAGTGTATTTTTAAATGAAGCATTTCTTTATTTAAAGAAAGCATAGTGAAGTTGAAGTTCTCAGTGGCGTAAATGTTGGCCACAGCAGTGGTGTCTCATAAAAATGCACACAGTTCTGTGAAGGAGATTTATGTTCTGGTGACAAATTCATTGCCAATTTCAGAATCTTGTAGCAACTGGGAAGCATTTATGTAATTGTATGCTGTAAGATTTCTTTCAATTCATGTTAAAAATTATACGGCACATGTAAATTCCACTTGAAAATGCCCAGGCGAGAGTAAAGAATTCCTAAAAGTGACTAATTCCATCAAAACTGTAAACATTTGATTGCTATAAGATACAGTGAGAAAAGTATGGTTGATTCTTATTTAAGGGAGTGAAAACTCAGTGGGTAAAGGGTGAATAATTTAAGAAGTTGTGCCTGGTGGGGTGAGAGGAACAGATTTTTTTTTTGCTCACCATCATGTAACAAGGCCTCATTCTGGCCTACGAACATGAGTGCTTATGGTTGTTTTAAAATAATGTTGTCAAGTGGTTGTCATTTGTCATCATGTCTGGGGCAAATCCAGAAAATGATGGTAGAAAATCAACTTTGAAACAAAAATAACCGACTACCTCTATGTGAACTTGAACTGCCCCATTGGCTCACCCTGTCCCCTGGCCTCCCTGTTATGTACTCTCTCTCTCTCACTGGCATGTTTACTTCAGTGGTTCTCAATTTCAGCTCCACACTGGAATGGCTGGAAGATATAAAAATACTGATGCCCGATATCTCCAGAGATTCTGGTTAAAGTGTCAGTGGGACCCAGGCAAGAGTCTTACTTGTTTTATTACAATTTTTTATTTTGGTATAATTCCACACTTAAAAAAACTTTGCGATAATCTAAAGAATTCTCAGATACCCTTCACCCAATTGCCCGCAAGTATAATTACTCTGGACCTCTTTAAGAGTACATTGTAGGTATGATTTTTTTTTTTTTGCCCTGACTCCTCATGCAAATTTCCCAAGGAATTCCCATCCAAACCACAGAACAGTTACTGAAACTATGGATGCTAACAAGAGTACTATTTCATCTACAGTCTGATTGAGATTTTTGCCAGTTGTTTCAATAACATCCTGCATGGCAGAGAAAACCCAGTACCAGGGTGGTGATTTTTTAAACAGTTCCATGGTGATGCCAGTGTGCAGCTGAAACTGGAGGCCACACCTGCCTTGAGCTTTAGCTGAAGGGTTACAAATTCTGGAAGATTCCTGGGAGCCCCCAGAGGAGGTTTTGTAGGGCAGCCCCTGAGAGCTGGTGCCCAGGTAGTAGAGACCTGGAGGAGCAGGCCCTAAAAGTGAAGCCCAATTGGCACCAGGGCCAGATTATGAGGTCTCCACCCACCGAGGACCGGGTGGAGAGACAGACTCAGACCCTGAACTTCACCAGAAGTGAGCCTGTCCCTGCTTCCTTCTGACACCCACATGTGAACCACTCCATTGCCAGTCCATGTTGATGCCTTTGTTGAGCAATTTGGGTCTATTGCTTTTGTTAGTAAATTACCCTCTAACAGTAACATCCTCTGACTACTGAATTAAAGCTGCTAAAGAATGACAGACTCTATCTTATGGGGCATCTCTATGAGCAATAAATGGGGCTCTTTTCTTTCCACTGGGAAACTAAATTGTACCAGTCTAGTCTCTGTAATTAACAGTATTATGAGTGCTACTACATAGGAAGTACATAAAACCTGCTTCGGATGATGGATTTTATATCTCCAGTGAGGGCTAAACATTTAAAGCTCTTACCATACTGCTTGGATTCTATTTTTTTAAAAAACATTTTAGAGTTTAAAAATGCCTGAGTACAAAAATAGAAGGAAAAAACACACACACACATGATTTCACACTTTCCCAGGGTCAAGGCAGTAATATACAAATCAGAGAGGGAAAGAAAATTGCATTTAAATATAGCATATTCTCAGTGAGAATTTTGACTTTTATTTTGAGCTTCATGTAAGTGGTATAATTATGCTGGACAAATATACTTGATGTAATTTTTGTGTAAAGAATACACGGGGTTTGGGAGTGAAAAGGGCCTAATGATTGGAGATGAAAGCTGACTTGACTTTGGATGGCGGGCACCCGATGCAACATACAGATCTTGTAACAGAAATCTACTCCTGAAGCCGATGTGATCCTGTCACCCCAGTAAATTCAATTAAAAAAATAAATAAATAAGAACTTCTCTATAGTTTTGCTCTCTGCAGTTTCAGTTACCTGCAGTCAAGCATGGTCTGGAAATATTAAATGGAAAATTCTAGAAATTCACAGTTTTGAATTGTGGGCCATTCTGAACAGTGTGATGGAATCGTGAGCCATCCTGCTTCAACCTACTCAGGACACGAATCACTCCTTTGTCCAGCGTCCCCACGCGGCATCCACTCCTCACCTATTAGGCACTTTGTACCCTGTTTCCCCGAAAATAAGACAGTGTCCTATATTAATTTTTGCTCCCAAAAATTTAGGTCTTATTTTCAGGGGATGTCTTATTTTTCCATGAAGAAGAATATGGTGCACATTTATTGTTGCACAAAAAAAAAAAAAAGGAAATTTATTACCTGACAAACCAGCTCACTGATTGGCTGCAGTGCAGCCGGAGCTGTTCAGGCAGTGTGAAGTCTCTTTAAATCAGGAGTCAGATGACTTATGGTAGCTTTGGGGGCCTTATATTTCTGGGAAGCCTTATGTTCGGGGGAGGCCTTATTATCGGGGTGGTCTTATTTTCAGGGGTATGCCTTATATTACAGCAAGGCAAAACTGGAAGTAGGTCTTATTTTTGGGGGATGTCTTACTTTCGGGGAATCAGGGTAGCTGTCTAGGTGATCAGCTGGACTGTGGGGGTATCGTGATGCTTGTGTTCAAGGAACCCTTACTTTACCTGATCAATGGCCCCATGTGTGGAAATGGTGAAGGTGGCAGCAATTTGGATGTACCACGCACCGAGAAGCTTGAAAGTGCCTCCTTTAAATGAAAAGGTATGTATGTCAAAGAAACGCAGTGTATACAGGGTTCATTACTATTGGCATTCACTGGGAGTCTTGGGACATGTCCCCCTTTGCATAGGGGAGGGGCTGCTATGAGTGACTTGAGAGATCGGTGCAAAACAGAATTTGTAAAATGAGAAATATGATTTAGTGCGTTAAAAACAATAATTAGTTTGCGATGTGATTAAAATGTGTAGTTTCTTTTAGAAAGTAAAGACAATATAATTTGCAAATTACTTCATAATGAGTCCATTTATAATGAATATAAGTCACTACTCTATTTTCTTGATAAATGTATAAATGAGTTTAATGAATCACTTATATTAATATTCTATAAAAATATGGGTCCATAGAACTAAATTGATATATTCCATATGGTAGAATTTAACTGAAATGGTCTCTATGAAACCCTTTAGGTTTTAGCATGCAGATTTTTTTAAATGATTTTTTATTATATTTTTAAATATATTCTTCCCCTGGCTAGTGTGGCTTATTTCCTGGGTTTGGGGTCACTTCCCATTCCCCAGTTGGGGCACATGCAGGAGGCAACAAGTTAATCTCTCTCTCTCTCTCTCTCTCTTTCTCTCTCTCTCTCTCTCTCTCTCTCTGTTTTCTCCTTCCCTCTCTCCCTTCCTTCCACTCTTTCTGAAAAGCATTGGAGAAATTATCTTCTAATGAGGATTAATATAAGTAAATAAATGAAAATTGCTGGTGTTGAACACCAAAGAAAAAGGTATCTTATCTTTAATCATAGAGCAGGGTCAAAAAATGCTTCTATAGACAGTAGCAATTGTTTGGTATCATATTTCTGTTACATTTTATACTAGAATAAAGTATTCAGGTTCGATCCCAGGTAGGATTGGGCCTAAACGGGCAGTTGGACATCCCTCTCACAATCCAGTACTGCTGGCTCTCAACTACTCACCTGCCCACCTTCCTGATTGCCCCTTACCACTTTTACCTGCCAACATGATCACCCCTCTCCACTCCTCTGCCAGTCTGATTGATGCCTAACTGCTCCCCTACCAGTCTGTTTGTCCCTAACTGCCCTGCACTGTGGGCCTGGTCACTCCCAACTACCCTCCCCTGCTGACCTGATCACCTACAACTGCCCTCCCTTGCAGGCCTGGTCCCTGCCAACTGCCCTCCCCTGCTGGCCATCTTGTAGTGGCCATCTTGTGTCCACATGGGAGCAGGAACTTTTGACCACATGGGGGTAGTCATCTTGTGTGTTGGAGTGATGGTCAAACCATATATTACTCTTTAATTAGATAGGATAGAGGCCTGGTGTACAGGTGGGGGCCAGCTGGTTTGCCCTGAAGGGTGTCCTGGATCAGGGTGGGTATTCCCTTGGGGTGTGGGGTGGCCTGTGTGTGGGGCTTGTGGTGGTTTGCAGGCCAATCACAACCCGCAACCATCCAAGTGGAGGTCCTGGTATCTGGGATTTATTTATCTTCTACAATTGAAACTTTGTAGCCTGGAGCGGAGTCAAGCCTTCTGCTTGCATAGCCATTGAAACTTTGTTGCCTTAAGTGGAGGCCTGCAGGCCAGGGTGTGCAGAAAGCTTGGCTTCCTCCATCGCCAGGGGCAACCCAAACCCCCTCCTGCTCTCTCTGTGGCCGTAGCCATCTTGGTTGGGTTAATTTGCATACTCGCTCTGATTGGCTGGTGGGCATGGCTGGTGGGTGTGGCTGGTGGGTGTAGCAGAGGTACGGTCAATTTTCATATTACTCTTTTATTAGATAGGATAGTATGATTCATCCATCCATGCCACAAATATTTACTGAAATTCACTATTTACCACCCCTCTATGAGGTATGGTGCTTACAGAATTGCCGGTGGGGAGTTAGAGGCCAGTTGGTCAGGTGATCCTCAGGGCGTGGCCATGGCTTAGGGAGGTTAGAATGTATAGCATGATGCCCTAGTGAAGAAAAATTGTGCTTGTTTTATTCCACCCCATAGAAGGTGTCAGGAAGTTTTCTCTATCAGAAAAGGATAAAATTCAACTTTGATGGATTGAGGATGATTTCTAATCTCACTCCTTATGCACATCCAACCCCACCTATATGCACTCTCTCTCAGAAGCATAGGACATTTGAAAAAGGGAGGAAATGGTAGCTATATTGCATGGAAATGTACTTTAATTATATATTTTTCTGTCTATAATTCTAAACTTATAACAACAGAGAGGAAGAGGATAGGGAGAATGGTGTGGTGTTTGTGTTTTAAAAGTTACAGTAGCTTACCTAGGTTGTCACCTCCTGCGGGTGGTATGTATGCTCAAGGGAGACTGCTATACATAGGCCTAAAGCTACTGCCCAGGATAAAGGCTACAGCCTCCTTGTGGCCCAGCGCTTATTAACTGCGGATGGTTTTGCCCCTAAGGGAACACTTAAAAATATCTGGAGACATTTTTGATGGTCAAGACCAGAGGGAGTAGTGTTACTGACAAGAAGTTGGGTGGAGGTCAGGGTTGCTGCTAAACATCCTGCAATTCACCAGATAGACCCACAACAAAAAATGTTCAATATGTCAATAGTGTGAGAGTTGAAAGGCCCTGTTATAAGCTGACAGCTTAAGCATAGTGCTTTAACATAGGATGCTCTCAAAAATTACTTATTGATTGCATCAATTAATGCATGAGTGAGTAAATGACTAAGCTTTTGAAAGTGATGATTTTTCAAGTCAATACTGTATTTAACTCTATGTCAAGTTGAACTGGAGGTACTGACTGCAAATTGGCATAGGGAGGCCACAAAAAGTGTATTTTTTTCTACAGAAAACTACTACTACTATCCTATTTGATGGATATGTAAGCAATTTTAAAGGATGATATTTATTTAATACATATTTCTTAAGCACCTACTATATGTCAGATACAATTCCAGAGGGAAAGACTGGCATGTTTTCATAGAGACACTCACAGACATATAATATAAATACTTATGTGAATCTGGAATATACACACCAATTTCATAACAAAGTTAGATCCAGAGAATGGTCTAGGATTTGGGGTGTTGGTCAAGGAAGATGTTATCTATAATGTTTGAATATTTTTTACAACAATGTACTTCTGCATATTTGCATCTGCTTTAAAAGTATGTATATACTTTATTTTTGGTTAACATTTTTTAATACTTTATTATAATCATTTTAAAATATACAGAGAAACTGAAAGAATTATACAATGAATACCGAGATATCCACCCCCTAGTTTTGCATACATATTTTAATACACTTGGCTTTATCACATATCCCTCCATGCTTTGTCCATCCATCAATATATCATATTTTTAAAATATATTTCAAAGTAAGTTGATTGCATGAGTGTACTTCTCTCTACTTCAGTCTGCACATCATTGATTAGAACTCAGTATTTATAATTCAAATGTACTTTTTAATACTATCTTGTTATGCAACACAATATGCCTGAAATATAAGCATGACTTTCATTTTATAGGCCAGCCACTGATTTCCTTATGTAACTGGTTCAAGTGAGATCCACGTAGAAGTCTGATCTCCAAACAGTGATTGTTTTAATATTTTTCCTTAAGGAATATCCCTTAAGGAACTCATTAATCAAAGGACTAGTTAGTAGATTCACTATTCATTTTATCTAACAATAAAGTTCCACTAGGAACTGAAAAAATAGTAGGCTCCAGAAAGCACTGCACTGAGTGTTCTCTATGACTGAAAATCGTGCCACACTTGGATTTTGGTAGCCTTTCCAGAATCCACAAAAGGCCCTATGCAGGGGAGGGGAGAAACCTTATCTCTTTTGTTAATAACTTTTCCCCAGAGCACAGTTCAGTGACTGGCACATAATAGATCCTTAATAAATATTCATTAAATAAATGAATGGTTGAGTGAATATTTTGTGTATAGATGGCATGCAGTAGGTTATTTGTGAAACTGATTAATAAACCTGAAGGTCTGAAGAAAGGACAGGACTGGGGTGACCTTCTGGCATTAACAGAGAGTCCTTCATCCATTTATACCTCTTTCTAAGACATCAATGCACAGAACATTATGAATAAAATTTAAAAACAATTTAATTCAATATCTTCATGATAAAGACAAAGCTACATAGGCTCACCATAATTACCAAGGGGGGTGGGGGGAGATATTGGTTAGTTGTCTACAAAGACCATAAAAATTAATTGAATGGAGTATGTCAACTTACTATGTTCTTTAACTATGGTATTGGTTTAGATTAGAAAGTATTATAATGAGATAATCTTGATATATTTTAACAGTCATGTAAAAATATGAATGTTTTTCATTACTGTTTTTGGTTATTTGTGTTTCCTCTCCTGTTCTTGGTTAATCTTGTCCTAGATATAGAAAGCATGTAAATCCTTTCAAGAAGAGAAATTTGGCTTTAGTGATTCCCTTTATTCTTTTTGTTTTCTATGTTGCTGCTTTCTGCTCTTTATAGTTATTATTTTTCCCTCCATTCTTATGATTTGATATATTATTCTTCATACTTTTTATTTTTACTTACTTTATTATATTCATATACCTTTAAATATTATTGAAAGTATCACATATGTCCCTTTTGCTGTTCCATTGATCTCTTTTAGCTTGCTCCTACCTCCCACCCCAGGCCTTCACCACCCTATTGTCTATGCCCATGGGTTATGCATATATGCATACAAGTTCATTGGTTGATCTCTTCCCAGCCCCACCCTACCTTCCCTCAGAGATTCAACAGTCTGATTCATGCTTCTAAGTCTCTGATCTATTTTGGTCATTAGATTCCACATAGGAGTGAGATCATGTGTTAGATTCCACGTATGAGTGAAATCACGTGATACTTGTCTTTCTCTGACTGGAAGTAGATAAATTAAACTATGCTGAGTTCATAATATTCGGCCTTTTTTCCCCCTCTGGACATCACTTGGTTAACAGTGGTTTTCAACCTGGGGTGATTTTTGTCCTATCCCAGGGGTCATGTGGAAATATCTGCAGACATTTTTCATGTTACTGGGGAAAAGTGCTATTGGTCTTTAGTAGATAGGAGCCAGCATCCTACAATGCACAGGACAGAAATATTATTCCTCCCAAAAATATTATCCACTCATAATTGTCAGTTGTGTTAAAGTTGAAAAACACCTACTTTAGAGACTTCTATAAGGTTTGAAATATAACATTTTGTTGTAGTTCAGTTAAAAAAAACTTTCTAATTTCCATTTTAATTACTTCTTTAATCATGAGTGATTTATAATCATTAAGCTTTAATTTATAACCATATGGGAGTTTGCTCCTCTTTTTTGACTGACTGAAGCTTTTAATTTTCTGCTTAAATGAATTGTGATAAGAAAACATTCTCTCTGTATTTTCAGCCATTTGAATTTTCTTGGGACAGAATTTGTGGCCCAGTAAATGATTGTGTAAATGTTCTGTTTATCTTTGAAAAGAAAATGCTTCTGTAGATGTTGGGTGAAATACTCTGTATACATTAGATTGATTTTTATGATTATACAAGAGGCCTATTGCACAAAACTCATGCAAGGGGATCGACACTTGCAGCCCTGTCTGCCTTGGGGCCTTCACAGCTCATGGCCCTTCAGCTACTCCCTGTCTCCCCCCCCCCCCCGCAACCCCCGTCATTCTGGAAGTTCCACCTTCCCATCAAATTAGCATATTACCTCTTTGTTATATAGGATTATTGATAGTTTTGTGCATGTCTGAAATTGAAGTATCCCAAGATTTTTTTACTGTCCAGATCAAAGTATAGGAGCAAGTTATCATTAAGTGTTGATTAGTAAAGGATGCAGATTACATTTTCTTGAGTAAATGCTTAAAAATACTGTACATCTTTTAAAATATCAGACAAAGTAAACTTTAAGCCAATAAAAGGTCATTAGTCAGAGGTAATTCTCTATTCATGGTTTCTTCATAATGATCATTCACCAGGAAGAAATAACAGTTCTATATTTTTATATGCCTAAACTCATTAGGTATATAAAGTTACAAAAAACTATTTTAAAATCTTCTACTATGATTGTGCAGTTCCTTCTCATTGTATTTCTCTCAGATCTTTATACATTTAGAAAATGAGTTTAGGTATCAACACTTAATGATAACTTGCTCTTTGATCTGGACAGTATAAAAAATCTTGGGATACTTTAATTTTATGTTTCTTTTTTCTGACTATTATTTTTATCTATTTTAATTGTATATTTTATTTTATACAAATACCATTTTATTACTGTTTATACTGTCATATTTTATTTTACTGACACATTCATCATTTTGCTTGACTTTCATTTTTTCTATACCTTCTAACTCTAACTTGCAATTAAATTTACTTTTGCCTTCTATTTTTAATTTTAGTAATTTTACTACCTATTATTTTCACTTTTTCTTTTCTGTTTCCTTGAATGTTGATCTATTGGCAGTAAATTATCTTAGTTTTTGTTTGATGAATTTAGATAAGTTACCTATAATATCAAAAGATATTTTTTCTGGGTTTAAAATTCTAATTTGATAGATTTGTTGGGGGCAGGTATATTGAAAATATTATCCTAATATGTTCTGATTTCCATTGTATCTGTCAATCTAACCATTATTTTTTTTAAGGTTTTTTTTTTCTTAGCCTGATTTTAAGATTTTGTCTTTATCTTTAAACTTGCTGTAGTTTTTTTAAAAATATATTTTATTGATATTTTTATAGAGAGGAAGGGAGAGGGATAGAAAGTTAGAAACATTGATGAGAGAGAAACATTGATCAGCTGCCTCCTGCCCACTCCCTACTGGGTATGTACCTGCAACCAAGGTACATGCCCTTGACTGGAATTGAACTCGGGACCCTTTAGTCCGCAGGCCGACACTCTACCCACTGAGCCAAACCAGTCATGGCATAAACTTGCTGGAGTTTTGATATCACATGTCTCAGTGTGAATTTTTTCTTTTGTTTATCCTGACTGTGATCTTTTGCTCTTTTAGAATTAGCATATTGGTGTCCTTCATCAGTCTTGAAAAACTCTTATATATTATATTGTTGAGTATTGCCTCTGCCTCATTCTCTTTTTCTTGTCCTACAACTCTAATTAAATGCTTATCTTTCATGGTAACTTCTGTTTTGTTTACCCTCTCCTCCATATTTCTCATCCTTATGTGTTTCTATACTTCATCCTTAATAATTTTTTGACCTCCTTTCTGTTTCACTAATTTTATTGTCTGCTCTGTCTAATCTTCTATTAAACACATTCCTTGAATTCCTGAATATTTTTCAATTGACTTTTAAAGAGAGAGGAAGAGGGAGAAAGAGAAACATTGATGTGAAAGAGAAACATTGATCGCTTGCCTCTCATATGAACCATTACTGGGAATTCAACCCACAACCTAGGTATGTGTCCTGACTGGGAATAGAAGCAGCAACATTTTGGTGTACGAGACAATGGTCTAACCAACTGAGCCACATCAGGGTCTTCATAATGCTTTTTTAACCACACAAATAATTAGACATCATCATCATCATTTCATAATTCAATATTTGTTTAGATTTACCCACATATTTACTGATACAGTTTTATTTTTTCTTGCATTTTAGAATAATCACAATAATAATTTTCCTTATGCTTGAATAACATTCCTTCAATATTTAGTGAGGGTTTATTGCTATAAGTGGTAAACAGTTTTTGTCTAAAAATTTCTTTATTTCATCATCAGTTTTAAAAAGGTAATCATTTTACTGGGTACTTAGTTCTTATTTGATAGTTATTTTTCTCAGAACCATGAAAATATAATTCATTTTTTTTCCTGGTTTCTATTATTATTGAGGACTTAGCCATCATTGTATTCCCGGTTCATTTTTAGGTAACTTGTCTTCTTTCTCAGTCTACTTTGAAGATCTGTACTTTTTCTTTGCTGTTCTGAAGTCTGACTATGCTGTGTCTTTGTACATACATCCTGTTATTTATCCTCTTTGGGATTTATTGGACTTTATAAGTAATAGTATTTTTGCCTATGAGCAACTCTGGAAAGTTCTCAGCCATTATCTTTTTAATTGTGCCTCTTCAACATTGTCTCTCATCTCCTTCTGGAATATGTTTTTATCCCTTCTCAATACAGTGTCTGTGCCTCACTGTATCTCTTATTTTCTTTCTTTTAGAATTTCTCTCTACCTCTGTTCTAATTCACTAATAACATCTTCCTGTTTATCTTATTTACTGTTTAGTTTTAAATCTGAATCATTTTTATTTTCTAAGGTCCATTTGATTTATTCTCAAGTATTTTTTAAAATAAAAATCTTATTCTTTGCTCATGTGTTTCTATCTATCTTTGATGCTTTCAAGTGCATTCAACATTTTTTTTTTCATATTCCATAATTCCAGCATTCCATGTATTGCAAGTTTTATTCTGAAGTCTGTAGATTTCTTCAGGCACTCACAGTAAAGTGGAAACAGTTTTGAGATAAGAATAAAAAAATTAATCCATCCACAGGGGATTTCAATGTGTTATAATCTCATTACCTGAAGGCCCTACCAACTGGGAACCACTGTAAATTAAATTTGCATTTGAGGCTTCTTGTCCTATACATGTAGCAGAAATACAAGCTTTCAAGCGATGTGAAGGTTGGCTTGAAAAATGAATTTCCTGGGAAAATAATAAAATTTAGCTACTAGCCCCTATGGGAATCCTCACTGGCAAGACACTTACAAGACCTGGAGAAGAAATAGCAGTGTGTTCACAGGGGCTTATGTTTTTATCAGTAATGTCAAAGTTTGGTATTTAAACAGCACTTGCTTCCAACTACTGTCTCTTTACATTCCACCATTTCCTCTGTCATACTTTCTTTCCCACTGGGTGATGTTGGAGTTGCCTCAGGCTTTCTGGATTCTGAGTAAGAATTTAATTGGGAATGTAATATTTTTACTGCATTTTGGAAGGACATTTTGGAATGCTTTAACATTTAATTAATTATAGGCTTTTTCAGATATATTTTGTCATCTTAAAATCTATTTCCTAAGAACTGGGAGAGAATTCAGATTATAAAAGGGAATTCGAAACAATAGCAATAAAGATTGTCAATGATATCAAGAGAAATTATCCTGGCATCAAAAAGCAAATTATAATAAAAAATTTATCCTACCAAGAGCAATATTTCATTAAGAGGAAGAGAGAAATGTCAAATAGAAGTAGCAAGAATATCGATTACTTCATGCATATCATCAACTCAAGCATGTTTAAGATTGGTCCCTGTATAAGAAAATGTAAAAAAAAAAAAAAAGCCCTAAAACGTTACAGCTCACAAATGAAGAAAATATACAGATTTTGTCACCTCTAGTAATCTTAAAAATTTTCATCTTACCAATAATGAATTGTGAAGTAGAAGGAGTCTTTTTAAAAAATTGATTTAAAAAATATTGTTTTTGATAAAAAATGGTGGAAAAGACTAAATTATCTTTTTATCCCAACAATAGAATTAATACAACAAGACTTCTGTCATGTAAAAAGGTGATCAAGGAATTACAGCCAAACAAACATGGGAAACCATCATTGACATGCTGTGTTAGGCAGTTATGTAATAGAACACGTTATGCTCTTCTAGATTTTCTGATTTTTGACAGCTTTTTCAAATTTATAACTTATGATTATTTTTATTCTAAGTCAATATTTTTTAATTCTTACCCTTATATTCATAATCTCATATTCATTTTGTTGAAGAGGCCTCCTTGCATAACTTGCTGAAATTTTGGATTCCAGAAATTCTGGGTCCACACCTGGCTGTCTCATCATAAATCTTCAGAAAAGAGTTATTTTTCTGTATGCACAGGGCCAAGGCATGACAGGCAAGCACCTTGCTGTCTCTCTCTGTGTTGTATATTTATTTCTCACTGAGATGAGCCCTTTGGGGTCCCTGCTTAGGCTTCTTGCTTCAAACTACTGTCTCTTTACATTCCAACATCTCCCCTGTCTCATGTATGATAATCAAATACCAGAGGTCCAAGGTCACCAGGGATCTATAGAAGTCAAAAGTGGTGCAGGGTGCTTATTTGTATTTCCAATTTCCCACCTAGCTAATTCCTTTCCTCCCTTCCTTCCCTTTTTCTTTCTTAGTGTCTGTTGATTCCTTTCTTTCTTGCCAGTTCACAATACGTTTTAAAAAATTTTAAACACTCCCCCTCCCCCAGAATTTTAGTTTCTTTTAGTGAAAGGAACTTTTAAATATTTAATCCAATAGCCTCCCATAAATTAAAATACCTGCACAGCCAAAAGTGGTTTGGCTCAGTGGATAAGAGCATCAGCCTGCGGACTGAAGGGTCCCAGGTTCGATTCTGGTCAAGGGCATGTACCTTGGTTGCAGGCACATCCCCAGTAGAGGGTGTGCAGGAGGCAGCTGATCAATGTTTCTCTCTCATTGGTGTTTCTAACTCTCTATCCCTCTCCCTTCCTCTCTGTAAAAAATCAATAAGATATATTAAAAAAATAAAATAAAATGCCTGCACATCCTAACTCCAAAATTATATATAAGATGTTTACCTGATTTTTACCTGAATTGACAAATATTTTTCTTGATACTTTACAATCTCTGTAAGTTATTACAATTACAATGTGCACTATAGACTTTTCTTTCCTCCTGAGACAATATTTAGTATCAGTTGTCATTTACTTCATGATTCTTACATAAGAGTGATCGTCTATTTTTGTAATATGCCAAAGTTCTGGCTTTTAATCACTTCTCAGCCACCGGCAACCTTCTGAAGTTAAATGGGTCAGGCCCTTGATCTAATTTCAGATAGGAGTCACTAAAAATATTCAGGTTGATGAATAATAATACCACTCATGCCCACATTGAGAAAGCCTTTGGCAAGCTGCTTAGTGCTCACCGGCTATTATGGAAAGAGATCAAGGCTGGGGAAGCTGCTTTTCCCCCCGGCCCCAACTTCTACCCCAGGGCTGTGGAAGGGTTTGCTGCAATAACTATGGCGTTCAGGAACACACACACACACACACACACACACACACACACACACACACGTACACATGTACATAGAATAGAAAGGTGGAGAAAAAGTGAACCAGATCCGAGAAGAATTAAGCTTCGCCTTTCTTACTTCTGGGAGATAGTCTGCAGAAAAAATAGAACCTCCTTATATCATCTTACTATTTTATAGGTTGGGAAAGGTACTTAGATTGTGTTTAGCATCCAAATCAAACAAAATGATTTCCCCTAAGGGGTTGCTTCAATGATCTGAAAACTCACTGTGTCTGCTTCCAAGTTTTATTTGAATAGTGTCTGGGTCATGACAAGCACCAGCTCTGCTTATATTTCATACCCAGCACAAAGGACCCGAGACATCTGCCTGTCAGTTTGCATCCACTCTTTTGCCTTACTTTTTTTTTTGTTCATAAACAGTGAAGAATAAGTGTAGTCGACAATTTCTGCAATTTATCCAAGAGGCAGACATCCCAAGACCCAGTGGATGCCTGAAAGTGCAGATAGTACCAAAACCTACATACATGTTTTCTCCTAAACCATACATACTTACAATAAAATTTAATTTATAAATTAAGCATAGTAATAGATTAACAACAGTAACTAACAAAACATAAACCAATTATAACAATACTTTAGGCCCAGTGCATGAAATCCGTGCATGGGGGCGGGAGGTGGGATGTCCCTCAGCCCGGCCTGCACCTTCTCTAATCTGGGACCCCTCGAAGGATGTCCTACTGCTAGTTTACAGGGATTGGGCCTAATCTGGCAGTTGGACATCCCTCTCACAATCCAGGATGGCTGGCTCCTAAGCGCTCACCTGCCAGCCTGCCTGCCTGCCTGATTGCCCTAACCACTCTGCCTGCCGGCCTGCTCACCCCTACAGCCCCCTCTGCTGGCCTGCTTGCCCCCAACTTCCCTCCCTACTGGCTTGCTCACCCCCAACTGCTTCCTGCTGGCTTGCTCACTCCAAACTGCCCCCCGCACTGTCCTGATCACCTCCAACTGATCCCCACTAACAGTCTGCTCACCCCCAACTGGTCCTCCTGCTGGTCTGTTTACCTCCAATGCCCTGCTCCTCACCAGCCTGATCACCCACAACTGCCCTCTCTTCTTGGCCTCTAACTGCTTCTACCTTGGCCCTACCACCCTGGCTTTGTCCAGAAGAACATCCGGAAGGTCTCCTGGAAGGTCTCCCAGTCTAATTAGCATATTACCCTTTTATTAGAATAGATACTGTCATAAAGTTATATGAATGTGACCTCTTTCTCTGTTTCTCTCTCTCAAAATATCTCATTGTACTATATTCATGTTTTCATTAAAGAAAGCACTTTGTGGCTTCTCTTTGGTGTATCTGAATTGCCAGCATCACTAAGTTTGTACTTTTGTGGTTGTTACTACATAAAGTAAGGGTGACTTGAACACAAGCACTGTGATACCATGACAGCCAACCTGGTAATCAAGAAGGCTCCTACGTGACTAATAATCACGTTTAAATTAACTGCCAAACCACTAGGTGAAGGCTGTGCATACATTTTGTAGTATTTTCCAAATTTGATTGATTGGTAGTAGCTGTCTGGAATAGGGAGTTTAATTATATTTTATTTTTTTCAGAAAGAATTTAAAGACATGTCTTGGTGGTCAGAGGGAGAAAATATACAGGAGGATTAGTTATGTATTTGCCCTCACTAGACTTGGTAAAACTACTAGTTAAAAAACACACACTATAAATGATTTTTTTAGAACTTAACTAATTATTTCAAAAGATGGGGTTATTCTATATATGTCTATTTAAAATATTAACAAAGAGGGAGAATATCTAAAGAAAGAATGATATTCCCGAGTCTGGAGAAAAAGTGGGAAAGAATCCTGCTAATAAAATGTACCCTTATGGTTGAAAAGGCAAATGTTATAGTCATTAATGAAAATCCTGTAACAACAGGACAGTTAAAACAAATTTGTGTCTCTGTATCAGACTTCGATTTAAAATATCATCGATATTACAAATAATTGTATATTGATAGAAATACTTGAAAATTGAAGTACCAAGGCAATAAATTAATAATTGGGTTATTTTCTTAGCAACATATCTCCTCCATGAACTCTCTTTGCAAAATAATTATGAATATGTTCAGCTGCTAAGAACAAAAAAATCTAATTCTTGTTTTAAATAAAAGTTTATTTTGTTTATACAGTAAAAAGATGATAGGTAAGGATTGCCGGCATTGGTTCAACCACTAACAATGATCCCAAGAATCAGCCTTTCCTAGCATTCCTGCTTTGTCCTCTTGAATGTGTTAGATTTTATTCTCATCCTTGCCCCTAAATGGTTATAACAAACCAAAGCATCCAGTCTACATTCCAAAAAATGATGTAAAAGGCAAAATGCCTCCTTCTGAGAAGGCTTAGTCTTTTTATTTTGAATAGTACGCCTCTTTCCAGCAAATTTTTCCTTACATCTCTTAATCCAGAACAGGTCACTTGCCCATCTTTGGGCCCATTGTTGGCAAATAGGAATTATCATAGCTCGTTTTATCCCCTGGGGATGGGAGGTGCTTCCCTTTGCAGCCATCAAGAGATCTTCGCCCACTCCCTCCACATAAAAGTGGCACAGTGGCTGTGAGCAATAAACACCGTCATTCGCAAAGGGCACAGATATTTTAGGGCTCAGAATAATATCATTTGAATCAAAGCATGATTTTCTTGTTGAAATAGCTTAGGGTAAATAACTTGCCAAATTCTTAAAGTTTGAAATACAGAGTTGGTTCTTCCAAGCAAAAATAGGTAAAGGGATATTTTATCAAGCTATTGTTAGAAAAGATGAATCATCATAGCATTAGCCTGTGTCATCTAAAAAATTTAAACTAAGTCTAAATAAAAGTAAGCTAAGGCTAAATTGGTCGGTTTCCATATTAAAAAAAAAACATTGACTAAACTGTTGGTTATTTTTGATGTTATATTTTTCTCATAGTGCCAGACACTTTCAAAATTAAGACTATATTTCACTGCAGTGCATGACACAAAATGGTAGTTGGCAGTGCTGTGTTTCTGGGAGAATGCGTCAGAATGATCCCTAATTCCTTTTTTAAGATAAAAGAAAGTTATTTTCATTGCTCAACCTGTCCTCCCATTTGGCAACCATAAATTTAGTCTCTATATCTATGGACCTGTTTCTGTTTTGATTCATTTACTCATTTTTTTTTTTTTAGATTCTACCTATAAGTGAAATCATATGGTATTTATCCTTGTCTGACTTGTTTCATTTAGCATAATACCCTGTAGGTCCATCCATGTAATTCAAATTGGCAAGATTTCATTCTTTTTTAATTGCTGAGTAATATTCCATTATGTGTGTGTGTGTGTGTGTGTGTGTGTGTGTGTGTGTGTATAACATTTTCATCCATCTATTTGCTGTACATCTAGGTTGCTTTCATATCTTGGTTATACTATATAATAAAAGGCTAATGTGCAAATTGACTGAACAGTGGAACAACCGGTCGTTACGATGTGCACTGACCACCAGGGGGCAGATGCTCAATGCAGGAGCTGCCCCCTGGTGGTCAGTGAGCTCCCACAGGGGAAGCACTGCTCAGCCAGAAGCTGGGCTCATGGCTGGCGAGTGCAGCAGTGGTGGCAGGAGCCTTTCCTGCCTTGGTGACAGCGCTAGGGATGTCCAACTGATGAGTCCTGGACTGCAAGAGGGAGCAGGCTGGGCTGAAGGATCCCTTCCCCCAGTGCACAAATTCTGGGCCTCTAGTTTCTAATAATGCTGTAGTGATCATAGAGCTGAATATATATTTTTGAATTAGTGCTTTTGTTATCATTAGATAAATACCCAGAAGTGAAATAGATGGATTTTGTGGCAGCTCTATTTATTTATTTATTTATTTATTTATTTTTTAAATCTCTCTAGTGGCTTTACTAATTTACAATCCCACCAACTGTGAATGAAGGTTCCCTTTTCTCCACATCCTCACCAGTATTTGTTATTTGTTGCTTTATTATTGATAGCCATTCTGACAGCTGTGAGGTGATATGTCATTATGGTTTTAATTTGCATTTCCCTGACTATTAGTGATGAGCATCTTTTCATATGTCTATTAGACATATGTATGTCTTCATTGGAGAAATATTTTGCAGGTCCTCTGCCCATTTAAATTAACTTCCAGGGGATGAGTTATACAGGGGAGAAAATCATTAATCATGGTGACTTAGGAGGTTAGGGTCCCTAACTAATTGGTCTCTAGTGATTGGTCAGTGCTAGGGTAGGGTAGTTGATGAGTGCATTTGGTTCTTATGTCAGTCACGGCATCACTTCATCTGGTTTGAATGCTTTTCTAGTCCTGGAGCTGAAATACAACTGAGACCTAGATATTATCTCTAGCTCAACTGAAACTGTCTCTAGGGTCAATACACACGAGGCTTTGTTCCTAAGATTGATGCTGACCAGAACTGCATTGTCTTGAGGGCTTAATGATGAAGAGAATGGGCATGCGAGGGAGAAGGATTCAGGTGAGTCTGGGTGCCGGTGAGGCCAGTTTGAATCAACAGGAAAGAGAGGAGAAAATGTCATATTAAAGAAGTGAAGTTTTCTATGGAGTTACAAAGTTCTCCCTAAGTTCCTCTATTCTTTCAAATTTGGTGAGCATCTTTATGTCTATTTCTTTTCTTTTTTTAAAAAAATATATTTCTTTATTGACTTCAAAGAGGAAGGGAGAAGGAGAGAGAGATAGAAACATCAATGATGAGAGAGAATCATTGGCTGCCTCCTGCACGCCTCCCACTGGGGATTGAGCCCGCAACCCAGGCATGTGCCCTTGGCCAGAATCAAACCCGGGACCCTTCAGTCTGCACGCTGACACTCTGTCCACTGAGCCAAGCCGGCTAGGGCTATTTCTTTATATTCTTTATTAGGTAACTTACTTATCTCCCTTTCTTCAGGATTCCCTACCCCCCTTTCCCCTGGAGATTTTACTTGTTCGTGCATTTGAAAGATATTTTTCTCTGTGTGTTTGTTTTTCCATTTTGTTTGACTTCCTATATTTTCTATGAACTAGGCAAAAATAGCTATCTCCCCCAATTAATACATAGAAGCCGCTCCTGTATAGGCTGTGCGTGCTGGGTGGTTTTGCCAGGCTGGCAGTAGCCGAATGGGTGCCTAAGGAGGCTGGAGCATTGGCCTATGGAGCTGGGTCAACTCTAGGTGGGAAGCCAGGTGTAGGAAGCAAGGGCTTGGTGATCACGGCTCAAACCCTTTCTTTGGGTCAGAAAGGGGCTTGGGCGAGGTGTCCGGAACGCCCTGCAGCCATCCTGCAGGTGGTCCAGAGCATCTGGAGAATGCCCCGCCCACTGTGGAGGTCCAGGGGACTGGAAACAATTGCACTCACCAGGTCCTCTGATCTGGAAAATTCCTGCAGTCCCCAGAGAGGTCCCGCCGCACCCCAGCCTTCTCTTTACCATCTCAGTCTTGCTTGTCCTTCAGAAAGTGGGCTTATGTAAACGCTACCTCTGGGTTGGCTCCATGTGCCAGGTAGTTTGGGGTAGCAGGTTGGAGCAGGGCAGGCACATATGGTGCTGGGGACACTGGCCTGCGGGGCTGGAGTGGCTCCTGGCAGGGAGCCCAGATGTGTCTGGCAACACCCTGTGGTTCCCGCGGGCTTCTTTGTTCAGAGTCAGAAGGCTCCAAGCAATGTAGCTGAGAACAAAATGTGATGAGAAACTGGGCTGATCTTGCAGGTAGGCCAAAGCACAGAACACAGCTCTCGCCCGCCCGCCCAGGCAGCGTGGAAAGGGGCATAAGCCAGAGATTTTCAACTTTTCTTACCTCCGGCACACATAAAGTAATCACTGAAATTCTGTAGCACACCAAAAATTATATATATTTTTTACCCATCTGACCAAAAAAGTGGCTATAATTTTGATTCATTCACACCTGACAGCTATTGTTGCGTGGGTTGTGGTCATTTTTTTTTTTAAACTTGGCTATTTAAGGGAAGAGAGGTCCGTGCCCCTGACTAAATAGGTATTGCAGGTTTTAAAAATCCTTGAGGCACACTGATTGAAAACTGCTCCCCTGAACAGCGGTGCTCCTGGGGGGTCCCACAGCTTCCCAGCCTTTTCTATGCAGCCTCTTTCTCTCGTTTGTTGTTCAGAAGCTGTTCATTCAGCCCTCGGTTTAATTGCTTTCCAAATACATGTACATTTGAGTGTGCTCACGGGAGCGAGCAAGTTCAGTGTCCTATGCCATAGCCTTCTTGGATATCATAGCTTTCTTCAGATTTTGAAAACTGGGTGCTAAGTCTGAAATTGTGAAACATCTGAGATGTCACCCGAATTGCAAACCAACAGGTTAGCTTGCCAGTTTTATACACATATCCTGCAGAGGACAGCTTTGGTCAGAGACAGCTGGCTTATTATTCTCAGCAAAGCAGCCGTCAGGGCAGCAACTGTGTCAATTCCCCATGTTCTCGCCCAAACAGTGGTGTACTAAGTGCTGGATGTCTATCTGCACATGCAGCGGTGCTTCCGCCGGCAAGGGTCCCCCAAATTAGGAGACTTGGGTCTTTATTGGTGCTGCTGGCACATCTGCCTGTCATCCCCTTTGGAGAGAAAGGTCGCCTTGGACTATCCACAGTCTCTCCAGGGAGGGAAGTGGAGCCATACATCTTTACCATTCTGGATGTCTTCAGATCTCTCCAGAGGAAAACATTATCTCTAGCTTCCATGGCTGCCTGCTGTATAAACATGTCCTTTGCTGAGAAGGGTCAGGCCTCCAGGGAATATAAGGAATCAGTGGAGTATTATCCACTAACACTGGGCTGACATTCTGGGATATTATTCTTAACAGAAGTCAAGGTCAGGAACTTCCACAGACTAATGGGGTTTAATATTGAGTCAACAATTTGAGTCAAACCATTTCTTGAGTCAACAATTTTGAGTCAAATCATGAAATAAAATAGTTTGCAGTATCTACTATCATTAGATGTACCCCAAGCACTGTGAGTTGTATTTATATTCCAGGCAAGAATGATGAAGGGGCAGCGTCTTCTGTGCCTCTTTGGGTTCTTGTCCACTAGTGCTCTTTGCTTATGCTTCAAGCTCTCTTGTCTTCAGCCTATATTTGTCAATAAAGGTGATTGTTAGTTATTTTTAAGTAAATTTGAGTTTATTTATCAGCAAGCAAAAAGTTGAAAAATGAATAAAGAACTTGTTGCCGAAAAGGAAAGAATACAATAAACTTCCATCACATCACTTTTATTATACAAAATGTATTATTTAATTTTTTAACCTATATTGAGTTATTATCAGTATTTTTTACATTTACCCATCTGTAAAATTTACTTGGGCATCTTGGGTTGTGATGGAATATGTCATAACTTCTTCCTATTAAAACTTAACAACTTTGCAGTTAATGGAAAAGTTCTCAGAAATGAATTAAAATAATTAAGAGGGAAATGGTTGATCAGCTTATAAAACTAGTTCTAAGAAGTTATCACCTCCTTCTCTCCCAGGCAGGTGTGAGAATGAATGGTTGATGGTTCTCCCCTTTAGAATTACTATTGGTTTATCCCTAACATTTGCCCTGCTAGATTTTTTTTTTTTGTCATCAATGGGCACCATTTTGATGTTCACATCAACAGTAGAAATGAACAATTGCAGTGAAAACTAGTTTGCTACAAAAAAGTCCCTTCTGTTTTGTTTTAGAGGGAAAAAAAATACAACACGCATTTATTCAGGCTTAAAATATGATACATGGGACCTCTGGACAGGCTAATAATTTTGAGACCTAATTATCAAAGTAATACTCTTTATTTCTCCAACATTTTTTAAAGGCTGCAAAAGAAGAGAGAGAAAGAAAGAAAGAAAAAAAAAAACGGTTTAAGAAAAGGCCTCCTAGTGGCTGCCCTCTTCATATCTTCCATTTACCCAAGCCTTTCAGCTCTGCCTATAAACTATGCACTCTCTCATCTGAAGTACAAAGGCCCCATTATTCAGCAGACCCACTCTCCCAAAAAGGCAGTTTTGGTCTCATCCATTGTTAAATGAGTCTGATGCTCAAAGGTCTCAGCACTTGCAAGGATCACTTATCCATGTTTCTTCTAATCACACACAATGTTCTCCCTGAGAGGGATTCTGACAAATGAGGATCTTTTCTTTTCTTGTTCTGTTTTGAGTACCCATAGAGATTGGCTCTCCATGCAGAAGCTAAGTTACCCTGCCTTTTAATCTGTCACTGCACTTACTCATTCAACAAATTTTTACATAGCACCAACTGTATTGCGCATTGTGATTGGCATTACCCATTCCCAACCAGAGCTAACAATCTAGCAAGAGAGGCAGACAGTGGAACAGGAACAAACATAAGGCATGTTCATCTCTAAGGTCATGAGAGCACATGACCTGCGTCTGAAGAGGGCAGGGTAAAGTTTCCCAGGAAGGGTGAGGACCTGTAGCAGGAAGAGTGTCCAGGTAAAGAGGCCAGCCAAGATAAGATTGGTTCAGGCAGAGGAAATTGCCTGATTGAAGGCCAGGGAGAGCCTGGAGAAAGAGTGAGTACTCAAGGAACTGAGAAAGACAAAGGGACTGAGGTAGAGGAAGAAAGGGCAGGGAAGTGTTATTTGAGCAAGGTCATGAAGGAACTTGGGCACCATGTCAAGGTGTCAGGATGTCCCTGCAAGGTTTGAGGCAGAGGCATATCACGAACAGACTTGCAGTTCTGAAGGGCTACCCTTGTCATCGGGTGAAGAAGGGCACATGAACGTCAATGTTAGAAAGCTGGAAACCTCTGTGGACTCGCCTAGGTCTGGCCATCCAGGAGCTGGATTGAAGATGAGGATTTTAAAATGATGAATGGAGGAAGTGCTGCTGGAGAAGACCTGTGAGGAAGTAGGGGAAGCAAGACAGGGAGGAGGAGGAGGCCACACACAGATGACAGGTGGCATCCCAGCTACTTAGCCTGATGCCCATGGGAACTCTGGGGAGTAAATTGTGCTTCAGCATTTGAACAACCTCAGAGCAAGGCAGCTGGGCCTTCCTGTCCCTGCCAGCCAGGCACTGGCATGGATTCCTCCCGAGATGTAAACTCCCAGTATTGCCAGCTCGCTACACCTGTGGGTGATGCAGCTCCAGTAGGCCAAGGGCAGGAGCAGTCCTCTTAAGATATCTCACAAGTGCAAGCTGTGACAAGCAAAGCAGGCACAAAATGGGAAAAGAGTATTCCAGGGAGTGTGGGTAAGGCACCAACAGTGTTCCCGCCAAGGCAGTTGTAATAATCCAGATTTCAGGAAAGAGCAGAAGGAAGCAGGAATCAGGGAGAAGGATGACTATGGCGGTGGAGTCAGGGAGGTAGGGAGAGAAAAAGAGACACAGTGAAAAGATAGGAAAAGATGTGTGGGCGACAGAATGATAGAGATTATGTAATTCAATAGTTTATATATTTTTAACTTCTGTTGATAAGTAGTATATGCTCTTTTCTAAATGGCAATAAGATTAGACCATAAACATGGAGCAATTTATGTTTAAGTAATTAAGAATATTTATGAAGAGAGATTGCTGCATCAAGTAGAGACTGACGCTTCTTTCTTTATAAAATTCAAAAGAAATATGGTAGCTTCAGCCAGTTTTTTAAAGGTGATATACAGATAGGATGTAAGTTCTTACAAATTCAAAAAAAGGAAAAAAAACAAGACTATAAGCCTTCACTGAGAGCAAATCAGTGCTAAAGAGAGAGGGAAGGTGGGGGAGGGTGGGTAGGAAGAGATCAACCAAAGACCTTGTATGCATAGATGCATAACCCATGGACATGGATAATAGGGTGGAAGGCCTGGGATGGGGGCTGAGGAGGGGCTAGAAGAGGTCAAGGGAGATAAAAGAGGACATATGTAATACTTTCAACAATAAAGATCTTAAAAAAGATAATGTTGTTGCCAATGATTTCATATAGATCTTAATTGGACTGCTTTATTATTTTATTTTATTTTATTTTATTTTATTTTATTTTATTTTATTTTATTTTATTGATGAGCTCTAACCAATGGATGCTTTGGGTTACCCAATAGGATTAAAAAGGTAGCTAGAGCTGGACTTTTTTCTACAGTGCCTTTGGCTAATTTCTCAGAGTTGATTTAATAAAAGGAAGGCAACATATTAATTTCTCTAAAAGCCTGTTTAGTTGGATGGCCTTGGAAAAAAGCAAATAGATGAGTCAAGAAATTAGTTTCATTAGCCAATATTAAAAGTCTATCTCATTGACATATTTTACTGGCTTTCAAGTTGATTTCACTAATGGAGAGACTCGATAGAAAAACATGTAGGAAAACACGGTGCTGATAAAATTCAGTAATTTTCTCTAATGCTTCTTAGAGAAATGCATATCTGGAAAATGGAATTTTTATTAACATTCTCAAAATAACCCTCTAATAGTTTAGGAAATGAGTTTGTCAATGAGCTCTTTGCTTAATGTTTACTTTACAAAATGGACAGCACTGGCAATCTGAACAAAATCCCTGTCTTCAGAAACTAGTAACATTTCTTTAGAAAAAGGAAATCAAGTCCCAGGAAGATCTAGAACAACATTTAGGTACATAGTAGGAAGTTCATGTTGCCTAGTAAACAAACAAACAAGCAATCCAAAACATGTAATGTAAGATAAGACTACATCTTTTACTTATCTATCCATCACACTCAGATAAAAGGCCCCCCTGCTCCCTACCCAGCTTCTTCTGACTTTCTATAATTTATTTAGAAAAAAAGCCATAAAATAGCACATTAATTGCTTTAGTTTAGGGAGAAAACAATCAGTGTTGAAGTAAAAATGTCAGCTATCCCATGATTTTTATCTACTGGAAACCTACAATTCATTTAAAAAAAAATTAAACAGCTGATTGTTTGGGTGTCAACTACCATAAGTTCTAGGTACTACTAATGTTAAAAAGATAGTTTTAACTTAAATATGAATCAAGCAATGCTATTTAAAAATTCATGTCAGTTAGCTTAATAGAAACTTCATTGACATCGGTACATTCCCTTATTAATCCTAAGTCCCATTTCCCTGAACTATCAAATGTCATTTCCTCATGTTCTCTCATCCCTGGGAGTTGGTACCAACCATGAAACATCATGTATGACTTCCCTTTTTTTCCTGCTCTGGCGCTCTGCATTTTTCTACATGCACACTTATCCTTACTTTTCTTCTCCAGGCTCAGAGAATGCGTTCATCCTGCCTTCTCTTCAAACTCATCTGTGCATTGTCACCATTTTGCCTACAGGCTTGGAGAAGATGTGGTTACACATCAATTCTATTAAATATGTTAAAATGATTCAGCTGTTTCACTTTAGGCCAACATTTTCTCTAAATAAATCAAAACCACTGATCTCTTCTTGGACACAGTACTGGAGACACCCAGGGTTATTTTAACTCTCATTTTTCTACATTTCTACATTGGTCATTATATAGCTCTACTTGTGCCATTTTTTCCCCCCATAATGTATTATAGTTTCTGTGTTTACAAGTGAGGTTTCTTTTTCTATACTTAATTTAGATGTTCCAGGGGGATGTGGAACTTAGCAGAAGTCTAGTCATCTCATTGAATGTTGGATTTCTGCAAGATTTGGGACTGGAACATCTTTTTTTCTCTCCTGGCTCTGCTCCCAAGCCTGTCTCGGTCACACTCACCAACGCAGTTACTATCTGAGGATTTGCCCACTGGTATTTTTATTTCTAGCTCAAAATCCCTCTTCTGACTCTCCCTTATACATGCAATGGTTACTTATATACACAATGGTTTATTTCATACATGGTGTGTTTATCCATAAGTGTTTGTTGAATATGGAAGTCAACAAATCAGTTCTATGTTTCTAAGTCCCACTGTCTAGGAAATAGTAGAGAAACAACATATTTTAAGCACATTCCATGTACACAAAACTCCAGGACCCAGATAACTTTCTATCCAAAGTTGTACAATTTTTATTTTGAGGTTTGTTCCTTACACATACTTCAAATGTTTTGCCCAAAAGATGCTTTAGTCTTCCACTGTGAATTTATATGCCATATTATTTCCTAATTGAACCCTTTCTGTCATGCAGTAAAATGGAAACTCACTGAGGATTTAGATTTGCCTTTCCTCCTGCCATACTTCTTCCAGCATCACTATCCATGTACGTCCTGACTATCTCTACACCCTCATGATATTCCATGATATGCATCAGGAAGACTTACAGCAAGAGAAGTAGAGCAATGAGCTGATACTCAACGGATTGCTAATTTGATCATGCACTTTCTTTCTCAACTAGAGAATGTACCCTTTACAGAATGGTGGCATGGTTTATTAAAACTGTGGTTATACCAGCTGAGAGAGCACACATTATGAGATTTTGGTGCTGTCCTGTAAGATGCATATGTCTGAGTGACCAATATTGCATCCAAGCCATTTTTCATGGCCTACATATGGGCTTAAGAATCAAGTGATGAGAGGGAAGGATGTGCCCATTGCTATATTTTGTAATTAATCAATTGGAAGAGTGTACTTCCTTTCCCTGTGACTCTGAAAGCTGCTGGTTTTGCTGTTTTAGCGGTGTAGAAATGAAAGCATTTATGTGCAGATGCTTTCCTTGAATTATAACTGAGACTGCCATCTCACTCTTTGGGGCATCTGTGACTATTGGGTGAACAAGCAAAAGTAGAATATAGAATTGGCTTTGAAAACTGATACTGTCAAGGAGCAATAGTGCTGCTATTATATAACTAGAGGCCTGGTGCATGAAAATTCAGGTGGCAAGCAGAGGTAGTTAGGGGCAATCAGGCAGACAGGTGGTTAGGGGCGATCAGGCAGGCAGGCAGTGGGGTTAGGGGCAATCATGCAGGTAGGCAGGCAGGTGAGCAGTCAGGAGCCAGCAGTCCTGGATTGCGAGAGACAGACATCCCTGAGGGGTCCTGAATTGGAGAGGGTGCACTGGAGGGTGGTTCCTCAGCCTGGCCTGCCCCCTCTCATAGTCCAGGAGCCCTCAGGGGTCAGAGGCAACCCAGTGATCAGGGGAAGGCGATGCCCCCATCACACCTCTGCTGCTGCCACTGCCTGCAGCACAAGCCTTGGCCAGCCCTGGTTACCTGAGCCGTGGGCAGCCCTGAGCGGCTGGGCAGCCACCATCCAAGGCTTCCCTGCACCTCAAGGCGGCCTTGGGACTGGGAGACTCCAGAGGCAGGTGTGCTCCTGCTGCCCCAGTGGAACTGAGGGGACTGGGTGCTACCATTTTGTGGCTGTGGGCACTGCCATGTTTGAGGGCATAGCAGTCAATTAGCATATTCCCTCCTATTGGCTGTGGGCGCTGCCTTCTTTGCAATGGCGTGAGGGTCAATTAGCATATTCCCTCTTTATTAGGTAGGATGGGGGCAATTACTCTGGGTATTCCCTGTGGTATTAGAACCCTCATGGATGGAGGTTCAGCTATCTCACCAGCTAAAGAGCACTGATCAGCAGAGGTCATAATAATTGGGAATGAGAACCAGCAGAAAAAAGTCATAGATACCAAGTATTGCTTCTAGTTATAAAAATTAGTATGTAAGTTTATAGTGTCTACCCACACTTCCTTCTGTGCAGTAAGTCACATATATTTACTTATGCTGATTTTTAAATGTATACTATTGACTTAATTTTTAAATGTATACTAATGAGAATTTGGACATGGGGCCATGACAGAACCAGAAGGACTGGCATCATCCGGATATCCTCTGCTAGAGATGGTTGTAGGGGATAATGAGACTAAGTTTTCTCCCTTTGGGAAGAGCACATTTTTAGAAATGAGAGGTAATTGCATTACAGCACTTTAGGAACAATTTCATAGTTTGGTTTGGGAAGCAAGCACCCAACTTAGAGGTGGCCAATTGCTATTGTATCTGAGGTTGGTGGCAGCAAGGCAAAGCAGCTACAACCATCGAAGAGCGAATTTTGCAACTGAACAATGTTCAATCTTAGGAGGCCACTGTCACTTTCTGTTTTTAGTGGAAGTGAAATTGCTGTCTGTTCTAGACTGGGTCTCTGCCAAGGTATGGCCAGGCTGCTGTCTGCTGGCCATTGTTTTCTGAGCTCTGTTCTCTGGCCCTCATGGTAATTCAGAAAGCTAGCCAATATCTTTTCAATCCATTAATTTTCTGTGTACAGTACCCAGAGTCCACTTGCTGCTTCTTCCAACTAAGGAACTTGATTATGCATCGAGGACACCCATGTGGAGAGTCTTAAGCCTCCTTCTCAGAGAATGGAGCATTCTTAACCCACGTCGATGGGGGATGCAGACTCTGTCTCCAACGGGGCCCCATGTCCCAACACACCCAGAAGGCTCCAGAAAGGCCTGCTTGATTACGTAAATGCAGCATCTATATACAGCTGTTTATCCTTGGTCCTGGAGGTGTGAGGTTAAACTTGCGGTTGTCCTGACTACATGATTCACAGAGCCTGTCTCGATGTTCTGAGTCATAGGAAACCTCAAGTCGGCCCATGGAGGCCCGTGAAATGTTTGTGGTATTTTCATCCTGATGTTGCAATAGGAATATGATCTATAAGTCCTATTTGCTGGCCTCAAAATGTTGAAAAGGCATGAACATATACTAAAACAACAACAAGAACAAAAACACACACACACAAAAAAAACCCAAAATTGAATGGAAGAGGGAACAAGTAGAAGGAAGTTGGATCCCAAAATATGTGGTTGTTATTTCATTAGCAAAGGTAAAGGTGATTGAACAGTGGCTGTTTTTTTTTTTTTAATACTTCAGATTGGAAATCAAAAGGGAAGAAAAGGCAAGTTTCCTACTTAGCAAAAACTGGATGGATCCTTTTCTGAGCAGCTTATGAGATCATGAACTAATAATGGGGCTTGGCTAATTTGAATGATCTGGTTGTTTATTGGGGAACAAAGTTCAATAGAATATGCTTACCTAGTTTTTAATATGAAAAATGTGTGGGTATTCAGAATTCTCATGCATAGGGAAAATTATTGAAAATATAACTGTGGAAAGAAAACCAGATAAGAGGAAAGTGGAGAGTGTTTATGAAGCCACTTTAGATTGAACTGAACCTTAAAAGTGCAGAAGTTCAGGCATTGAAGGGAATTTTCTATGGCATGGTCAGAGAGATTCAGATAAAAAATAGCACTTAAAATCATATAAAGATTTACTGTAATGTACTAGATAAAGGTAATTCCACCCAAGTAAGACTCTTTTAGGCTGTTGAAGTACAGAAAGTAATTATATGAAAATTGAAAATAAGGACACCTAATACTTTATGCTCATCCATAGTACTAGCTTATAATAGTTTATAATTTCAAGGATCGAAGTTGTGGAGTAGTAGAATGAGCAAAGACTTGACACTGGCAGGCTTGGCTTTGAATTCTTTCTGTCACTGTATGTTTCTAGAGTTGCTGTAACAATGTACCACAGAATGAGGGGCTTGACAGAACTGTATTTTCTCACAGTTCTGGAGGTGAGAAGTCTGATATCAAGGTTTCAACAGGGTTAATTCCTTTGGAGAGGTTCTGTTCCAGGTCACCTTTCTGTACATGGTTTGTTCATGGTCATCTTTTCCTTGTGTCTTCATATCCTGTTCCCTCCAAATTTCCTTTTCTTATAAAGACACTGGTCAGATGTATTTGACTTTACTCTAATGATTTCATTTTAATTTACTTACGTCTTTGAAAACCCTATGTTAAGATATGGTTACGTTCTGAAATACTGTGGGTTGAGAGGACACAATTTGGAGAAGACATAATTCAGCCCTTAATAGTCACCTACTCGGTTTTCTTGAACATGTTACTTAATTCTTCTGAGACATCTTTATTATATTTAAAGCAGGGATAAAAGATTGTTGTAAGGGGAGAGGTATACCACCTGTAACCCTGGCTGGCACACAGTAAAAATTGAAAAAGTTAAAATATCATTGCTATTATTGTTGTAAAAAAGTACAGCATGAGTGTTTAAAACATACAAAAGGAAACCCTCAAATATTTTTAAATTGCATCATTCCAGAACCATCAGTTATTTCAGAAGAACCTCTGTAGCCCAGAGTGCTTTTCTCTGAACCCTACAACCAGGAGTGTCTTTGAAGAGATGTCAACTCTTTTTTCTCTTTCCTGATTCACCCAATATCTCTTACTCAAATGAAAAAATAGCATCTAGTCTTTCTGTCTAGATACTCTTTTAGATGAAAAAATAAAGTAAAAAGGGGGAGTTAGGGTATACTAAATTTCATGAATACCTGCAATCTACTTTACACTTTTAAACCAAAGGGTATCATTGCAGCTTTCAGAGGGCTGCGCCAGTTGAAGAAGCTGAACAAAGCCAGCAGAGGGCAGCAAAGTGCCAGACAGCAGAGGGTGCAGGCGCCATTTTAGCAGGTGGATTTGCTCCAGGATTGAGGTTCTTAACATTTGTTGCATGTTAGAACCACCTGGGGAATTTTTTAAACACCCAATTTCCTCGTCAAAGTCCAGTCCAATTGAATCAGATTTTATAAGATTTGGAGTTTTAGAAAAGAGTTCCAATTATCCTCATGTATAACTAAGTTTAGGAGTCATTGCTCTGAGAGAAATTAATGAAGAGAAGGAGGTAGAGGATATTCTGGAGGGGATGTTGGGGCATATATAACAGTCCATCGGAAGCCCAAAGGCCTACGTTTGGGGTTTGAGGAAATACTGGAACAGAAATGAGTAAAAACCAGCCAGGTTCATTAGTCAGATTATAGCCATCATGCTCAGGGAAGAAGGCTTTGCAAGTTTCTAAATTGTGACCAAATTTCACAGCATTAGCAGTGCTTTGAATATAGCCCTTCAAACACATTGGAATAATAAATGAGATGATATTTACTAGGACTATTTGATGAGATATGGCACATGCAAAATGGAAAAAGACCATGTTGGTAGGAGTATGAAAGAAACGGGTGAAAATTACCCACAAAATCGGCAATAGAAGGAAATAATAGGAAATACCTACTCAGGATCCCTATGTGAGAGGCCAAGGGAATCCTCCCCACAAACTAGGTCCAGGAACACCTTTGGTATATAAATCACTCTTAGGAAGGAGAAAGGTAACTTAAAGACACTTCAAAGACGTGCGTATGCACCCTGCAGTCTCAAGAATGAACAGGGAGGGGAATTAAAAGAGTTTTTGTGGAGAGATAATTTAGAGATCATGGAATCAAAAGATTATGGAGGGAGGAGAAATTCTGACTCTGCTCACCACACCTTCAGCTCTTGAGAAGTTAGACTATAGACAGGGAGAACATAATTGTGAGGCATGACAATTGTGACAACTGTATCTATTGATTGCTATCTGAGCAGGTAGTTTGAGGTGGAAGAGTTAAGAACCTGTTTGTCAACCACTGGAAGATAATGATTTCTTGTGTGCTGTGACTCAGATAATGTGGGCATTTTCAAGCCCTGTCATCCTAAAATGTTAACAGATAATCAATTAGGAAGTCCTGAGAGTTGACAGAACACAGACACGTTTCTTTGAAGTAGTGATTCTCAAAATGTACTATTTATCAGCTTACAACCCAGATAGCCGGGCCCCCAGAATAAGTGATTCAGAGGGTCTTGTAACTGCTTTTTTCACAAGTTCCCAAGTAAACTGCTGGTCTGGGAATGACACTTTGAGAACCATTACTTTAAAGGTAAACATTCTTCTTCAGTGAATGTTACCTCTGCTTAACTCAGAGATTTCAACTTTGTATATTGGAGTAACTTGAGAGTGTTAAAAATACACCTACGTCCCACACCAAGAGAGTCTGTTGTAATTGACCTAGCAAGTGACCATGACAGGTAACTCAGATATGCAGCCTGGGTGAAAGTCAGCTAGCCAACCCTCCTGGTTCTAGTTGGTCTCTCCTTTTGTCTCTGGATGGCCTCAGAAGCTCTGCAGTAAAGACCTTGAAAAAGCCCAGCTGACAGTTATCACATGCTTTGTTATGGGTCTGCACAGTGTGAAGTACTTCATGTTCAGTATCTCATTTAAACCGATAATAAGAGGCATATTATCTGTTACCCCTGCAGGAAAAGTGTCTGGGCTTATGGCTCTGTAGCAAATTATAAAACTGGTTAAAACTGGGGGGAAAAAAATTGACTCCAAAACACAAAAGGAGAACAGGAGACTTGAAATTATTTTTCATCATATTGACAATAAAATTATAAAACTCTCAAACATTTAAGAATAATTTCTTATCCTATCTAATAAGAGAGTGATATGCAAATTGACTGTACCACCACAAGCCATGCCCACCAGCCAATCAGAAGCAAGTATGCAAATTAACCCAACCAAGATGGCTATGGCCACAGAGAGAGCAGGAGGGAGGTTTGGGTTGCCCTGGCAATGGAGGAAGCTAAGCTTTCCACAGACCCTTGCTGGCACAGGCCTCCACTTAAGGCTACAAAGTTCCAATTATAGAAGATAAATAAATTCCAACAGAAATGGCTGCTGCCACGGATCAAGCAGAAGGCTTAGCTCTGCTCCAGGCTACAAGTTTCAATTGTAGAAGATAAATAAATCCCAGATACCAGGGCCTCCATTTGGGTTGTCAGGGTGTGTGGCCAGCCTGCAAACAACCACAGGCCCCTGGCCCAGACTGCCCCATGACCCAAGGGAACCCCCACCCTGATCCGGGATACCCTTCAGTCAGACATCCCTTGAGGGGCCCCAGATTGGAGAGGGTGCAGGCTGGGCTGAAGGACTCCCCCTCACCCCCATGCACGAATTTCATGTACTGAGCCTCTAGTATTTAATAAAGGGTATCAGTGCTTAATATTTTGTAAGGTAAAACTCCTCAAGTGCCCAGTGCCTAAGAATGTCTTCAGATGATCCTGCTCATCATAACTTTACATGATAGAAATTATTCACTCCACTTTACATATGAGAAAATTGGGGCACAGAGGACTTAATTTGCTTTAAGTACAAGTAAGGGATGAATAAATAATTTTAACTCAGAGACTCTGTGAGTCAATATAATGTATCTCCCATACATACATACATTCATACATACAAACACATACACATGCCTTTTGAAATATGCTCACCTATTCAGAAGGCTCCTTTAAGGTTGTGTGGGAATGGCCCCCCAGGGGCTGGCAATGAGGCTGCCCTGCATAGGGACCACTAATTCATGAGTTTTGGTTAGCACAGGCCTAATTAAATATTGCCTAAAAAGAAGAAAAAGTTGAACTATTCAGAGATGTCTTTGGTTCACTTAAAATGAAAAACGCTTGCCTGGATGGTGTGGCTCAGTGGTTGAGCATCGACCCATGAACCAGGAGGTTCGATTGGTCAGGGCACATGCCTGGGTTGTGGGCTTGAACATCAGTAGGGGGCATGCAATCATTGATATTTCTATCCCTCTCTCCCTCTCCCTTCATCTCTCTGAAATCAATAGAAACATATTTTTTAAAATGATAAATTATTGATCATTGTGTAGGATTTGATCTTGATTAAAAAAAGGGAGGGGGGAATCTGCAGTCCCTAGAGCTTATGCAATGCGACCCCCATCCTATGGCAGTTCATGGGGAACCAGGCCTGGGAGGCAGACCCTGGCGGCTCTGTGGTAGGAGGTATAATACCTATGGGTATGTTGCACCGCCCCAAGTTCAGTTAAGAGATGTGTTATGCTTCTAAAATCATCTCCTTGTGGCATGGAAAAGCTGATCGTTTCTTCAAGTTTGGAATTCTTTCTCCTCTCCTGCCATCTGGTGGTGCTTCTTAGACACACTTTCACTCAACTGTTCCTGATCCCATCCCACTAGTCCTACATTTGTTTAGTTTTTGTTGTTGTTTTTTAAATTCTTTATTTTTTTAAAGTATTACATATGTCTCCTCTCCCCCACCCATTGGCCTGTCCCCAGCTGTCCTCCCCCACCCCCCTGGCACTTGCCCTCACACATTTGTTTAGTTTTCAAAGTCATTACTGCTCAAATCATCAAGTTATATTCTTAGGAAATTTCCAAAACTGTATTTGATGTTCAGGACAGAGAGATGGCTTATGACCCTTTTTATACACTGGAGCATTTCATTTCTGCTAAATATTTAGCTTCTAAAATTTGAGCTAATTAGGTGACATTATTAAATAATATTACTGTGAATCTATACAAATCTACACTTTAAGTAGGATGGAAAATCAAGACATGCAATTGTATTTACAATTGGGTATTTATTTAAATATATAAATCACTAATTGGTGTGATATCAGGCACTGAAAGAAAAATGCTGTTTAAAAACTTCCCTTTGAAATAAGTATTTTACTGTCGCTAATGTTGCTGACTTTCCAGTAAAATTAGGAGGTGCTACTATTACACTTGGAGTCAATGAGTATCAATTCCATTTCATTCATATTGTTAAGAATTATTTATGAAATTCATTTCTGGAATAATCTAAGAGTTTTCTACTGTTCTATGAGCTGTAGAAGAAAAAATCCCAGTTCTTTAAATTCTCCAAAGAAATAAGAAAATCTGCCCGGCCAGTGTTGCTCAGTGTTTGAAACCAAGAAGCCACTGGTTTGAGCCCCTGTCAGGACACATGCTTGGATTGTGGGCTCGATCCCCAGTAAAGGGTGTGAAGGAGGCAGCTGATCAATCATGTTTCTCTCTCACTGATGTTTTATCTCTTTATCCCTCTCCCTTGCTCTCTCTAAACAAAACAAAACAAAACAAAAAACAAAGACAAAAACAAAAACAAAAAAACAATTAAGAAAACATTAAAAAATAAAGAAATCTGGCAAACATTGGCCCAATCCTGCAGTTGCCAACTTCTCTATAACCTACTGGATTTATGAGGCCTCCACTTTAGGAATCTTGAGTAGGGTCATCTGGCTTTCTCCTTAAATTTCAATCTGGCAATTATATACACCCTAACCCTCCAAACCAGGTCAAGTTTGCCAAGCAGTGGAGAAAAATTGTATCATGTAAAAATCAAACCCAAAATTAGAAACAATGAATAAATGGCCAAAGGAGACTCCAAATCATCATAGCCACATCTTCAAGAGAAACCAACAATTTAAAAAATGGATAACAGAAAAAGAAAATGCACACTTCAGGAGAATTAATTAAATGTGTTGATTTACCAAATGTTAACATGTAATTAATTCATGTCATCTTTTCTCAACACAAAATGGCAACCATTACACCAAAGAAGCCTGAACATGATTTTATTGATTAAAGGATACCATGGACAATAAATGCTTGAAAATGAGTTTGAAAATTCTTAGTTGAAAAATAATCTTAAAATATTTATAACGTTAGTAAAAAAGTTGTTGAAATGCTTGAAAATCATTAGTATGCAAAAGTAAAACTGAACAGAGTTTGTGATTAAAGATAATGAAAACTAAATGCTTGAAAATTATTAGTTTTTGCCTAATACATAACTTTGTCCATTTGAATTTCCAGCTCATTTTTCTAGTCCTAAATATATAGATGAAATGAAAAATAAATAAAACATCCTGAAGTCTTTTGTGAAATTGGAATAATTAATTAGTCCACTTTGCTCATTGTGCTAATGTGCAATTTATTTTTGTAGTGCCTTATCCAGACCTTCTAACTTATTTTTTTAAATATATTTTACTGATTTTTTTTTTTTACAGAGATAAAGGGAGAGGGATAGAGAGTTAGAAACATTGATGAGAGAGAGAGAGACATTGATCAGCTGCCTCTTGCACGCCCCCTACTGGGGATGTACCCGCAACCAAAGTACATGCCCTTGACCGAAATCGAACCTGGGACCTTTCAGTCCGCAGACCAACACTCTATCCACTGAGCCAAACCGGTTTTGGCCAGACCTTCTAACTTCTTAAGCAAAAAATGTGTCTTCATATTGATAGCCAGGTTAGCACTGTCTTCCTTCTCATTGTAGCATAATTTTGGAAGGAGAGAACAAACAGAAACATTCATTTACCCTCTGACAAGAATCAGAGAAGGGTCAGAGAAGGGTGTTGATTAGCCTAAGAACAGATCTGGGTAAAGAGATGAAATGAAGTTCCAGGTTTCTGGTTTCCACACCCTGGGCACTGCCCTCTACAATCTAAAAGAACTCCATGATCAACAAGTTACATTTCATCATTTACCCTAAAATAAAACCAACACTCCTGAACAATGCTTCTAAATTTGGTCTATTTTCTCATGAAGCTCTTGGGGGTTGGGATGGCTGTGATTTGTAAACAGCTTCAATAATAGCAGGGCATTGGCAGATTTAATAATAGCAGGAAGATGGCAGATACACCACTGCACTCAAGTTCTCCCCTGTGAGAGTGGTCCAGGATGGCACACGTTTGATGTTTCTGTCAGCGCACCGCCAGATCCAGAAATCGCCAGGCTCCTGCTTGATGAAGTCCCAAGGTGTCCTAGTGTGGATCACGTGGGGAAGGCAGCAGGCTGGAGGCCCAGGCTAAGTGGACCATCCTGGAGACCCATGTCCGAGAACACAGCAGGGCTCTGAGATACCGAGGTGGCCAGTGGTTCTGTGGATAAAGAGGATAGTGTATATGGATTATTTGATATGTGTTTAGCTTCTTATTTTAAAGCTAAAAACGTATAAAAATATGTCCTTATTCACCTGGTGGCTAGAATACTTTCAAGTGTGGAGTCTCCAAATTTCTGGGCTTTGCATGAGATCCAGGACCCTGTGGGGCTGTAAGACATTCACTTTTCAAAGCTGTCTATACCCTTGGTTTCTATGAGTGTTTTGACACCATGATTAGAAACTTTATTTTTTAAGATAAAACATGATATCACTTGCCCACTCTCTGGCCAACTTGTTGTTTTGTCAACAGATAACTCTAACTTTTAGATGTGAATGCAATGGACTTGAAAGAATAAAGTAATCCTTTAGGAAACACAGCTCAGTCTAATACATTTGCTCATAAAAAAACAAAACAAAACAAAAAACAAAACAAGAAAAAAACTCCTGGCTCTCCAATAAACTCTGAAGCAGAGAAGGGTATATTCTCAGTGCATGTCACTAAAAACCCCCATAGAAAACCCCCTCTAGCTATTCACGTTTAGGCCTAGGTACAATATAGCTTTTGCTCAGCAGTTTTATTTTAATCTGAATGTGCAAAGACTTTCTGCAAGTGTTCTTTATGGGCCCACATGCCACATAATCGTGACAAACTAGCACTTTATTGACATGTAAAAGCCTTTCTAGTCAAACAAGTAGGCATAGCTGTCTATTTTTCCTCTTAATACTGATATGAATCTTGTGCTTCCTGGCTGAGGTATTTTGAAACCTTACAGAGGGGTAGATTGTCTTGTGCTTTCTCGAAGATGTACCCAGTTGGAATAACTGAGTGAGGTTTCTGGTCTGCGGAGTCTTGCATTTGATGATGGATTACATTCATTCTAATTCCAACCCATCCCTAACCCCCCTTTTTTAAAATCAGCAATGTCTGCCATCTCCTGGGTATGGACAACTGTAGATCTAGAAACTCAGAGGACTCTTGTGGGAGTCCTAATCTATCCTCTTATCTCTCTTGAATAATTTTATCAGATTTTAATTTTACATAACTGAAATAACACTGTATGTTCTATTTTGTGCTTAAATCAGCATGTCCATGTAATTTTTCATGTTTTTATGTGTAATAACATTATTGTAAAGAACATTTTTGAACATAATAGAGGAATGTTATTTTTAAAACTATCTCCTTCAATTTTTTAAATCTATTTTTTTCCCTAAACGTACGCCACATGACCACTGTTTTTCATGTCCTTCCTACATAATTACATTCCGTTTGTTATATCCATGATTCATCCCTCTTTATTTCTGCCATTTGAATGGCTTGCTCATCATATCTAATTGAATCCTGATTCTATTTTGTAGTGCTATCAGATAATAGTGATGCTTTAGATTTTAATAGTCAAGCATAAAAGAGCTTAGTGAACTGAAATTTCCACACATCCAGGTGAGGATTTTCTCATATCTTCAGGGCATGAAGGATCTCTTTATTTCTGTATTGCTGTTTGCAGCACTCAGATTGATTTCTTAAGGAGAACAGAGTGCTGAAAGTCCCTAAGGGTCAAGTTTTGGAGTATTTTCACTTTAATTACTAAAGAGAAGGAGTAGGAAGTGAGAAAGCCCCATATACAAGAGAAATAAATTTAACTGCTCTGTAATAGTTCAAACATGACTCTTTTATTACATTAAAGACCTGGCACAAACTCGGCTACATTATTCTGTGGATATTGGGTTATCAGGGCCTGATGTTATTAAACATTTAAATTATATGATTGATAGTTCTTAGGTGCTCACACTGAGCAAAGATTTTTGGATTATGGATTTGTCAACTCTCAGGTTTTATCTTGGCAGTTATATAGCTTATTGAAAATTAATTTCTCTGATAATTGTGTACATCAGCCTTTGTGAACCTCCTCAAGTTGAGTTGATATCGTTCATAGGAACAACTTTGCTGCCCTTTTGATGATATGGGAATATGCATATTTTTACAACTTAACATAGGTTTTTATCTTAAATAGGTAGTACCCTTAGAAAAAGAATATTGTTACAAATTGAGAATAAATAAAAATTCCATATTGCAAAGTAACAGTAATTTGGAACTTTGGAGTAGCCAATGCCACAAGGTATGCACTACCGTTTGGGAATGTGCCTTTACCTCCACAATCAAGCAGAATACCCCTTCTCTATGTGATCAGAGCTCCAACCACAGCATAGGCTGTGCCCCTAGAGGAGGCAAGGACAAGGTAGATAGCTGAGTAATCCGTATCAGAGCTATGGCTGCATCAGGCAGTGCAGGAATTAGGTGAGAATGGAAAGGAGCAGATACAGTGGTACCTCGAGATACGAGTGCCCTAACATATGAGATTTTTGAGATACAAGCCGTCGAGCGAGCGATTTTTGCTTTGAAATATGAGCAACAGTTGAGATAGGAGTAATCGCGCGGATCGGCCGGCTGCACACGACCCACCAGTTTACCGCGACTCGAGCGTCTCATAGTTTCCCACATCTCAAGGTTATGGATCGAATTAAACTCGTATCTCGAGGTACCACTGTATTGGGATTGTACATTTTACCTATTTCTGATTCCTTTTTAATATTTGGAGGTGGAATGGGGTTGATATGGGCAGCAAAGTGATATAAAATATAACATACTATTTTAACCTATAATAATTTTGGGGCAATCTTTTTATCAACTAATTTATATTAAGTGTTAAATAGTACATGCAATTGATTACTTTCATTATATGTACATATTAGAATGGAAAGTATGTTTTAAATTACTGGATATAACGCTACTTACATTGATGTAAAATCCACCTGAGCTCACTTTGATTCATACTTTTTTCAGGCATAATTATGGATCTCTAACTTCTTTCAACCCTTATTTTGCTGGGTATCTGAGACTTAACTGTGCTCCCTCAGCACTCCCAGTCTAGAAAAGAGCTAACTAATCATCACTTTCTAGCCAGGAAAGAGCTAAGTATGTCTCTGCCTCAAAGTGCTTACAAACCAATTAGATAGAACAGGTAGAGTAAGAGGTTAATTCTTTACATCAAATACAGGCATCACACCGTGGGAGGACTGTTTTATTCGTCTTGATTCTAAAGAATTCCAAGGCAAGAATAGGCTCTCATACCTTCAGAATCCCACATGGTCTTATGGCTTCTCACCCTAACACTATTAACCTTTTGGGCCAGATAATGCTTTGTTTTGTGGGGATGTCTTGGGAAGGATATTTAGCAGCATTCCTGGCCTCTACCCAGTACATGCCAAATAGAACCCATCCCGGTTTGTACTCACCCTAAGCAAGCATTTTTGGATTATGTTTCCAGATGTTTCCAGGGGGCAAAAGTGCCCTCAGTTGAGAACTACTGCTCTAGGGGCCCAGCAAATATCAGACATTAAATACCTTGAGTTATAACCACATGTTAAGATCAAGTATTCTTAAAATTCAAAAGCAAGCAATGTTATCATTCTTTTGAATAAGAAGACATTTCAGAGTTTTGGAATTTCTGAAGTCAAGTAATAACCCGTTCAAGAAACTATTTTATTGGGTTCCTGGTGAAGTAAATAATGTACCCATAAAAGTGAGCAGAGTAAAAGGATCTTTTACCTGCCTATCATCACAGGGATCTGTTCAGTTTGGCAAACACTGTTGATATTCTTCCAAAAGTTTTAGATCATTCGCTCAGAAGGTTTAGTCCTTCAATTCAATAAAATCTTGTCTTATTTAGGCCAAGATCTATTGCCAGATGAATGTTGCCAGTTTGGTAACATTCCAAAAGCCCTTTCTAGTTCTAATGAAATTGTACAATCTTTTAAGAGAATAACAAGTTGCATGTGGCTGCCACGAGAGAACTTTATAATACTGAACTGAAAACGTAGAAGACACATTTAACTTGCAAAAGTCATCAGCAAAAGGCAATGCAAACAATAGGTAATGGAGTCTGGGGCTGTGTATTACCAGAGTTTCTGAGTATTTGAGGGGGCTTAGTCCATCATTATTATCTAGTGAATCACAATCATTTAAACATTGCTCATACATAATCAGAGTAACAAGTATGTCTTTGGAAGCTCCAGCTTTCCATTTTGAACCTTTATGGAATTTTCAGGCATATCCCAAGATCTTAAGCAATCTCCCGTGACCAGTGAGTCAGATCCTGAGACAGAGAAACATTGATCAGACTGTCAAACCTCAGAGGGAAGGTAGGGGAGGGTGAGGGTAAAGGAAAGAGATCAACCAAAGGACTTGTATACATGCATATAAGCCTAACCAATGGTCACAGACACCAGGGGGGAAAGGATATGAATTAAGGGGTGAGTTTGGGGGTTAATGGAGGGATGAGGATACATATGTAATACCTTAATCAATAAAGAAATTTAAAAAACGATCTTTTGAAATCCCTATTTAACCTATTATTTGCATCAAAGATCCACTAAGGTGTTTGTATTAAGCCAAAGCCAAAGTAAAAGGTTCTGCATTCAGTTCTGATGGTGGGGGTGGGGAGTGAGGGTGATGGTAGGGAGAGATGTCCCCATACCAACAAGCACTTTTGGGGCACTGGCTGGGCGTCCTACAATTTAACTGAATTCTGACATGGTCTACCTGGAGATAGAATCAGATCCCACAGGTTAAGTGATTGGATCACACAAGACTGGGCCCTCCCCCAACATCAGCTGTCAGTCTAAAGCCCAGGTTGTCCTTTTGTTTCTGATCAACTTGCTACAGATTAGAGGTTTCCACAACCCCCTCCTTGAGTTTAATTTGCTAGAGTGGCTCCCTGGAACCTAGAGTGGAGTTTGCCTTATTCAAAGCACCCTATTCAAGGTTTCAGGAGAAGTGATTCCACCATAAAGTACCAGGGTGAATTCACCAGAAAAGGGGGGACATGGATGCTGGGTAGGCAAAAACAACTGTACTAATGTTTAGCATATCAGCTGACACACCCACCTGATACTCGGAGTGTGATAACATTTGTATCTACTTAATGTTCAGATCATGTCCTGTCCTAGATACCAGTGATATAATAACCGAGAGTACTCAGGAAGCTTAAGGTATGGAGGAGGGAGGAGGAATACAGAAAGTAGACAGATGATTTTGCTTCTGATAAGCAGTCCATTATAAGAGAGAAGTTGCTGTGGGAACTACAACAGGGAAGCAACACCAGTCTTGAGACAGAAAGTAACTTCCCTAAGGAGGCAACATCTACGCTGATACTTCAGAGCAATGGTAGGAGAAGTAAGATAAAAGGGGGGCACTCCTCCAAGTTTATATTCACGAGATGCCTGAGTTTAAAATTTATCACTTTGTAAAAGACCAACAAAGATTAGATATCTTAACCACAGCTGGAGGGAAAGAGGAAAGATGGCTGAATCATTTTCTCAAAATTTCAAAAACGTACTCTCACTAACCTTGGTATGAGTATTCATTTTGGGGATATCACGCTAAGAACATTTTTAAGAAGACCATCATTGTAACTTAACATCTAAAATAAGATTTGTTTTGGATGGTAAACAAAGTACATATTTAAATAAATAAGCAAAGTAGGATTTATTTCCAAAGAAAAGGTAACAAGAGACATCCTGAACAATGATCTAAGTTAAGGCTCTTACCCATCTGGATGGGACCCAGTTTAGGTGATTATGAACTTTGGAACTGGCTCAAGTAGCAGGTATTCCCCCCCCCCCCCCCCCCCCACAGGGGAGGAGGATTCAGGCAGAGCAGGGGTGAGAGTGTGAAGCCCATGGACAACTTTGGAGCCTAAGGTAAGCAGGTATTCAGGGAGGCAGGAAGAACTGGCAGGATTCATCCATGCATGTGTGGACCTTGGCAAATATAAGCATCGTACTGGCCAAGAAAACTTAAACAGTGTGCCTCAGCATCCCATGATTCAGAAGATCTACATTTCCAAAATTCTATTAAAAATGACAGAGTGTGACTTACAGTAACTTAAACAATAAAATTTGATTGTCAGAAGGATTCTGGATAATTTCAGACTGAGGAACATGTTGGAAAATAAGACTTCAACAAAAGAAAGGATCTAGGGTGTTTCTGGAAATCAGTAGTTCTCAAAGTGCAGTTCTTACGTGAGCAATATCAGTATTACCTTGTGACTTGTTAGAATTGAAATTTCCTGTCGTATCAAATCTACTGACTCAAAAATTCTAGGGGTGGGGACCAGTGATCTGTGTTATAACAGGCCCTCCAGGCAATTCTGATGTAAGCTCGGGTTGTAGAACTACTGCCTGGAATCTTAGAACTGGAACATCCTCAGCTACTTCTCTAGGGCTGCCCTGGGATAAGTAATTTCTAAACCATTTTGTCTCTGGGAGTCTAGCAAATTCTAGAAAGTACAACATGATTGGCCACCTCTGGTCATATGCCTACTCCTGTGTCAGAGGGTACATCTTGGTGAAAGCCTCTGCCCCAATCACCAGAATCACATGAAGGGAGAAAAGGCAATTTTCCCCAAGGAAAAAGTGGGAAGAAAAAGGAATTATGACCAATCATCAGGTATATCAGATGGAGAATTATGAGAAGTGGCATGTGGGATGGAATTAGACTCTTGCCAAAGAGATTTTTGGCCACACAACAAGATGAATTATAAAACTGAGAACTCCACAGAAAATAAGGATTTACTGTTTCTTTTTTCTTTCAATGTAAATATTTCATGTGCTTAAAATGCCTAGTTCAATATTTTTGATGAAATTTATGTCAGTTTTCTAAGCATTTTTTTTTCCAAGTTGAAAGAGCAAATGACAGAAAGGCCACTGCCCTTAAACTGAGGTTCTGAAATACATTTCTCATGATCAAGGGTCTTCTTGTGCCTAGTAGTGAGTATCATAGAATCTTAAGGAGTTAGAAATGAAAAGAAACTAGACATAGCCTAGTTTAGCTATTTCATTTTAGAGATGAGACTGTTGATGCCAATGGAGTTTGATAGATTCTTCTCAAAATCAAATGGCTAATGCCTTTCTTTATGGAATGGTATGAGTATTTGATTGGATGTGAAGCCAATGTCTGTTTTCCTATCTATGGCCAACTAAGAGAAAACTAATTACCCATTGGCAGTGTTTCTTAAAAGACTTTGAGCAATTTTATTCTGGCCTGTGCTCTGTTTTCTCCCTTCATTTAGTCTCATTCATTTATGCAGCCAGCCAGTGAGCCAGCCAGACAGCATTCAGCCCTTTATTTAGTATTAAATTACTGTTTCCTCAAAAGAGCTAATTGTACAAAGGTGAACAAGATATATACTTTATTCTTAGGCTTGTATCCAGGCCTAGAACCTAAGCTTTCTGACTCCTAGTTTAGGGACTCCATTTCTTACATATGAAAGCAACCAGTAGACTACCAGCTGTGGAGATATTATGGGATATGGGCCAAAAGCTTGGCTACCTTGATCTGCCCTTCTGTCTTTTGTAGGTTTTGTTGCTATTTTCATTGTGCCTAATGCAATGAATAAGAGTTTTCTATACTTTGCATTAACTGAAAGTAAAATTTTTGAGAGGCTAGAACCAAAATAATAAAATAAAAAATCTTAGGAAAATTCTACAGCCTTTTGCTAAAAAGAAGACCCATTTATTTGGGGAAGGGGTGGAAGGGATCTAATTTAGAAATACTGTTTAATGTTTCCTGCAATGACAAAACCTTTGTCTCACATTACTTCTAGAAATCCACCCTGAATTCCTTCATAGATTTTGAGAGATGGGAAGCCTTTCCATGATTGGGAGTCCTGTGTGAAAACAATGACATTGTCTTTGGTCACAGCAAAAGGATGGACTCAGTTGTGGTTTCTAGAATCTTAGATCTTTAGCTCTTCTACTTTCAAGTTCTTCATCCTGATCTTCACCACCAAATATATAACCTATGGGAGTGGATCTTCTACTATGGGAGAAGCTGATAATCACACTGGCCACTTTCTCATTCTCATTCTCACATCCACTTAGAACCTTTGCATATGCAGTTCTTTTTGCCTGGTAGAGTCTTAAGTCTTTCTATGGCCAACTCCTTCTTAACTCAAAGGTCACCTACGCAAAGAGGCTTCTCTGACCTTTGTTGAAGTGACCATAAATTTACTGGGATAAATTGATTTTTAAAAATGCAAGCAATTTTTCATCCCTCTCTGTGTCCATACCTCTTGAACTACTTAACTCCTTCCATAAAGAGGTAGAATCTTGTAGATTTAATCTGGCCAATAGTAACTGAAGTGACATGAGAGCAAGCATGGCCTGCTGGCAGAGAGCCAAGTGGTCTCAATGTATGTTAGCTGACCCCCCTCTACATGTAAGAGACTCAAGCTAAGATCAGTAGATCCAGTGAGCCAACAGGTAGTTGACCAGTGATGAATGAGTGAGACCGGCTGAATCCAGAACTATTGAGCTGGTCTATAGCAATAATAAATTTTTATCATAATAACTGAGAGTTTCATCACTTTATATTTCTTATTACTATCTGAACTTATCTTTTATATTTAGTCATTTGTTAGAGTTTGCCGCTATAGAGTAAGATCTCTGTTGGTCCCAATAACCCAATACCTAAAGTAACACATAATAGTTGTTCATTAATAATTTGCTAACTTAGTAAATAAAAGGAAAATAACATCGAAGCACTACTTACTGTAAGACTCTCTCCCTCTTATTTTAATCATCCCTAGAGTCCTGTCAATAAGGTATTATTATTCATATTTACTAAATCAAAATAATTAAATAACTTGTACGAGTCCAGAAAAAAAAAATCAGAGTTTGCCTTTTATATGTAATAGACTGGTCAAACTGTTCATTGGCACACATTGGAAAATATGCATTGTTCAGGGACATTATACTATTTTCGGTTGCTATTACTTTTAGTGGTATATAATCACATCTTGTTTCTAAAAATACATGTAAATCTATTTTTGCATTAAACTATTATTTAATGCAAAATGGAAAGAAGTCACAAATGCAAATTATTTGTATGAACAAACAATTTACATTTACTGACTCAATTAACAAGTATAGTTCTCTGTCAATACACTTTGACATCATTATTCATGTCACGTACAGTTACTGAAAGAAATACCCATCTGAAATAATAAAGGCATTTTCACTTTTAGGATGGCTACTTACCATAGGAATAATAGAAGCTCTGCTAATTTTGAGTTTAAAATGTATATCCAGCAATCTAGAATATGAAACAGCATGCTAATAGAAAATAGCAACTTCAGAGGTGTTGGCTATAGAAAAGCCTCACATTAAGCAAAATTAAAAAAGGCCCTTATTGGCTCTCACATGATTCTCACATCCAAATAAATCAGATTTTACTCTATAGTTTTCATTTAAAGTTATTTAATCCTATTTTAAAAACACAGCCATTTATTTCTCAGGTTGTCTAGGGAGAAATAGAAAACAAATACAAATATCAAATCAAGTATAAACATGGGCTATATGGTTATTTTAAATAAATATTTGGTTTGAAGAATAGGTAACATCGAATCTGTTCCTATATTTTCTCTGCCATTTCTGGCCAAGAAAGTGGAATTAAACTTGACTTGTTCCTATTTGTCCTCTGGCCCTGGCGATTTGATTTCCTGGATTATTTGCTATTTTGTGGCTTTGATGGCATAGTCTGCAATCCCAGGAGACCTGTTCCGAAGAGGTAGGATTTAAGTCAGGTTGGTGTGAGGTTTACATTACTCTTATTCACTAAGTTGCTAGCAAAGAGTTTTTCTCTGCGTAATTAGCTGTTTTATTCGTTTCTTATCTCTTGGTGATCCCTGACTGTTCTCCAGTGGACAAATATAGACCAGAAAATCAACTAGGGAAAAAAGTTGTGTCCCCAAGTATGAGCTTCAAGAATCCCACTTTCACATCAATGGAATGTGGGTTGGAACGGCTAAAAGACGGAAGCCAGCTTTTACTTCAGTCTTGACAAAATAAGGCACATGCTAACATCACCAATGGGGCAGAATGAGGAGAAATGCACAGGGGATTTTTGTGCAAATCGGGTCAGCATGCTGCACTGTTTGCAAACAAGGGAAACAAATATGGACAGATCTGCCCTGGGGAGGGTGAACACATTGGTAGTGGGAAGCCAGACAAACAGAGCCATCGGAACTATGGAAACATTTCTGTTCCCAAACAAACTGCAACACAAGCCCAGGGAACACCCACGGAGCTCTCACACTGGGCACCAAAGAAGGCGAGGCTGCTAACTTGTGAGCGGAGTGACTATAGCAAAGGAAAACCCAGTGAGCTGAGCCGGCCCTTCCCAGCTGGCACCGAATGACACTGCTGGAGGAAAACAACATGAGGCCTGGTGGTGGGAGAGCCACAAATAAAAGCTGTATTTTAGCAAATGCTGGGGGATAGACTCGGCCTTTATTTCCCAGGGCAGTGGTCGGCAAACTGGTGAGTCCACAGAGCCAAATATCAACAGTACAACGATTGAAATTTCTTTCGAGAGCCGAAAACCGATTTTTGCGCATGGGCCACGAAGTTTCAATCACACCGCCAGTGGTATTTTGTGGAAGAGCCACACTCAAGGGGCCAAAGAGCCGCATGTGGCTCGTGAGTCGCAGTTTGCCAACCACTATTCTAGGGAAAAGACCATGTTTATGATGTGATGAATGGGATGTATTATGTCAGTGAGATCTCCTGCGTGCTGATGCAGAAGTAGATGCTATTATCTGTGCTGAAGGTAAGATGTGCTTTAAATCACTGCTGAGACCGGTTTGGCTCAGTGGATAGAGCGTCAGCTTGCAGACTGAGAGGTCCCAGGTTTGATTCCGGTTGGGGGCATGTACCTTGCTTGCGGGCACATTTCCACAGTGGGGCGTGCAGGAGGCAGCTGATCAATGTCTCTCTCTCATCGATGTTTCTGACTTTCTATCTCTTTCCCTTCCTCTCTGTAAAAAATCAATAAAATATATTAAAAAAATAAATAAAGCACTGACATTTCTGGGTAGCATAAAACCTGGGGGTGAGAATTTACATGAAGGCTCAGCTATGTGAGGCCATTGGAGATGTAGCTAGAACAGAGTTCTCGAACAGTTTCTTACCCTTTAGTATGCACAATACAGTCATCTGCAAAGTGTGTGAGAACACAGATACCGATTCAGTAAGTCTGGGGTGAGGCCTGAGAGGAGAGCCTGCATTTCTACCCAGTTCCCAGGTGATGCTGATGCCCAGATCACATTTGCAGTTGCAACATTCTGAAAACCATTATGTCAACATAATGAGAAATGGGAGGGCAGGTTTGGAACTAATTGGATTACATACTCAGGCTATGGTAGGATAAGATAATGGACTTCAATTAGCATCTGAATATTGCCTATTGCAATATGAGAGAGAAAACGTACACTTACTTTTAGTGTTCACTTTAGTGAACCCCTGCCCCCATGAGCACAGAGGTTGCAACTGCAGCAGAAGTTAGTAATCTGCCAGGATCTTTGAGGCAGAAGAGACCTCAGACAGCAACTAGAACATAAGCCTATTGATGGCTCATCTAGTGCTACATCCACGGTGTCCCAAGGATCCCTTCTGGGTCAATGCAGGAAACTTTCTGTCCTCGTGACATATTCGTTTCCTGTGGCTGCTGTCACAACAGCAATTTCTCCTCTGACAGTTCTGGAGGCCAGAACTCCACATTTGGCATTTCTGGGCTGAAAGCAAGGTGTCCAGAGCCCCTAGGGGAAATCTGTTCCTGGCCTGATCCGGCCTGGCATTCCTGGGGCTGCTGGCATTCCTTGGCAGGTGGCGGCATCATTTCACTCTCCAACATCAGAAATGGAAAACCTTTCCCTGCTCTGCCTTCACATTGCCTTCGCCTGGGAGTGTGTCAGTGTGGAATCTGTCTGTCTTTCTCTTAGGGCCCACCTGGGTAAGCCAGGATGATCTCCTCACCTCCAGATCCTTAACAGCATCTGCCAAGGCCCATTTTCAAAACAAGGTGACATTTACAGGACCCAGAGATTAGGACCCACTATCGTGAGGGGCTTTTATTCAGCCTGTCACACACAGGCAGCAACTACACAGCGCATGAGGTGTGCCCAGAAACATTTCCCAGCCGGCAGGTTAGGATGAAGACAAGCACTTCAGGACAAGTGTCAGCTGAAGCCCCGAGACAGCCACTCCTGGGTATCAATGCAGATCAATTTCTCAGATGCACGTGCAGTACTTCTCGATGACATCATCTGCAATGGGATGTAGGTTGCTGGGCAGTGTGTCTGCACAGCTTGTCTCTTGGATCTCAGCTAGTAAGTGCTGTCCTATCTTTCAAACTAAAAGCTTTTCCTATAGGACAGGAGAACTTTTTTTTTTTGGTTATTTAAAAAAATTTTTTTTAAATGTTTGTTTGAAATAATTATAGATACCCAGGAAGTTGCAAAGAAATGTACCTGGAGGCCTCTTGTACCCATCACCCTGCCTCCTCCCTTGTTAACACCTTGCCTCACTGGAGTCCAATATCAAAACCAGGAAACTGACATTGATATAATCCCCAGCACTTATTTTGAAGACTCATATTTTTAACTGATTAAATAGTAACAAAAGGACTTTTCGCTTTTGGTATTTACTTCAGAAGGAAGTGGGCCGGCTGACACTATTATAGGCGGTTTCAGAGAAAATGCTGGCTGTGGGTGAGCCGTACAGGAGCGCTTTCACCAGGAGATGGCACCTCACATGTACGAGATGAAGCTCCTGAGCCGGGGAACCGGAGCAGTCACTTCTCATTCCAGCTTCCCAGCATTTCATTTGCCACGAGATAGCTGGTAATGAAATAAATTTAAAGACATGAATCCCACGTAATATTCCACTTAGGGTGTAGACTTGTTTACATGTGTAGTTAGAGCTTTTTATGTGACAGGGTTTTGATTTCACATCGGAGCCTCAGGAATTGTAATGCATTGTAAAATATTTTTAGGGGAGGTGATTATTTCCTGTGAAAGGGATATTGCACTTGGAATGCTCAGGTCTCTGCACTTTCCTTTGCTTCACATTTTCTCCTGCTGAGGCTGTCGGCCTGAGGTTGGGAGAAAGGGTTCAGGAAGAAGGTCAAAATGAGGCAGCCGAGTCGGGGAGGTTCTCTGACTTTGGCAGACTCTCCAAAAGGGGTCAAAAACTGGGGTGGGAAGGACTTCCGGGGTCCAAGATAATGGCAGCTGGTGAAATCCAAATCTCTCCAAATATCCTTTAATTTACCAATCAGCAAGAAAAAACAAGAGTGCACAACTCCAATGCCTTTTGGTGGAACAAGGTCCACTTACCTCTGGGTAAAAAACAATACTGCTTTTCCACAAGTGGGGTGGGGAGTGAGGGTCCTACTGTGTGGAAGGGGTAAAAAAGGAGATTGAGCTAAAATCCTTGCTGGACAAAGACCACAGGAGGTAGAACAACAGTGAACAAGAGCGCAAGGAAAGGGCTCAGAGTGAGCATGCGCCTCTGGAGGCAGTCTTGGGAAGGCGACAGCTCTGGGAGAGGTGCCCTTTGCAAACTGGGCGGAGGTGAGAAAAGATCCTGAGAGGCAAAAGAAAATCCCCGAATGGCCCCTCCCTGCCAAAAATCCGATAATCATGATAACATTTCAGTGCAATATTTTAAAAAATCAGAATGAACAGTCTGGCCAGGGTGGCTCAGTGATTGAATGTCAACCTATGAACCATGAGGTCATGGTTGAATTCCTGGTCAGGGCACATGCCCTGGTTGTAAGTTCAATGAGGCAGCCCATCAATAATTCTCTCTCATCATTGATGTTTCTCTCTCTCTCTCTCTTTCTTCTTCTCTATTGCTCTCTGAAATCAACAAAAAATATATTAAAAAGATAAGAATGACCATAAAATCCATGCTAATCAAAATATTGCCATTTGAAATAAAGGCAGGAGTGGTATTGCTGATTTTTCCTTTCACCTCCGGGTTCCATTCTGGTTCAAGGTCACTTCTCTGAGTGTGACATGCTCCAGAGCTCCCCCTAGAGGTGTCCTTTCACTTTGGTGGCTGTAGTAAAAGGAAAACTCAGCAATACCTTTCCAGTCTTTATGTAAAATGATGATACTTTGATCATCATGGATTTTATGTTCATTCTGATTTTTAAAAGTATTGCACTGAAATATTATCTTGATTACCAAATTTTTGGCTCCCCTTTAAATTGTTTTCCCCTCTTACCTCATCCTTGTCCTGATCCTGACTTAGGGCCCCTGAAGCAGAGGTGAGGGAGTTGTTGCTACGTGTCTCCCCCCAAAGCCCGCCCTACACCCTATCTCCCCCCGCAAGAAGACGCAGATTCCCAGGCTTCCTGCTCACTGCATTTGCTGGTGACGCAGTAGCTGGAGCCTCTAAATCATTTGAGAAAAAACTGTAGGTACTGACTGTTAGGTGGGAGAGCCCACCAAAGGATTGGAGAGAGGTTCCCCTCAAACAGTAAAAAGAAATTGATGGAGGTCTCTGGCAGCTCCCACATTGTTTGCTATCCAAGCTGTTTTCCATTACTGATCTTTCAGCAGCTCCTCAGCTCAATCCCAGCGCCACCCTCGCTGTCCTCATCCACAATAGGGCTCTTGACCCAGTGACCTGTCATTCCAACCCGTGATAAACATGCCTTGTCAACACTTTCAGGCACAGGGTCCCCTGGCCTGGAAGCAGTGGCTGTTCATGACTGCTGACGGAGAAAGAGCTGACAGAGGTGACCCTTGGAGAACCTAGCCCTTGTCTATTCTTTCGCAGACTTCATTAGAACCATTGACATAAATGAGTTATAGATTCTTCTCTCTGTTCTATCTTCTTACAGAGGATCAGGCAGAGTCAAGAGGATGAATCAGCACAAAGATATAGGGCCATTATTGGAAAACATTCAAAGTAAATAATAGACTGGAAGTAGATAAAAGGCATAATCTAGCATTTGAAAATTGTCATGCATTTCCTATACAAACTCTCTGTAGCTCTTCTCTGTAGGACAGGAGACTGTGCAGCAGTTGAGATAACCAAACAGCCATTCCCCTAGTGTACGAACAAGCAGAATTGGAGGAGAAACATATTCAGATATTTTTCTCAAAGTAGTTGTATTAGTGAGATGTCATACATACAGAAATGTGCAAAAATTACGAGTGTGCAATTCAATACATTTTCACAAAACTAACATGCCCATATGACCAGCATCTGACAAAAAACTACCAGCAGAGGCCCCCTGAGGCCCTCTCTCAGAAAGCAGTCAACCCAGATAATCAGAGTCCTGACATCTAATCCCAATGGGTAGCTGGCCTGGCTTTGCACTTCAGATAAATGAGATTGTGCAATATGTATCTATTATGGCTGGCTTCTTTTGCACAAATATGTTTGTGAGAACCATTCATGTTATTTGAACAATAATTTGTTTATTGTTATTGCTGTATAAGATTCCTTTTATTTCACTATTTTACAGCTGATGAACATTTGGGTTGTTTCTGGATTAAGGCTGTTATGAAAATGGCTGCTATGAGCATTCTTGTCTGTGTACATGCCTGCATTCTTGGAAATGTTTGAAAACATATAAAGCCATCTTCTGGGTTATACCCAGGAATCAAATTTCTCTGTCTCACAGAGCTTTTTTGAGGTTTATGTGTTTATGAGTATAATTGTATATGAAAACTCAAGACAAGATAGCACGAGTGCAAGGGCATCATTTAATTTAAATTCTATATTCAAATTCTATCTAACACGAAACTCCTTCTGCTAGCCTAACTATGGTATTTCTATTATATGTGACATCTATCTTGTTAAGGAACTTCAATGGTTATTTCTCCTGTGCGTGGACATGTCACAAAACCATTTTTAAAACTGAGGGTGGCAACATAACAGTAGCATCTAAGCCATTTCTAACAGGCATATAAGTAATCCCCAAATCTTATCTGTTAAATCAGCATTAAGTAGGACTAGAAATTGTGCTCACCTATGCAAGACTCTCTAGTCTTCATATCTTAAATCCATTACAAGTTCGACCATGTCACACATCATTCAACAATAGTTCTTTAAAATGTTGCCTAATTATAAGACTCACCTGGAAAATTTATTAAAAATAGATTCCTAGTCCAAGTAGATCAGATGCTATGAGGAGGCACCTAGAGAAAGCCTGTTTTTTAAAACTTATATTTTAGATCAGCTCTGATTTGAAAAAAGTGCAAAGCAGTATTACCAATAATTGCATATTTGGTGTCTTAAATAATAATTGTGGAGTCGTGATTTCTAAGGCTTTCTTTAAAAAAAGATTTTGTGTGCATGTGTGTGTGATAGATTATGAATTCTTTTATTTTATTAATTTATTTCATATTATTGGTCATTCAGGTCATATTTTCATTCATTTAACAAATGTTTATGGAGTGCCCACAAAAACCAGTATTTTAAAATATTTCATGTAATGTGAGTGCTGCCTGAAAGAATTCTATAAATGATACACACAAATAACTAAATCATAAAGTGAGATGCTATTGTATAAACAAAGTGCTATAGAAATGTTCAGAAGGGGGACATAATTCCTGACCAAGTTTTGCCTTTTCTATTTCAGTTCCACCACTGCTCCATACACATCAGGGCAGCAGTCACTAGAGTTCACTGCGATCCAATGGTCACCATGACTGTTTATAAAAAAATATAAATCTAAATAATGAGGTTAACATTTTATCCACACCAAGTTAGAAACAGGGATAGGAATAACATCCTAGCCCTAGCTGGTTTGGCTTAGTGGATACAGTATTGGCTTGTGGACTGAAGGATCCCAGGTTTGACCCTGATCAAGGGTATGTACCTCAGTTGTATGCAGGAGGCAATCAGTTGATGGATGTATCTCTTTCACATCAATGTTTCTCTCTCTGTGTCTCCCACTCTCTCTCTAAAAATCAATGGAAAAATAACCTCAGGTGAGGATTAACAGCAGCAAAAATAAATAATAGCCCACAATCTGCCTTGTCAGCTCCCCCTTAATTTTAAGCTTCTTCAAGTTAAGAGAGTGATCTATTTGCCATTGCTCTTTCTCCAACTCCTAGCAGAGTAGTAGTTGATCAATAAATATTTTCTAAATGATGGATGAAAACATGTAGTGGAACTTAGCTATATTATTAGTGACAAAAGTAGATTTTTATGACCCTGGGATTTTATCTTTGAGGAAAGAATCTAAAAGACGAAAATCACCATTTGGTGTGTAGATGATGTGTGTTATACAGAAATTGGTATTTATTAAAAATCAGTATAACATAGAACTTAACAGTTGAGTTGGGTGAACTTGGACTCTGGAGTCAGAAAGAACTTAAAGTCTTATCCTGCCTCTTGCTAACTAAGTGAACTAAGGTCTCAGTTTCCTCGTCTGTAAAATGGGGTTGACAAAAGAGATTCTACCCTCATAGGATTGTTGAGAGGATTAGTGGTATATGAAGGAATGTGAGAAAAGCTTATTTAACAGAGCCTGGCACAGGGTACAGATTTAGTAAATCAGAGCAGCCCACCATGAGGCCAGTCCTATGAGTCAGGTAAAGCCAATCCTGATTTAGATACTTTCCTGCCCTCTCAGAGTAGTGACTTATCTAAGTATAAATTCCTGGTGACTAGAAGTGTCTGTGATGGCCTCTATGAGCCATATTCAACCTACACAACCATATGTGGCAGCTCGGACTGTGACACTGTTATGACTATCATTATAATTGTTCATGTTGTGCTATTTTTTTTTTAAAAAGTTCTTTTAGAAGAAGAAAGTATCCTATATATTTCAAAAAACTGGTTAATCTAAATAGTAAAAAGAAACCTGGTTAATCAGTTAGCTAAAGATATACTAATTGATAATTTTTGTTGGGATATATTTAACATGGAAATATTTACAGTGTTACATATACAAATAGAATTCCACATTGTACTTAAACTAGATTAAAGCTATTTCTATATAAGTTTATGACTTGGAAAATAATTGTTGGAGTGACACCATGGAATTGTAGACAGTTACTTCTAATTTTAACACTGTACACAGATTCCTGTTATAATATTTATGTAATAAACATTTCAATCCTTATAGCCAACAGTTATGAAGAAACTTTTAAGAAACTTCATTTAAAAATATGAACATTTGGAGGAAGATTGTAGAATAAAAGCAGGAGAAAACATGTGAATATGTTGGAAGAAAAATGGGAATTTAAGAGGAGCAGAAATGGATGTGCAGACTAGTGGGGGTTAAAACAATGACTCTCTTTCAAATCATGTAAGTATTTAAGAAATTAAATGGTATTGAATCTTTCCATTGAGTTTTCTTATGCTTTACAGTGATTGATGCTTCAGTCACCAACTTCTAATAAAAACTCTAGGAGAACTAAGCAGTTCTCTCTTTTACCTGTGAGCTTAAGGACAGAGAAATAACCCATTTTCGGAAGAAACAACATGTTCCCCCACTTGGGATGGTTTCTTCTTTGCAGTTTGAGCTTCTTGTATCTGCCATCTGGACACACTTCCTTCTAGTGACAGAAGACACATCTCTTATTCCATTTCCCCAAGCAAGCCAGAGTTAGTACTTGATAATATAATATTTCAATTCTATCTCATTTTCCCCCTTGGCCAGCATGCAATAGTATTCCCTGAATTTTAAAACAACTTCGCTTATTTTACTAACATTTCAAAATCAGCTTGTAGCATAGAATGGTTTCAGTCATTTTATAATTCATTCTGCTTAGTCCTTTGAGAAGGATGACTTTGTTTAGCTAGGAATAAACTCAGTGGTGTTTCTAAATTAGTTAAACTCACTTTTATCCAGATAATGGCAGGTTTGAGGTGTCCTGCTTTTAAGGGTAGAACCATTGGTTCTAACAATTTTGGCTTGGAAGCAAGCCAGACTGATCCTCAGTTCTCGGCTTGAGCTGTTTGTAAAACGTGTCAGCGGAATTGAATTATTCGGGTGGAAGAAATAAAGTTATACAAAAATGGTTGGCTTTGTTCAAATTAATGATGAAATAAAGTTACATCATTTGTGCCCCATGGAATCCCCAGAGGACTTGTATACATATGATATTCCTGAACACTTTCTTCCCCTCCCAAATTCCACCCCCCTCCACACACACACACCCTAACAGTGAGGTTGGCCTGTGATCCCATTTTAATGGTGAAAAAAATGAAACTCAGGTCAGTTGCCTTTCCCAGGGTCATGGCACTAGTAAGTGGCAGAAACTGGGCTAAAGACCATGTTTCCTGATTTGAAGCCCGTCTTACTGAGGTCAGATGTTAAGCAATTGGGAGTTCACAGACATAAATAAACTATATTTTGGCCCATGCGCTTGAGATCGTGAACTATGACTTAGATTTGTCTTCCTTTCCACGAGGCATTTCCCTTACTCTCCCAACCCCGCTTTTACACATATAAATCAATCCCTGCTAATTTTGCTGATTCAACAGCCAGACTAAAATATTATCACTGGGGGGAATGTACTTTTCTTCATTTATCTTAATAGGAAGTTAATTTTGAGACTTAATTATCAGAAACTGCGTCTCTTTGCACTTGCGGTAGGTAACCTATGCGGAGCTGGAGGACGCAATTAGTTGGTGTAATTTTATTCCATGCTTGTGTGGAAGTAGAATTTTATGCCTGAGGGAGAGAGCTTAGGACAGAAATTTAGGTGTTAACTGTTGGTCTCTGGAGAGGGGGAAGTTTTTCTTTTGAGGCTTTTCTACATCCAGGAGTTGAACCCCAACTTCCTACCTTTTAACGATAAGAATGTATTTCTCCAGACCTGCATGTCTTTCTAAGTTGTTTGCTTGTGTATCTTTTCAAAACCTTTTATGGAAACTGTGTGTGTGTGTGTCAGGATGTGGGTGTGCCATATTACTGAAAGACATTACATTTAAACTTGGACATTTTCTCCCAATGAGGATATACAGATAATTTTATGGTATAGTGGACAGTGTGGGTTTTAGAGGCAGACTGTCTGCTTTCTAATTCTGCCTAAAATCACACTCTCAATGCTGTGTGATTTTAGGCAGCTCAGCCAATCTTTCTGTGACTGAGCATCTCCTCTGTGCAATAGAGATAATTATCTATAACAATAAAAGCGTAATATGCTAATTAGACTAGATGTCCTTTCAGATGATTCTCTGGATGAAGTCGAGGCTGCAAGAGAAGCCAAGGTCCCGGGTTCCTGCCTGCAACTAGAGGGAAGCCTGGGTCCCGGGTGCCAGAGGGAAGCTGGTGCTGGCAGCCAGGGGAAGGAAGGCCTATTCTTGCATGAATTTTGTGCATCGGGCCTCTAGTAATACATAAATGCCTTATGGAGTCATTGAGGGTACAAGGATATTGTGGGTGTTTCTAAACCCTAGAAACAACAAACATTGGCTTTTATTATTTGTGTGTTATAATGAAAGTGGTCATTTGTAAAGTGTAAACATTAAAAATATACTGCCATTTTAATGAACCTGATAGGGCATTTCCCCCCCATATATTTTAGTGGGTTAAAAGCCATAAGAAATGGAAATATTCCTGCTCTCTTGTTAGAGAATTTCCTCTTTGTAACTTACTCATGGACTCATGTTTTAGTGTTTCTGGTGAACATATACATATTTCAATTTAAAATTAAACAACATTTACCAAATGCTTTCATCATAAAATCAATTTAGTCATATAAGGTATTCTGATAACCACCTTATGTCCTCTCCCCCATTCTGCCGATGCAGTTTTGTGGAGTCATTGATTTCCAAAGTGAAAAATCACTCCACAGGGCCAGTTCTGGTGGTTTTCCCCACCATTCAGCTCACAGGGATTCTCTCCTTCCTCTGAATACCAACTCCTATAATCTCACTCTCACTCTTTTGGCACTTACATATTTCATTGTATCTTTGGGCTTATTAGTGTGTATCTTTGCCCTTTACTAGATTTTAAGCTCTTTTATTTTATTTACTTTTAATCTTCAAGGAGTGATGATATTTTTTTTTCATTGATTTTTTTTTCTCCCCAAAGAAAGTGGAAGAGAGGGGAGGGGGAGAGTAAGAGAAAGAGAGAGAGATAAACACCCACCTGAGAGAGATATATTGATTGGTTGCCTCTCAAGCTCACCCCAACTGGAGACAAGGATCAAACCTGCAACCCAGGTACCCATCCCTGACCAGGAATTGAATATAAGACCCTCAGGTGTGTAGGTCGACACTCTAACCACTAGCCAGAGAGATATTAAGCTCTTTAAAAGAAAAACTCCTTTACAATCCCTAGGTAACTTATGCCTCCCTATGTCTCTGACTCCTGAGCCTGTAAGTACTGTCTCTATTTCACCCATATTACTCCAAGTGCAAAGCTCAGATAACCATATAATTCTTTTTGAGAAATCCATTTACAACAGGCATTTTGTGAGTTTCAGAAAAATTTACACATTTTTTTTGGGGGGGAAAGGCTGATGTTGAGTGGTCACAGTGCAGAGAACAATTTGCCCCCACCTCCTTTCTCTATCTTGCTGGCTTCCACTCTGTCTTTAATAGAATTTCCAGACAGAGTTCTAGATTTTTCCTCTCTAGTATTATTATTTTTTAATCTTTTCCACCCTCCTTAGTTGTCTACAGGGGCAGCTAATCCTCAACAAATAATTTGGGTAAAAAAAATTTTTTCCCTCTAACTTCTTATTGCGTTGTGTTTCCCAGAATGGCAAATCTCACTCCTGTAACGTGTATGCAATAGGCACACAATAAATGCATGTTGCCTGGTGATGCAAAATGCTTGATTCTGGTAGAAGCAGTTTGGTAATTGGGGGGAAAATGAGGATTTCTTGAAAAATCCCCTCCCAAATTCATATGTTGAAATCCAAGCCCTCAGTGTGATGGTATTATAAAGTGGGGACTTTGTGAAGGGATTAGGTCATAAATGGGATTAGTGCTTTTACCAAAGAGACCACAGAGAATTTATAGTGATAAGATAGCCATCTAGGAGGAAGCGGGCTTCCACCAGACACCCAACCTGCTGGTGCTTTGATCTTGGACTTCTGAGCCTCTAGAACTGTGAAAATAAATTTCTGATTATAAACCACCTAATCCATAGCATTTTGTTATAGCAGCCTGGATGTGCTAATAAAAGGATATGTAGTCGCCGAAACTGGTTTGGCTCAGTGAATAGAGCATCGGCCTGCGGACTGAGAGGTCCCAGGTTCGATTCTGGTTAAGGGCATGAACCTTGGTTGCGGGTACATCCCCAGTGGGGGGCGTGCAGGAGGCGGCTGATCGATGTCTCTCTCTGTCATTGATGTTTCTAGCTCTCTATCCCTCTCCTTTCCTCTCTGTAAAAATCAATAAAATATTTTTTAAAAAAGGATATGTAGTCACTCATAGTGAAAACATTTCAAGGACAGAGCTGTTCTTAAACTGACCATTATCATTTCTTTAACCAATAAAGTCAGAACTGATAATCACCAAGAAGCTAATTACTTTAAGCTCAAGGCTGTGAAATACTTGGAAGATTTTGTTTCTCATAGCTATCACACCTGTGGAAAGGTCATGGGAATTCAACTAATGCTAAACGTTCACCCCTACCCAAGCAATCTGAACTGTGCAGCCTCCGGGGTAAACAAAAAAGCAAGGTGGTACTCCCTCTGTGTGGCAATTTAGGTCATGTTTCTTATCTTTCCCCGTGTGACCTGGCAAAGAATGTTCCCAGAATCCAGGGAAAAGAGAGCCTATGTTTTTTATGGGAATAGCTGATCAGAGATAAGTACTAGCTGGTTTCTAGAGGAGAAAACCTTAAAAAGGAAGCTAGAACTCTACTGAACAGGCCTAGAGAGACGATGTTGTCTATTTGTGACTCAAGAGATTTGGGGGTAAAATGCTAAACAGACAAGTACACTTGAGCTGGAGAAAGGATCAATGTTGGGAACAGGATTTCGGACTCAAGTCAGGACATGAACTCAGCCTCAGCATACTGAAAGCAGAATTAAGAGTACATATATAGGTCTTTGGATTACCACTCCAATACATTTTCATAATTTGATACAAAAATCATATCATGGATGTTTGAGGGTATAGACCAGTATTACCCGAAGTGTGGACTGCAAGATATTTTAGGTGGTACACAGCTTATCTTTTAATTGGTATAAATTTGTGTTTACTAAAATAAATAGAACATAATTAGTACATCAAACTCGTGATTTCACACATAGGTAGCCACCCAACTCTGCAGATTAGTGAGAACTATAGGCGGTGTGTTCAACATTTCAAGAATTGTTTCAAAATTTTGATAACTGCAGTTTGCACCCAAATCATCTCTGATATAGACAGATGATATGAATAGCTAGTGTGGATTTATATAAATTGAGTATCTATATTCACTACCACACATTTTTCAGGGATAAAAGAAAAGAGGTGGAATGGAGTATTGAAATATCATGATGGTTGTATGTGAATAGCCAGATTTAGGACACTAGGTTAGACAACCACTTGGTGGAGATGTTGTAGAAGAGATTCAAGCACAAAATGGGATACTATGGACTTTGAGGTCCCTTTCCTGATGGAGAGTGTATGCCTCTAACTGGACCTTATGAAAGGGACTTTATAAGGAAGGAATAACATAGCAGTTGTCAAAGGACACAGGACCTCCTTAATGCTACCATAATGATGGATATTGGAACTTGGTGAGCAGAGACCATTTTCTTTAGAAAGCTTGCACTGCGTGGGTGACTCCCACAATGAATAATGGTGTCATAGCCTGTATAACTTTTGAATATCCTGCTAGGTACTCATTTACAATGATCTGAACCTAAAACTTAACTATGATGTATAAAAAATAACTTTTTATGTTTTTCCAGGTATATCAATACTGTGTCATTCACAATACTTATCTAAGAATAAAAATCCATTTTATCTATAATAATAAAAGCATAACATGCTAATTAGATCAAACAGCTGTACAACCTTCTGGACATCATTCCAGACGTCCTTCCAGGTAAAGCCACGGTGATGGGGGCCGAGGAAGAGTGGTCAGGGTCAATCAGGCAGTCAGGAGAGTGGTTAAGGGCTGTCAGGCAGGCAGCAAACCGTTAGGGGCATCAGGCAGGCAAGCGAGTGGTTAGGGGTGATGAGCAAGGAGAGGGGTTAGGGGCGATGAGGCAAACAGGCAGGCAAGCAGTTAGGAGCCAGTGGTCCCAATTGAGAGGGGGTACAGGCTGGGCTGAGGGTCCCTCCGCCTCCCCAACTCCCTGTGCATGATTTTGTGCACCAGGCCTCTAGTTTTATTATAAATTCATTTATTTATATCAAGACTAGGCCACTTTATTAATTTTGGAAAAAAATCTGTTTGGATTATATTTTTCTATGAATTTGATATCTGGTTCTATTGAAGACTTTTCTGAACTTGGAGCTCTGTGCATACATTCTCTTGTCATTAATGGGCTCTGTTTGTGCCCCCCAAAGATCATGTCCTGTGATCTGATGAGGGAGTTGTGTTCAGTACTCGTATCATAGAAATTCTAAAGACTGGGATTTCCAGAAAAGTTTTAGCTGGAAGTTCTACAACAAATCCTGAAGGCCTCTGGACTTCTACACTATTTCAATCCAAAGAGATTTTATCTAGTTTATTAGATAGTGAAAGAAATATCTTTATCCTATAAAATATTTAATCAGGATATTCTTCTTTTTAGGTTAGTTGTCTTTAGACTTTTCAGTACATGGAATCACTTGGGCCACTTATAGAAAATGCAGATTCATGGGCCTCAGCAACATGAACTTGAATTTCTAAGAAACATCTTCATACTTATTGTTCATGAGGTTGTTCATGAGTCAGAAGTTTGAGGACACTTCTTGAGCTATGATTTACACTAGTCTTGTAAAGAAAACCAAATCAGACTCTGGTATCTCACCTGTGAAAATACTCTCTTAGAATCTCCAACAGGTATAATCAACTCTGCTGTTCCTATAGGTAGAAATCAACCAATTTTTTTCAAGCCAATTATTTAAATACTTTATTGGCTAAAAGTATCAGAATACATATATCAAGGTAGAAATGTCTTAAAATTGGGAAAAATAGTGTTTCTATATCTAAATTTTATACTTCATCCTGTCACCTAAGTTCATGTCTATCATATCTACATCTTAGTTTACAAAACTGATTAAGAGCATGACAAAATGAAGTTTGCATGATATGTATTTGAATCCAATAGGAAAGCTTTTCTGAATCTTCTTCTCCCAAGGAAATCGAATTAATTTTAGGATATTGAATGTCAGACTTAGTTTTGGCAAGGGATGCACCAATGTTCATCTGGCATTATAGCTGCCACATTTTAAGAAACTCCACTTACCTAACAGTTAGAAAATCAAACATTAGAAAGGCTTTAAGTTAATTAGTGGAAGTTAGTACAAATACTGGTGAGTAAGCACATTAGTCAGGGATTTTCAGTGAAACACCCTCCACCTTAGAGAGAGATTAATTGAGAGAGAGATATTTTAAGGAATTGGTTTATGTAACTTTAGAGGCTGTCAAGTCTGAAATCTACATGGCAGGCTGGAAATTACAATATAAGTCTTAACTCCAAAGGCAGAATTGCTTTTACTTGGGGGCTTCAGTCCTGGATCCTTTCTCGTAAAGCTTTCAGCTGACTGGATAAAGCCCACCCATATTATGGAAGATAATCTGCTTTACTCAAAGTCTACTACTATAAATTTCATCGCATCTTAATATTCCTGCCCTTGTTGCTGTGGCTCCGTGGTTAGAACATAGGCCAGTGAGTGGAAGGGTTGTGGGTTCAATTCCGGATCAAGGGCATGTACCTTGGTTGCATGTTCAATCCTGGGCCCAGGTTGGGGCATTGTGCAGAAGGCAACCAATTGATGTGTTTCTCTCACATCTATGTTTTTCTCTCTCCTTCTCCCTCCCACCCTTCCACTTTATCTAACAAAACAAATAAACAAACAAACAAACCAATGGCAATGGGAAAATTACCCTCTAGTGAGCTTTAGCAGCAACAACAAAATACTACCTTCACAGAAATATCCAGACTGGTGCTTAATTAAATAAGTGGCACCATTATCTAACCAAGTTAACATATAAAATTAATCATCACAGTAAATAATGAAGACCCAAATAGATCATAATGAAAACCTTAAACTTGAAATGTTGATTTATTATTTGAAAGCTATGCCACAGCATCATCCAACCTAACAGAGTTCACCCCCGCTCCTGTACCACCCTTTTGTTGGAAAATGCCCATTTTAGGAAAATCTTGGCCATTCTCTGTGCCATACATTAATTAAATTAATAGGTTGTATTTATAAGGCAATGATAAAAAGGTTTAAAACTCCAAGAGTCTTAAATTCAGACAGAATTTTTCTGTATTACTCTAATTCCTACTCTCCATCTTAGTAGGAGGGTATAGAGTTTCATCTATGGTCAAACTCGGTGAACAGGAGGTGGGCATCTCTTCTTTCCCTCCAGTGCAAACACCCACTGGTGTTTGTGCCAGTGATGATAGACCATGATCATTCATTTACAAGCTTTATTTTTTCTTATCTCTTTGTACATGTAAGATTATAATTTAGTTCTTATCACCCTCATTTTATAATGATACAATCAAATTTCCAGCCATTAATTCAACTGCTGCTCTCTGTATCCAGTAGCGTTATGACTATAATTCTGAAACAAAAATCACTTTTCTAACCACAGGGTATATTTAGGATGGAAAACATGAGATTTATTAAAAATAAATAAGCAAATAACTTCATATTGGCCTTTCTACCTAGACATTAAGGGATCCATGGACAAATTTCTTCTTTGGGGAAGACCTTAGGGAATACTAAATTTCAGTTTTCCATTGGGTACATCCCCCAGCTTATTGGAGAGTCCTCGGATCTCCTTTTTGTTCTCACCCCACCAACATCCATTTAGCTGTGGCTTTTGAGAAACTGCCCAGAAAGATAGGAGGCGGGGCTTCATTTTGAGTTAGGTAGAAGCTTCTTAAGCATTGCCAGTCACACTGGCATTGGGTTCCTTGAGGCTAATGGCCAACATTTCAACCCTTGTTCCAAGGATTTCCTTTCCTTAGGCACTGCCACAGAAGCTGTTCACCTATTCAAACAGGGGCCCTCCCTGCTGGGTGTCAGAAAAGCCTGCTGGTTGTTTTCTCACCTCCACCTGCCAATCAGCAGTGTGATGAGGGAATGTCTAATCTGGTCTCTGCTGCCAGTCACAAACAAACAAACACATTCCTTCTTAAGGAAACAACCTGGGGCTTTGCTTTTACACCCACAGCTTGCATAGAGAAACCCAAGGCTAATAGCATCAGATTTGTGTCAAAGGCATTATTTATGTTCATTAGACACAGTGTGAAAACACAATGGCTTGTACACATCCTGAGGAATTTTGCTATCTCACTTGCCAGTTCATTGCTATCTTGTTAAGTATTAATCCAACACTTACTTAGTAATTGATTATTTCAAAAAATATATAATTATGTCTAATTTTCTAATTCATGAAAAGATACATACTTTGATTTTGCATATTTATGAGACTCTGTGTGTGCTTTTTCAGAAAATGAGTTGGTGGATAATGAGCTTACTAAAAACTAATTTATTGAATCAAATTAAAACTCATTAAATCTCCCTGAATAATGGCATTTGCATATTTGGTACTTAAGATTAAATTTCTAAGAAAAACAGAATAAAGATTCACAAATATTCAAGCATGTAAAACCACATTGATTTTTTTAAAATTCAATATTAATCACTAAATTAAATAGTATCTTTTTTTCAAAATATACTCATTGAGGGCCAACTAATAAAATAAGTGGCACCATAATCTAACCAATATGGTAGAAAACAAGCATACAAGGTCCTAATTAGCACAGAACTTCCAATTACTGTGGGTGGGTGGGTAGGTATGAGAAATATTAAATAAATGAACACCTCCCCCCAAAATTATAAATGTATATTGCCAGGGTTCTTGTCCCAGCCTTACAAAGGGTTCTGCAATCTGGAGAAAGGGGCTGATGCATAGATAATTAAAGAGTCTGGAGACGAAAAATAATTTTGAAAGGCATTGGGAGTCAGATGTTTTTCAGCTAAAGGAAATGAAGACTCACCTTGTCTAAGGACCTCATGCTATTTATTTAACACATTTTTTCCTAAGGCAAGGTGGAGATATACACTTCAAAGGGTAGATAGAAGTTATTAAAGGGTACAGAAGCATTGTCAATTTGGAGAATATAGCTGTTCAGGTGTTTGGCCAACAGGAGCAATAAAATGCCCTGAGCTATCTGGAAGTTAACAATCTTATTCAGGTTTGGGGGAAGTGCTGTTTAGCCATTTCCACAGGAAAACTACATATGTTGAGTTACCCAAGCTTCACCAACCTTTTGGTGAAACTCTAGTAATTATTACATGCTGGAATTGGTTCCTGGCAGTATATACATGAGTAATTTCAAATAATGAAAAAGAAGACATTAGGGGAAAGGGGAAGTCTAAAGTGGTATGAGAGAAAATGAAGGCGTCTTTGTTATATCTGCAGACCTACTATGAGTATGCCAGTCACTGGAATAATAGAGGGCTCATTCAACACTGGGACACTAGATTTCAGTCTAATTGAGAAAACAAATAAATGAACTAACAGGTGACAATCTACTCTAGTAGATTCTGGGCTAACCCTCAAGAATGAATCCCTAGAGGTCCCCAGAAGCCTAACTCTATTTGCAATACTCAGAGAAGGCCTCTTGGAGGAGGCCATATACCATTTTAGAAGAACTTATTTCATTAGTGACCACAATGTCCTAAGCACATTCCCTGGGGTATAAATGACTTCCCTATAGTACTAGCTGTGAAAGGGAACAGAAGAGCATATAGGTCCCAGACTAGAGAAGACAATTAGGGAGGGGGAAAGAATTAAAGGGTGTCTAGATATAGAAGTGAAGCCTTTTTGTTTCCTTGCTTGTCCTACAGTTTATGTAGTTGAACATTTCTTTGACTTTACAGGAGAAAGGTAATTATGTTAGAAAAGGGCCATTTACCTAAAGTGTAAATCAAGGGGAAAAAATCTTTTCTCTCCAGCCACTGTTAGTGCACTTGGTGCTGATTTACTGGTACACACTTGCAGCTTGGTCTGTCTTTGCACAGGCTGCTCATTCTTCTTCACATTGCAGCCCCTTTTTCTTTTCCTCTATGCCACTCTGAGAACTTCTACCTTACCTTTGGGAATGCCCTTAAATGTCCCTTTCTCCAAGCAATCCTTACTGATTATTCAAGAGTAAGTTAGCTTTGCCCTCAAACAAGAGCTCCCACAGTATTCTCTACTTAATTCCCTATCATCATTTTTGCCACACTATGTTACGATTATCTTTTTATTTGTCTCCACCAGTACCCTAATTGGGAACATGTTTAACTGATTCTTATTCTCCCATAACCTATTGCAGAATCTAGGATCCAGTAGGTACTTAGTAAATTATTGGGCAAATTAAAGGTTAAATAAACGAATACATTAATGAATCTTCAGTAGACTTGTAGCCTTCTGAGAACAATCACAATAGTATATCCAGTGTCTCAAAGATGACTGGAACTTGAGGGTAGATTCTTCAATAGAATGGATTATACCAACCCAAACCATTCTAGGTATATTAGTTATCTTCTAATGTGTAACAAATAACTACTCAATGTAGTGGCTTAAAATAAGACTATAAATTCATTATCTTGCAGGTTCTATCAGTCAGCAACTTATGAGTCACTTGGTTGGTCAGATCTAGCCCAGGTTTCTCATGAGATTGCAGTCAGATGTTTAAAGGGGCTGCTATTATCTGAAGGTTTGACTGTGGCTCAAGGATACCTTTCTCAGGTGGCTCATACATACTGCTAGAAAATTGGTGCCGGTATGTTGTTTTTTTTTTCTCCACTTAGGTCTTTTCCTATGGCTGCTCGGATTTTTTTTTTAATATATTTTTTATTGATTTTTTACAGAGAGGAAAGGAGAGAGATAGTCAGAAACATCAATGAGAGAGAGACATCAATCAGCCGCCTCCTGCACGCCCCACAGTGGAGATGTGCCCACAAGCAAGGTACATGCCCCCGACCGGAATCGAACCTGGGACCTTTCAGTCCGCAAGCCGACGCTCTATCCACTGAGCCAAACCGGTCTTGGCACTGCTCGGATGTTTTAACCATGTGGTAGCTGACTTCCCCAGAGAAAGCCATGGCAATCACACATATTTGCCATATTCTATTGGGCAAATACTCTAGCTGTGATTCAGTTGTTGAAGGAACAACACTAGAAGACAATACAAGGAAGTGAGGGTCCAGGGGCCAATTTGGGGCCCTTCTGTCACACCAAGTTAAGTGACTCTTCTCTTTATTCGTTAAGAGAGGAATCAGAGGGTCTTTTTTACTTGATCATAGCCCAGAGGGGTGTTTGGGAAGGTCATGAAGAGAAGGTTAAACCCATGGAGAACGACACATGAACTATACATGAGCTGTAGACAGGCAAAGAGTATTTGACTTATCTTCAACCTTTCACCTATGGTCCCCTTTGCCCTTTGGCAACATAAATACATTTCCACAACATCCCTCTTCAGTGGGTGTTATTTTCCTTATTACAGATGATAAGTTAGGGTCAAAACACAGGCAGGGTACACCATATGTCACTGTCAGAAGAGAGATTACAACTCCAGGTATCTGAATTCAATGCTTATGTTTAGACTAGACCACCTCCGGTGCATAATGAATTGTGGCATGTCCTAATTTCTTGCATTTCTTTTTAACTCTACCTAACCCTTGCTGAATTCATTCCCTTACCATGACACACCACCACTTCCAGTCACATACACACATTTCAAACACAGCACACAGAAACATACAGACCACAACACCCCCCAACACACACACACGCACACACCCCCTCTTTTTCTGATAGCTTCAGAAAACCCACATGGTCCATTCATTACAGCCTCTCTCTTATGCCAATAGAGGGCTTTTAGGTGGTCTTTTTAGAGTAAGAGCCAAGGCTCCCATGTTCAAAATGAGAAAGCTATAATTTTCATATTGTGTATCCTTGCCAATTGTAAATCAGTCATTTTAAGGATGCTTCTCATTCTTGTTTCCCTTCAGGCAGCTCTTATTCCTCTCCGGAAAAAGAAAAGATTTGCTTTATAGCTAACTGCAGGACTGAAATGACATATAAAATAGCAACAGCAGGGAACAAATGTGTCCCTAAAGTGGCAATATGGTGCCTTTTTGTGTGTTTTAAAGCTTTGGAGTGAGAGGCAATTTTTCTTTTCAAGGCTTCTATTTGAATAGGTGTTGAAAATTTAGAAAACAATATTAGGTGTATTCGGTAATAGGGCCTGACCTGAGTTGTTCTATACTATCAGTAGGGAGAAATATATATATTTAATACATTCCAGTATTACTCTGGCCAGCTACTCTGATGATATTTGCTGGGCAAAGCTATCAAACTAATAACACAGATTGTTCCATTATTAGGTGTGGGTTTCTTGTTTATTATCTAATACTTTTCCCACCAAAATCTTTGACATTCTATGTCATTAATTGAAAAAAACACACACCATAGAATAAAAACCTATTTTATTCCTTCCTTCACCTTTCCTTTTCCTTCCTTTCAGTGTAAGAAATAGCCATTCTGACTGCAAAGCCTATTTTCTTTTTTCCCTTTTATTTTTTTGTCAAATAGTACAATTCAAACATTTCTTTTGAAACAGAGAGCCCAAAAGCCAAAGTAATATCTATATTTCTCCAAACTCCCTATAGTATCAATAAATCCAATGGGCTGACAGCATGGGAGAAAGTTCTATGCTGAGAAAAAAGAGAAAATTGGATCAACAGTATTGTTCATTATCCCCCATATTAGAAAACAATGCTGCTGAAGGTTATTTCCTGGAGGGAAGACCCCTGTGTGACCTGCCTTCCTCACCACACCGCCTGAGCAAGGGCTCCCTCCCACCTGAGACTTACACCCATCGTTTCTAACAAGAGAAGGACTGTCTGTGCTTTTTTCTTTCCCTCTGTACCCCTTCTTTTCTCATTTCACACTGCTAAATCAGTGTCTTCTCCTGTCCCTTTCACCATTCAAGACACATAAGATTATGGAACAACTTAGTCCCAAATGACTTAGTCCAATGAATAGTTATACATACATTGAGACATGTTCCATCCCCACAAAAGAGGAGGAAGAATTTCCCACAATGTCCTACAGCATGGCTTGGTGGGGAGGACAACTGCCTTGATTCCCATTCTTCATTTCCCACTGACAACCTGGGTGACCTTGGACTTCTCGGCCTAGTCTTCTCCTCTGGAAGATGACCTGCTAGTTCTATTTCATCTCTAAAAGCTTCTCTGACTTTAGGAGCCAAGGTTCATGGGTGGCATTTCCAGATGGCAGGCTTGAAGAGTGGTGTTTCTCGGGTTTGGTGATAACCCCTGTACACAATGGTAGTGGGATTGCAGAAGAAGCAAAAAGAAGCTTTAATAACAACTGGCCTGTGATTAGTGTTAAAGGGACTGTTAATCCTGCACTTTTCCCTTACAGATTTGAAACCATATGAGAATTAGATGTAGGAGCTAGGAATCAGAGTTTGACCTAATTGTGGCAACACTGGCTCAGACCTATGGCTCAAATGAGCTTCCTACTCCTTTTTGGATTGTCCCCCAGCCCCCAAGCTAATCACATCTTATACTTACCACTTAATAGGTTTCCTAAGCCCTTGATATAGATTAGAAACTCACTTTACAAGCCTTTGAGTTAGATAGTATTGTGATGCTCCTTTTCTAGATGAGAACATAGATGCACAGATAGGTTGAGTAGGGTGCCCAAAGGTGTACAGCTTTTATGCGCAGAATCTGCATTCATCCAGTGCTACCACTACACTGGGCCAAAAGCAGGCAACACAGCTGGTGAGAAGGGCCTTCTTCCCCTACCAAGCTGGTCCAGGGTGCTGAGCAGAGAGGCGAGTGTGACAGAGTCTGGATGAGGCCTGTACAGGTACCTTGAAGACCCTTCTCTAATAACAACAATTAAATAGGTCACTCCTCTCTTGGGAGGAACGAATGAATCCAAGGTCATCCAGCTTGTCAGTGGAAATGAAGAATAGGAATCAAGGCAGTCGCCTTACCCACCAAGCCATACTGCTGAGCATTGTGAAAATCAGCTGAGGGATCCTCAGGAAGACATTTTAGTTGTTCTAGAACTTTCCTTTTGGAGATCCTCAAGTCTGAGGTGCTGCATGGGAAGTGCCTGCACCTGAGCCTGCTGGTAATAAATGAGTTGTAAGTGCTGGGAACAGGAAACATGGGTCTTCGGTATTTGTCTCGGGAGGCAGCAGGGAGCAATAACACTATTGCTAACTTGAGCGCCCAAGAGACTTCTAGAGGTGACAGCGCTTTAGTCCTTGACCTTTTGCTCCCTTGAGGCAGTGTCTGGATGGCCAGATCTTGTTACCCATCAAGAGGAGTTGGATATCCAGGTAGTTAAATGAAATGTCTCATTTTTTACATGTACAGGCAGCACAAATAAATAACATAACATAACATAACATAACATAACATAACATAAACATAACATAACCAACAGAAAATATAGATTTATTCGATTCTAGTCCCAGAAAATCATGGAAGTGATTCACAGACTGCCTTCTAGCAGCTGAATTCAATAGTCACAGAATCAGAGACTCATATGCATTTGAACTAGAAGACATTTGTTTTAAGGGTGTGGAAACAGAGGCTCAGAGAAAAGGAGGGGACCCAGTCAGCGTCCAATCAGTCTGTGGTAAGGCTGGGCATGGAGCACAATGCTTCTGCTCTCACTCCAGTATCCTTTCTCTTGTACCACTTTTTTTTTGTTTTTGTTTTTTGGAGAAGAAATACAGACTGATGCAAAATTTCAGTGATTCCTCACAGAGCAGTTGAAACAGGGTTAACTAGAGGTTTATCTTACATTAAATTTGTTTTTCTCCTGATCATTTAAATGAGTAGGTAATTAATGCAGATCTTAAATTTTTGCTGCTTTATTTACAACTGTATCCTTAACACCTATAGCACATGCCTGTCTCATGGCAGATGCTCAATAAATATTTGTTGAATAAGTGAACAAATCAGCGAATGTCTCAGAGATACAGACTCTCTAAGTGTTTGTGTGCATTTTTTTTTTAAAAATCCAGTAGTTCCCTAACCATCATAACTACATTATTAGACTATGTTTTAAGTTGCTTTGTTGAATTTATTCAGAAAAAATCAATTCTATTCTTCCTGAATTGAAAGGAATCACTCATTGCAGGAAAAAAAAATATTGCTCAAATTTAAAAGCAGTCAATAAACTCATTTCTTTTTTCTTTTTCCCAAAAGTTTTCAAAGGGCCAAACAACATAGCGATAGAAAGGCTACCTGGATGAGACTGAGCATCCTGACTCTTAGCCTTATCTCTGAGCCCCAGAACCTGGGTAGCCCTGGAAACCATCAAACAAACACTGCTGGGCCTCCTAGTTCTGTGCCAAGGCTCAGTGGCTTTCCATGTTCAGAACTTTTAGATTGGCATTCTCAAAATAAGTTCAGATCTGGATAGAGCCAGGGCACAGGTTTTTCTAGCATCTACTTGTCCATGTGTAGGTAATAATGTGGCTTTTTTTTTTTTTTGCAGCACAGTTGACAGGTTTTCAAAACATTTTGCCTGTTAGATGGGATTTGAACCTCAGCACAGCTCTGGGTGGTCAGCAAACAGCATGTAGTATCTTTATTCTGGTTTCTCAGATAGGGGACTTCAGGCTCCTAGGAATTCCGACTGACTTGGGGTCACAATGCTGAAAAGTAATGTCATTGATACCTGAAATCCGGGCTGTGGTTTTGAAACAATTTGGTTTTTGTGGGGAGGGGCGCAGGGGAGGAAAGAGCTGGGGCAATGAGCCCCACACTGATGAAAATCTGAATAAAATGTTTGATTCCAAAATTGGCCCCTCACATCCTGGGATTCAACCAACTGTGGATCCAATTTTTTTTATTATTGTGTTACATGTATACGTATCTCCCCATTACCCCCCTCCCTCCCAGGCATACCCCAACCCCCCAGTGTCTATGTTCATTGGTTATGTTTATATGTATAGATATAAGTTCTTTGATTGATCTCTTATCTACCCCAACTCTCCTTAATCTTACTGCTATAATTTCACAGTCTGTTTGATGCTTTACTGCCTCTGTATCTATCCTTTTGTTCATCAGTTTACAATGTTCAAAGCAGTATTTTTGAACTGCAGTTGGGAATCCAAAGTTGGGGAGATGAAGGAATTGTTTTTGATCGGTGGTTGGGTTGAACCTGTGGATGGGGAACCTGTGGATACAAAAACCAACTATATTTATTGAAAAAAATTCCACATATGAATGAACCCAGGCTGTTTAAGCTCCTGTTGGTCAAGGGCCAACTGCACTCGGAACACCAAGTTGTGGTGGAGAAGCAATCAGTACACACCATGTACCCTAATTGGTTGGTGGGCCCCTGGAAGGACTTATCCAAGCATTTGGGGACACAGAGTAGGTGGCACACTGTCCCTGGGCGGTGTGTGTTTTGCCTGCTGAGGTCTTTCCTGCCCCCCAGCTCTTTGATTCTCAGAGGGACAGTGATAACAGAGGAAACATGAGAGCCAGGAGAGCCGCTTTGCCGGAGGTCTGGCGGAATGAAGTGGGCGTTGGGGAAATCCAGGCTGCTCAGTGCATGGCTAATTCAAAAGGAACTAGGAACCAGGACTATTCAAACAAACAAGTAATTAAAACATAACAAACTTTTATTGACTTATCCTGACTTCCCTGGTCTGGTTAGCCATGGGGCTTCTCTGGGTTATTAGCTCAGAAACAAATATTGACCCTACAAAAATAGCCAGGTCCTAGCTTCCTCCTCATATTTTTAGCACACTATGAATTTCATTACAGGGAACTCAAGTATTTATTTATTTTTTGATCCACTCTCTTGGAAAAACACAGCGAAGGAATTTCTGTGTCGTTCAGGGCTAGTCATGGATTAGGAAGGGGAACCATGAAGCCACCTTTTCCCTGTAGGTAAGAGCCTGGGAAAGGAAGCCCTTTTCCTATGGATTTGAAACTTCCGTGCCCTCTGCTGCATTTCTCTACCCGAGTAAATAAACACACGGCTGCTGGCAGCTTCTCTGAGAGGTCTGAGCTAAATTCACAGTAACAACAACTATACGGGTGTGTGTATGAGACCTATATGGATTACCAGACACTTTGCCAACAATACATGATCATTTTTACATGATCATTGCACACAGGATCTATTTGTTCTTACAAAAGCCCATCAAGTGGCTATTATTCTCATTTTACAGACGAAGCAGACCCAGAGGGGGTTAGCAACTTGCCCAAGGTCACACAGCTCATAAGTAGAAGGATATTGTCCGAATCCAGAGGCCTGCTCTTCATCATCATACGACACAGACATTTACACATACAACATTATACCGAACAGACGTCCCAGGCAGCACTCTCTCAAACACTAAATGAGTCCTTCTGTGGCCCAAACACTGAGGAAGTGCTGGAATGAGGCTATTATATTGATTTCAGTCACTTGATGTTGGTTTTTCATCCTGTTGGTCAATCAGCAAATGTTCCTTAGGTGGTACATTTATCTTAGGTTGTTACACGGCAAGTAAACTGAGCTTCCTCAACCCAAACCAGGGAGACAGAGGTGAGGAAGGAAGATTTGTAGAGAAATGGAGAACTTGAAAGAAGTCCAAAGGTTTGCCTTTTCCGGGAGTCACCTTGCGACCAATGCCTCTCCCCAGAAGAGAGCTTTGAAGTGGCCCCCTGTCCACCCTCCCCCTCGGAGGATGTTGAAGGGGGGTGGGACGGATGGGGTGCATGTGCAGTCATGAAGTCCATCGGCACAAAACCTGAGGCCTTTTCCAGAGTAGGATGGGGGCTGGGAAATTAGCAGGGCTTCTTCCTAATTGAGCCATTTAATCCCCGGTGAAGTTCAATGTCGGTGTCATTTTTTGACTTATGAGTGTCATAAGGCTGGTTGCCTTTTGATGATAGTGATAATGAGTAAGCATTAGGTCCACAGCCCATTATTGAATCCCCGGTAATCATCATAACAGCCAGCATTTATTGAGTATCCACTATTTTCGAAGTCCTTTACGTATATGTCCCTATGACCCTGCTTGAAAAGAGGTACCATTATCCCTTTTTTCAATGTGAAAAAAAAAATGAAATCACAGAGGTTTGGGAAAATTAAATTGTTTGCTCAAGATTACCCAGGGTCAGGGTCAGCCTTTGAACCCATGTCTGCCAAACTCTCAGGGCTGTGCTATTTGCCATACCAGGCCTCTCTGCTTAGGGACCAGATGGGGTAGAGCCCAGAAAGTATGACATAGATTCCTCTCAAGATGTTAATGAAAGTATCAGGAACGAGCTGTATAGCTGAATGCTGGAGTGCTGGCTCTGGGGCATGACATATAAAATAACGAATTTGGCCAAGTTGCCTAGCTTCCCTAAGCCTCAGTTTCCTTATCTATAAAATGGACATAATAAAATTACCTTTGTGCTAGGGGAGTAGTGAATATTGAATGAGAAATTCCTTCAAGGACTTTACTGCATAAGAACAAACACCAAGAAGCCTCATTAGGGCAGGCTTCAGCTCCTGCCCCATTTCCATTTACCTTTCTTTTTCTTTTTTTATTTTTTATTAACTAGAGGCCCGATGCACAAAATTCGTGCAAGAGTAGGCCTTTGCAGCTGTGGCAGCTGCCTGGGTCCCTCCCTCATAACCATGGCAGCCACCTCCCGATCCCGAGGCTGCAGGCAGCTCTAGCTTCATCTGGAAGGTTGTCCAGTTTAATCAGCATCTTATGCTTTTATTATTATAGATGTTTTTTATTTTTCAATTATAGTACACAGAAAATATTACATTAGTTTTAGGTGTATACCCTAGTGAGTAGACATTACATAATTTACTAAATGATCATCCTATTTATCTTTGTCTGTACACATTCCAGCCACACCAGCCCTTCACTTTTTTGAATGAGCCAGCTAGCTCCCTCTTGCCTCAGGGCCTTCACCTGCATGATTTCATCTGCTTGCAACACACTTTCCCTTTCCCCTTAAATATGCTTTTTCAGGAAAATCTCCATTTCCTGATATTCAGGTTAGATAAGTCCCCTTTCTAAGCTCTACAACTCCTTATAATTTTTCTTCATAGCCCTTACCATAGTTGTTAAACATTGGTAAGATGATTTAATGCACATTTTTTCCCAGCCAGGCTGGGACTTTCCCAACTAGACTAAACTTATGATGGCTGGTCCTGTCTGTTTTTTCCTCATGACTGCATCCCTAATATGTAATACAGTGCTTAGTATTAGCAGTGTTAGATATGTGTTTGTTGAATGAATGAAGAACAAATGAATGGATGATTGAATAAAAACGACTGACTAAATCTGGCACATAGAAGACATTCAATAAATATGAGGTATTTATTTTACCATTGTATAACATTAGAGGCCCATTGCACAATATTCGTGCAAGAATAGGACCCTGGCTTCACTCCCAGCTGCCTGGGAGCCAGCAAGTCCCTGCTCCCCACCCCAGCTGCCCGGAACCAGCAAGTCCTCACTTTTGTCTGGAGTTTCACACTGCTCTGCACCTGCATATGCAAATTAATCTCCATATTTTTTTGGATTAATTTGTATACTCACTCTGATTGGCTATGGGCATAGCTGAGTGATAGTTAATTTGCATGCTTCTCTTTTATTAGGTAAGATATCAAGAATCAATCCTTAAAGGCCAAGACTATCTTTGTTCCCTGTTTTCTCAGGGCCTGGCTTATATTCAGTGCTCAGTAAGTTTACACTTGAATCAATGAATACTATATGGAAACTATTTCTATGATCAACGAAGCAAATGTAAAAATAAAAAGTAAAAATTTAAAAAAATCAATTGAGTTCTATAAAAACAATAGTTGACAACAAAAGTGGTAACATAAGGCAGTGTGTCAGTTATCTATTGCCACAATTCTGATGCGTAACAAACACAACTCAGTGGCTCAAAACCATAGGCACATATTTAAAATCTGCAGGTCAGCTGAGTGGTTCCTCTGGTCCCACTGCATTGCTCATTGGCGATTTTTTTTTTTTGGCTGAGCCCTCTCACATGGCATAGGCAGAGACAACTGGGCCAACTCAGCTCTACTCCACGTGTTCATCTTCCAGCTTGCTGGCCTGTGTGTGTTCTCACAGTGAAACCTAATTGTCCTCTGCTCCAGGTCTTCAACACATTGCTTTGACTTTAGGGGAGGGTTAAGTAGTACAAAGGAAGGAAGAGGAAGTCTGGGTGGAAACTGTCACTTTCTTCCCTTAGATTTGTGATTTAGGCTTGTTTTCTAGCTGCCACTAATTGCAAGTTACTAATGACAAATGACAGAATGAATTTGGATGTACTAAAGAAGTGAAGGCTTATTCTGTTTTCCCAGGTAGCATTTTCCCACTGGGCAGCAACTCCAATTTAATTTAACTGAGGACCACTGAGTTAGAGAGCAGAAACAGTTTTTCTTTTGTTTAGATTCTGACATAGTCCGAGACATGATGGATACTTGAGTTTAAATAAAAGTACTGAGCATCACATTGTCAGCCCTCTTTCAATGGGCAGCAGCCTCTTGAAGCCCACACTCAAGTTCAGCTATTATGTTGACCTTGACAGATTGCCAGCTCTCAGATAGCTTGTTGTGGATTTCTTTGAGGGCTCTTCTTTATGTCTTTCTCACTGTCTATCTTTCCTTCCTCCTTCTCTCTGGTTTTCTTTCTTCCTTTCTGCCTTCAAATGCTCATTCTTTTTTTTAAAAATATACTTTATTGAATTTTTACAGAGAAGAAGGGAGAGGGATACAGAATTAGAAACATCCATGAGAGAGAGACATCAATCAGCCCCCTCCTGCACGCCCCCTACTGGGAATGTGCCTGCAACTAAGATACATGCCTTTGACCGGAATTAAACCTGGGACCTTTCAGTCTGCAGGCTGACACTCTATCCACTGAGCCAAACCGGTTTTGGCCAAATGCTCACTCTTATTGTGGGTGTTGTTTGCCCCTCTCCTCTCTGCAGAAGTCATTTCCACCTATAATATTCTGTAATGAAGTCTCATATTCTGGGAAAATTTACTCTGTAAGCTTTGGATATGTTTCACTAAAGCAAGGTGGAAAACCATCAATCCTTATATACCAGTTAATGAACCAGAACTGGTTAATGTAAGAATAAGTGTTAAATTGAACAATCTGTTGTGTTTCTCTTCATAACTTAATTCCCAGATTTAAATGTTTGAAAGATTTTTCCTACCAACAATTTCAACATTTATAAAATACTAGAGGCCCAGTGCACAGATTCATGCACATTGAAAGGAAATTAATTAAAAGGTGGCCGATGGGGTGGGACTGGGCAAGACGGGTTGGACACACCCTGGAACCAACCTTCTGTGGTCCCTCCCCAGCCAGCCACACCTGGGGTGGCATCAGGGCTCAGAGGGCATCTGCAGAGTGAGCAGGGTCCCTCCAGTAGGTGGGATCCCTCAGCCTGGCCTGCGGGGATTGGGCTGAAACCAATAGTCCAACATCCCCCAAGGGGTCCAGAAGTGCAAGAGGGCACTCTGTAACGTTGCTATTGCTCAGCAGTCCTGGCTTGAGCATCTGTCTCCTTGTGGTTAGTGTGTGTCATAGCTACCGGCTGATTGTCTGGTCAGTTGGTTGCTTGGGCTTTTATATATAGATTAGACTTCAAAGAACTCTTATCTTACAAATAAGAGGAAACTGATGTTCAAAAACAAACAAACAAACAAAAAAACTAGGTGGTTACAAATGAATAAAATTGTTGGGTCAGTGTGGCTCAATGGGTGAACACTGACCTATGAACCAGGAGGTCACAGTTTGATTCCCAGTCAGGGCACATATCAGATGTTGGTGAAAAGGAAACATCTGATACAGACCTCCAATTTTGAATTGTGGGCCCATAACTCATTCCTTTGAGCCTCAGTCTATGTAGTTCTTACTTTTCTAAGGCCCAACCTTCCAATTTTTTCTATATTTATTACTTTTTTTTTCTTTGTGGGTCAGAGATAATTGCCTTGGCTCCTTTCCACAATCTTGCCTGTTTTAACTTCCTCCATGCCTATGCACCACATCAAGTAATACACATCCTTGTCCTACTCTCCACAGAACCATCACACATGTAGTCTATCCCTGCCTGTGATGGTTTCTTTATTCTTTAAAAAAAAAATATTTTTTAATCGATTTTTAGAGAGAAGGGAGAGGAAGAGAGAGAAACATCAATACTATCCCAAAGCACCTATTGGCCATCTCTTGCTAGCCCCAAGTGGGGGATTGAGGCCCATTACATGGGCATGTGCCCTGACCAGGAATTAAACCAGCAACACTCTGGTGCATGGGATAATGCCCAAGCAACTGAGCTACACCAGTTTCTTCATTCTTTTACCCACAATTGTAGCACTGGAAGAGGCCTTAATACCTAGAATAGTATAGCAATGTCTACTAGTCAGGAGCTTGAGACTGCAATGACATTCCTCTCCTAGATTTCCGAGCTATATCTAGTTGTTGGAACAGCCTATTATTTCTCTCTGAACTCTTTGAAGACACTCTCTTCAATTTTCCAATTACTATCTAATGGACAATAGTGAATTTCCTACTCCACATGACTAATTCATCTGAATATTTTCTTTTATCTCTTCCAGCTGGGTTTTATCCAGCATCTATTCTGTCCTAATCTCAGATCAAGGTGCCTCTCACTTTGTCTATTCGAGTACGGCTCATAGGCTCTTTCCGGGACACTTTGTGGATCAGGCTGGAAAAGGCTGTGGATTAGAGAATTGAAAATATCTTTTAAAATACTATGATTAAATGGCAACACATGTGTGTTGTTAATTACATCACACTGACTTTTATCCTTTGAAAGCCAGTCAAGTCTCCATGACATCGCTGTTATATCAATAGACATTCCATAGCAATTAACCCAAGACAATTCAATCTGATGGTTGCTCAATTTCTTAAGTTAATGGTGCATTTATATGGTAAATCATTGGAATCACAATTTTATGATGTTTTTAGTTCAAGAGTGTGTGGATATGAAGGGAGAAATGATGAAAAAATGCTATTATAAAAATCATTCCAGTGAACATCTTTTTTATTTTTTGACCTATACAACATGAATATAAAAGAACTGTAAGACCTAACAAAGATCAAAGGTTACTGCATAGCAAATCTCAAAATGAGATTTTGAGAAATTAAATCTCTAGGGTCATATACTTTGTATCAGTTGCAAGCTGGAATAGGACCATAATTGCTGTGTGACAATGGAATGTAAATAGATTTCAAATTTGGTTAACTTGCTAAGGATCTTTGCTATTTTAGAAAAATCAACCTGATTGTATAGCCTAATAAATATATGATTTCCAGTATACACTAAATGAGAGTAAAAGTACCTATGCTAAGACCAGAAATTCAGGTGAATGCCAGGGTGGAGGGCAAAGGAACTCATTATTTGCCAACTCATCACAGGATGCTTCTCTGCAGTACAGAGGCAAAATTTTAGATTCCTTGTCCCCTACTAGGGTCCTTTAAGATAAACACATGGGTTTCTTCTTATGTCTGCTTTCTTTCTGGGTCTCTATTTCTCTGTAATAAAACTGCATTGTTACTTAATAAAATAACACATGAATGGTGTTGATGAAGTATCTGAGATACACCTTTGAAGCTAAGGATATAATAATGAATGCTTATGTCCCCTCTAAACTGGGATGACTAAAGCATTGCTTTTATTTATTTTCAAAAAGATAAATTAACAACTTATATCCCCACCCAACAACATTCAATGATTTGATGTGCATATACTTCCATTCCACCCATTTACATAAAGAATCATCCACATATTAAGGTACACCTGTCATTTGCCCATTAGCGAATCATCACTACATTAAGAAGCTTTCAATACCCAATCTTTCTAATGTTGTGAGACAACCTTGACCTTCGGTTTCTTGCAATGTGAATAATATTGCATCATATCTACACAGAACAGTGTAATCATCTTTTCTATTTGTGGCACTAAGACAGTCAACAGTATTTGATACAATCAGCATGTGTCTTGATACAGAAGGCACATGGTGACAAGCCTAACTGAATGTAGTTATTCGGCTGTCATGAAATGCACCTTATGGTGATAAACTTCCCCCATAAAATTGGAAGACTATCACATAAACATGTTTCACGAAGAAATACACTAGCAGAATTCACTGCCGGGTTATTGTTGGAAAACAGAGTTCTATTTATTGTGCTGTGATTTTTACAGTTTGTGTCAGGGTTGCGATGCTCGTTATGTTTTACAATGAAGTAATTACTGGGCGGTGATTTCTTTTCCTGGGTAATTCTATCTAATTAGTGAACAACAAATTGAAGTGGTTAGATTAGGGAAATCGGAATGGACATAGCAGGATAGGCTGATTTTCAGTGGGTAAAAGCATTGTGTTGTTTAAATTTAGGTTCCTACACTACATATTTTCAACTTCATGGGCAATTATTATTTTCTATCCACTCAGTGTCTGCTTCCTTTCTGGGTCTCTATCTCTCTGTAATAAAACTGCATTGTTACTTAATAAAATAACACATGAATGGTGTTGATGAAGTATCTGAGATATACCATTGAAGCTAAGGATATAATAATTAATGTTTATGTCCCCTCTAAACTGATCATATACAACTTATTTAAAGACATTTGTCCTTAAATTTTATTATGACCTTGAGAATGAAGCTCATTCTCCAAGATCTGTTGTCCAGCTCTGAAGGAAGGGAGAAGGAGTTACTCATGGACTCTGTGTGCTCATCCGTTTTGCTGAGGAAGATTCTTAAAGTCTAATTTTTTCTTCACAGAACTAGAAGGCATCTTCAAATTCCATGCATAGTAATGACAGATAAATATTTTTTAAGAGAAAGTTTAAAAATAGAGAAAACTGTAGGCAGGTACAAACCAAGAGAAGTTACTTGGAAGGTGATAGGAATGAGACCCAGCCTCTCCCTGGGTGCCTGACCATGCTGGCCATTGGTGATGATACTGGGTCTTCAGAATTCCCAGTGACCTCTCCGATGGTAGGCCAAGATGCTGATGTAAGATCTGGTTCTTTGGACCTGAGGGGTAGATGAAGAGGATTTTAAAACTGGTAGTCAGGCGGAATAAAGGCTAGAATAGAGGTGAGGGGGAAGAAAAAGGAAAAGCATATAGCAGTCAAGCAATACCCAAAAGAACACCTTGTAGTAATACTAATTCAGAAAAAAAAATAGAATTTTAAAGCAGAACAATTACTAGGAACAAAAAGTGGTATTAAATCATAATACAAACAGCAATCCGCCAAGAATACATTATATTCATGTATATGAATCTAACGATATAGCCTTAAATATATATAAAACAAGCACTGGCATGGTAATATGAAGAAAATAAAAAATGCAGTTATTGTAGCAAATTTTAACTCTTGCTTATTGGAAACAGGATAAAAAATTATAAGAATACAGGTAAAACTATAAAGATTTTTAAAATCTTTGGAAGTTAATGTAAAAGGGGTGACCACTATTCGCTTCAGAATGTGGTTATCAGAAGGAAATGCAGGCCTTGTGTTGCTAAAACACCAGATCTTTCAAGAGAAACTTGGAATCAGGATTTTTAAGTAAGATCTTATTGATAGTGTGAGAGTTTAAGACTCCAACATCTTTTTTAATTTTTTTTTTCAGAAAATGTTTTTTATTACCTTTTCTAAGAGAGAAAGGAAGGGAGAGGGAGAGAAAGAGAAACAATTGATGTGAGGGAGGAATATCAATTGGTTGCCTCCTATAAGGGCTTCTACTGGGGATCAAGCCTGCAACCTGGGTATGTGCCCTGACTAGGAATTGAACCGGCAACCTTTTGGTGGATGGGACAGTGCCCAACCTAAGAGTCACACTGGTTAGGTAAAGACTTCAACATCTTGATACCACACAAACCAGGTCCTCAGGCAGGGTGAGTATTTGAGTGACCTCAAGCCTGCATTCCTCCTTAAACTGTACATTTCTTGAGGTCAGAATCTTTATCTGTTTCTCCATAGCTATGTCTTTAATGACATTTGAGGATTAAATGAGCAAAAAAATAAAATCATTAAATGTAATAATGAATACCTGAATTATTTATTCTTATAATTTATCTCAATGAATTCTTTAGACATGTGAATACTATTAAAGCTTCTGTTAGTGCAGAGAGAAAAGTGAATAATGTACATACATTCTCTTCCCTGCCAGTCCCATGCCTTCTTACAACTTGGAGTGAATCTCATTCTTTTATGCTTTTCTGGTGCTAGCTCATTAATATATGCATGATGAATGAGAAAATAAATAAATGGAATGGCTGTGTATATAATTCTTCTTTATGATTTTCATAATTCTATTGACAAACATTCACTCAGCACTTACCAAGTATCAGACACTGTGCTTGCTTTTTACTAATTCCCACAACCACAAGTATGCCCTTTCACATGAGGAAATCAACTCTTAGAGTTAAGAGAAGGGGTAAATAACACGTTGAAGCTCCCACGGCTTGTAAGTGGTGAAGAATCCAGGCTGGGACTGTTTCTCATAAAAGTCTTTTGAAACTTACCGAGTTTTTCAGTAAATGAGAAGGGAAGTGCTGACCGCAGCAAATATGAATTTATAATCCTGTCTTTATCATGTCAACTACTTCACTGACATCTTCAGCAAGACTCATTCACTCATAACTTAGCACAAACTCTAAGTCTGGCTTTCTGCTAGGCACTGGGGATCCAGCAATGAACAAGACAGAGAAAGTTCCTGTCTTCACTGAGTTCATATTCTAGGGGAGAAGGAATAAATAAACAAGTATGAATAACATGAAAGAAATATGAAAATAAGCACATGCATGCATAATATAATGTTAAGCACTTACAAGAGCTACGAATAATAATAGCTAATGTCAAAGGATAGGGGAATGAAGGGCTGCTTTATTATTCAAGATAATAAGGAAAATCTTTTCTGGGAATATCTGAAGAAAGAAAATTCCAGTTTGGGGGGGGGGAGAGAGAGAGAGAGAGAGAGAGAGAGAGAGAGAGAGAGAGAGAGAGAAAGAAAGAGAGAATGAATGTGCTTATTCATTGAAGAACCTGGAAGCTAGAGTCAGTGAGCAAAGAGGGGAGAGCAGAAGATGGAGTCAGTGAAGTGGTCAGAGAAGTCTAAACAGGTAAAAACTTATAGACTAGAGAAAGGATTCAGGAGTTTTATTTCAGTGTGATGGTGAGCCGCTGGAGGGTTCGGAGCAGGGAAGTGACAAGACTTGATGACCATTTAGAAGGGGTTAATGGGGGACCAAGGGGGTATGTGTAATACTTTCAACACTAAAGATAAAAATAAACATTCACTATGGTTGCTGCATTTTGGGACAGAGGAAGTATGGCATAGGGGGGCTAACATGGAGATCGTTGTACATTTTGGGCTCATTTGTATGTGGACTTTTTTTACCTGTCAGTAAATTTCGAGAAAGACTAGAAGCCACTATTATGAAGTCTTAGGTACATCTTTTAATCTACCTAAACTTCAATTTCCTCATCGATTACATGGAGATAATACCTGCGCAGCCTTCTTCACAATATTGTTAGGAAGACTGAGATAAATTAAAGTGAGCACATACTATACCCATGGAAGAGGTAATATTATTAAGATCACAGTATTGATTATAATAGCAAAATAATGAAAATCTGACATTAAAGGGGTTGCTGTGTAGCCCATTTAGCTGAGTAGAATGAACACTGTATATTTAATAGTAATAATTTCTTTTCTTACAGGAGTGAACAGTACTTTTGGTACTATATTAACTCACAAATGCCCTGCTTGGATTTTGTTGGTGTAGTTGAAAGACATCAGAGCAAGTTTTAAAGAATTCCTCTATTCCAAAATTCTGAATAGTCATGAAGATATTTATGGGGTCACCTACCAGTGACCAACTGCCACTTTCACAGACATCTTTTAAGAATTTCTTTGGCAATTGGATTTCCCAGGCAAGAGGTGATGAGGTGATGAGGTGGAGATTAGGAGCAGAAGTTTATCAGGGAGTGGTCTTGGGATCAGCACCCATGAGAGAGAGGGGGAGGGGAGGAGAGAGGGAGAGAGAGATGCAGAAAGCGGGCAAATAGAGAAGTTCAGTGGTGAGGCAATCTTAACAAAGGCATCAGCTGAGCTCCTCGGGACCTCTGTAGGTAAAATGGCCTTTACCTCCTGATTTAGAGGAAGAGGGCCAGCCAGGCTGTTTTCTAAACAAGCTAGAGGCTGTGAACCCCCATTAATGAAGCTTCACTCTCCAACTGAAACCATCTTTGAAAGGAGTGACAGCTGAGACTTTTTGTAAGATTCCTCCTGGCAGGTGTGGAAATGAATCCTTCAATACTGAAAGGAGAGTCTGGGTGGCATATCACAGACTCCACCACATGAAGAGTCTTGCCCAAGGTCACACATTGATTGTTAGAGTGGCTGCGGAGAATCCAAGATGGCGGCATAGGTAAACACCTACACTGCTGCCTCGCACAACAATTTCAAAACTACAACTAAAAGACAGAACGGACATCATCCAGAACCACAGGAAAGTTGGCGGAGTGGAAGTTCTACAGCTAGAAGGAAAGAGAGGGGCTCACAGAGACCCAGAGGAGCTGCAAAAAGCCGAGGTACGGAGACGCGCGCGAGGAGAGAGCGGGTGCAGGAGTACCTGGCTGGCTTTCTCTGGCGGGAGGGAAATGGAGACGCCCAACGGCATTGAACCCCTTATTTTACGACACTAAACCTCAGATCCAGCGAAACTCATACGGGGGGAGTTTGGACTGTGAAAAGGGAGAGGTGCACGGAAATTTAGGGGAGTCGCAGAAGATCAGGTCCGGTCTCGCACGCGCACGGTGCTGCGCGGAGGACAGATTGCTGATTGTGCCCCTGGCTTTCGCGAGTGGGCGGGAGACAGACCCTCCCAACTGTGCCACTTTTGACTCCACTAAGCCCCTGTTTCGGGCGAAACCCTGGAGACCTAGACTCGTGTGGTCCTGGTGCGCAGGGGAGCTGGAAAGGCAGCGGTTAGAGGCACTGCGGGTGCGCAAGCGCGCAGGGACGGCTCCAGCCATTACCCAGTCACGTGAGACTCAGGGGCCGTGGAGGGCGGGGCCGACTGGAAGGCAAGGCGATCCCTTAAGCCCTGAGACTCCACCCCTCCCAAGCTCAGCAGAGGCTTCTTCGGCTTTGCGTCTGCTATCATAAGGCTGAATCCAACACAGAAGTTTCCCCGGCATAGTGAAAATGCCGAAACAAGGGAAGGGATCACAAACAAAAGAAATGGAGGAAATAAAACGACTGGATATAGAGTTCAAAACCACGCTTATAAGATTTTTCAAGAATATGCTAGAAAAATTCGATAAATTTAGTGAGACCCAAGAGGAGATGAAAAAGAATCAACTAGAAATTAAACATACACTGACTGAAATAAAAAATATTATACAGAGTCCTAACAGAAGACTAGAGAAAGGCAAGAATCAAGTAAAAAATTTGAAATATAAAGAAGCAGACAACATTCAACTGGAAAAGCAAGAAGAGAAAATAATCCAAAAATGTGAAGATAATGTAAGGAGACTCTGGGACAGCTTTAAGTGTACCAACATCAGAATTGTGGGGGTGCCAGAAGAAGAGAGAGAGCAAGATACTGAAAACCTGTTTAAAGAAATAATGACTGAAAACTTCCTACATCTGGTAAAAGAAATAGACTTACAAGTCCAGGAAGCACACAGAACCCCATATAAAAGGAATCCAAAGAGGACCACACCAAGACACATCATAATTAAAATACCAAGAGCAAAAGAGAAAGAGATAATATTAAAAGCAGCAAGAGAAAAACAGTTTATTACCTACAAGGGAGCACCCATACGACTGTCAGCTGATTTCTCAACAGAAACGATGCAGGCCAGATGGGAGTGGCAAGAAATATTCAACGTGATGAAAAGCAAGAACCTACAACCAAGAATAATCTATCCAGCAAAGCTAACATTCAGAATTGAAGGGCAGATAAAGAGCTTCACAGATAAGAAAAAGCTAAAGGAGTTCATCAACTCCAAACCAGTATTATATGAAATGCTGAAAGGTACTCTTTTAGAAGAGGAAGAAGAAAAAGGTAAAAGCCAAAAAATTATGAACAAAAATACATATCTATCAACAAGTGAATCTAAAAATTAAGTGAATTAAAAATTTGATCAACAGAATAAACTGGTGAATATAATAGAATCAGGAGCACAGAAAGGGAGTGGACTGATAATTCTCAGGGGGGAGGGGTGTACAGGGAGAGACTGGACAAAAATCATACACCTATGGATGAGATCAATGGGAGGGAGCTAAGGGCAGAGGGAGGGGTGGGAGCTGGGTGGAGGGGTGCTATGGAGGGGAAAAAAGAGAAACAAATGTAATAATCTGAATAATAAAGATTTAATTAAAAAAAAAATAGAGTGGCTGCGACTTGGACCCAGTGTCTAGACTCCTAGTTGAGCGCCCTTTCCATTCCCACTTTGCTTCTTTCTCCATTGCTCCCACCTGGTACATTCAATCCCACTATCACAATTTCAAAGCTCTTTACCCTTCTCCTTTGGAAAAACTCTACCCCAGCATGCTAGAAAGGGACATTTCTTTGAATATTGTCTAAGCCTCTCTGTGTAGACTGTTAAATGTCCTGCTGCTCCTGTGCAAGACCAAATAACACCTGCAATTGGAAAAACAGAACCTAATATTAAATTCCATTACTCATCTCAGGAGCACAATAGACACAGAGAAGGCTCAAAAGGGGGCAATGAAAAAGAATTGAGTCATAACAGAGGTATATGGAGTAATGAGTTTAATTTCCCAAATTCTCCATTTCCAACCTTGGTTCCAACCATGTTTCTTTTTATGCAATTTAGCCATAACTTCAGGATAGCCTTACCATGCCTTGACTAAGAATTAATTAGTGCATCCAAGCCTTTCATGTGTCTGATTGGTAAATTGCAACTTGTAGTGTATTTCTTTTTCTGTGCCATTTGGCCAAAGCTAAGCCATCTTTTAACGCGTTACCCTTGAAGATAGTATTTCCCTTCCAGGAGAGGTCCTGCAGATTTCTGACCATAACCAGGAAATGAAATAAAAGCATCTCTTCCCCTTAGTTTGTTTATTTGTTTTTGTTCACAGGAGTCAGTTCTCAAGAAGATCCCTGTTGTCTAGCTGGGATTGAGAGTGGATTAGGTTATATTCATGCCTCTCTTATCAACATCTAATCTACTTTCTAACCTGGTTTTCTTTGGTACCCTGAAAATCAGAAATATCACCAATAATATTTCTGCACTACAGAAGGCTATATTATCATAGACATTTTGTGTGCATTTGCTGTTAAGTTATGCAGTAGATGTGACTAGGTTTCCAATATATGGTTTGTCTCTGTTTCTTCTCAACATCCTCTTGGTAAGTGCAACCATGATGCATCTCATTTCCAGGCTGAGTCAATAAAAATTCCATGTATTATTCACATCTCATTTTTCCCATGCTCTGGCAATGGTAAAAGAGGCCTTGTGCAAGGATAAAACAATCAAACAAACAAACAAACAAACAAAAAATCCCTCCCATTCCCTCAAAGAGGAAGCTGCCTTGATTTTTAAGTCAACATATGGAGAATGGCTTCCTTCAGAATCACCAGGACCCATTAAGACTTTGAATTAGTGAAAAATAAATTTGCATCTTATAAAGTCCCTGATTGTGATATTGGTTGGGCTATATGTCCTGTATTTTTCTTACCCCATCTCTGACAGGAGTTTACTGTGACAATGATTACATAAATCTGGCCGGTGGTACTGGGGAGAAGAAATAGTATAAAGAAATCTGCATGGAAAGACATGGGCAGTTTGATTTGAAATTTGAAAAATTTTCTAGGCATCTTTGATATTTTCTTCCCACTATAATATTCAAGAATGGCTGAGTTAGGTAGTCACATTCCTCAGAGTATGTTACTGGTAGCCTAGCTTTTACTAACTAATATGAGTGCTTCCTCTTCTACCTTAATTTTTCCCAGCACTAAATACTTACTTAAGAAGTCTGCTTATATTAAACTCTGTCTCTCTGGTTTGTAATAGCCCAACAAATTTGCATTGCTACCTTATGAAATAGGGGAATATTTTTTTCACCTTTGTAAATCCTGAACTTAGTATAAGCTCAGGCATTCAGTAAAAGTTTGTTGGACAATGAATTGATGACTAAATAAATCTTTTGGGGACAGTGTGTATGCATTTTGGATTCAAGCTTTTTTGTTGTTGTTCCTTTTTTTTTTAATCCACTACCAGTTCTAATTCACCCTTCTTTAAATCTCGTGCAAAGGGGACAAGAGAGGAAGTAAACTTAAAGAAAAGAATCCCTTGAATCCTCATTCTCACTCATCATTTACTATCTCTGTAACCTTGTGCAAGTTACTGAGCCTCCTGAAACATGATTTTTCTCATCTGGGGCTAAAAGGATCTACTTTATAGGTCTGATGAAAAGATTATATGAGGCAATTCTTTTAAATAGCTTACCATGACAACCTGCACAAAATCTGTTGCTTAAAACAAATAGTCTATTGAACCTACTTCATATCCATCCTTCCCTTTAGATTTCTTCCTCTACTGATCCTCTGATGCTGACCTCTAGCTACTACTTGGCATCCCCTCACTATCCAGAGATTGTCTTACTATCTGGTAATATCTCAGCTAAGCCTGTCTTCTTCAGACAGTGGCCTGCACAACAAATCCACTTTCTTCACTTTAAAAACTGCAGATAGTTGTTGGGTTGAATGGGGAACATACTCTAATTCCTGTACTATTACTACTGCTTCTTGACTCAACATGTCAATAACTAACCTGACACTGCTTTAGGAGTGCCCGAGTTTTGAGAAGTGACACCAGCAAACCCAGAGTATAGGAAACACAAAGTTGCATCTGTAATAGCAGAATCCTGGGCATGAGTGGCTGGCTTTGGGGAAGACTGGGGACAGTAGGCACTAGAGATTCTCACTCCTCGCTTGAGTCATACCATGTAGTGGTCATTGACTTTGTTTATGGCTGAAGTTGGTCCTGGTCAGCAGTCCCCATCATAACCATATCTAGGTGTATATGAAGTACAGGGGCCATTGTTGCTTTTACATACATTTTAAAATTTTACTTGTGTAATTGGTATAAAGATTGATACTGTCTATCCTCAAATAATGATTAATTTAAGCATTTATTACTGCTACCTTTCAGCATATCATTAAAAAAATTATTCACAGCGTCCACATACTAGCATTGATTTAGGCTCTCAGCACTTTACTAGAACCTAAAGCAGAGGATGTATAAGTCACTGGAGTTGTTGTGATCAGTAAATCTGTATTATACTATACATGTACCCAATAAAGCTTCTGTTCCTTCCTTCAACATAAGCAAAGAAAATTACATTGCTCCATGCCTACTTCAATTCTCTATGTAACCCTCTGTGCTTGATGTCTTCTGTGTGCCTCATGAAGCAAATCTCTGCCTCCTGCATCCTGGCCTGTGGCCTGTGAGGCTAACCCACATGAATAACCCCAGTGAATTCCCTTATCTTCTTTTTAAAAATTTAATAAATTTTTATTGTTCAGATTATTACAATTGTTCCTCTCTCCCCTCCCTCCCACACACACACACACCTTCCCTCCACCCGGTTCCTACCCCATCCTCTGCCCTTACCTCCCCGCATTGTCCTCATCCATAGGTGTATGATTTTTGTCTAGTTCCTTCCGGCAAACCCTCACCACTTACCCCCAAGAATTGTCAATCCACTCCCTTTCTATGCCCTTGATTCTATTATATTCACCAGTTTATTCTGTTCTTCAGATTTTTTTATTCACTTGATTTTTAGATTCACTTGTTGATAGATATGTATTTGTTGTTCCTAATTTTCATCTTTACCTTTTTCTTCTTTTTCCTCTTCTTAAAGAGTACCTTTCAGCATTTCATATAATACTGGTTTAGTGGTGATGAACTCCTTTAGCTTTTTCTTATCTGTGAAGCTCTTTATTTGACCTTCAATTCTGAATAATAGCTTTGCTGGGTAGAATAATCTTGGTTGTAGGTTCTTATTATTCATCACTTTGAATATTTCTTGCTACTCCCATCTGGCCTGCAAAGTTTCTGTTGAGAAATCAGTTGACAATTGTATGGGTGCTCCCTTGTAGGTAACTATTTTTCTATTGCTGCTTTTAATAGTCTCTCTTTGTCTTTTGCTCTTGGCATTTTAATTAGTCTTGGTGTGGTCTTCTTTGGATTCCTTTTGTTTGGGTTTCCGTGTGCTTCCTGGACTTGTAAGTTTATTTCTTTCACCAGGTGGGGGAATTTTTCAGTCATTATTCAATATCTTGCTCTCTCTTTGCTTCTGGCACCCCCGTAATTCTGATATTGGTATGCTTGAAGTTGTCCCAGAGGCTCTTTACACTATGTTCAAATTTTTGGATTCTTTTTCTTCTTGCTGTTCCAGTTGAGTGTTTTCTGCTTCTTTGTATTTCAAATCTTTGACTTGATTCTTGCATTCCTCTAGTCTGCTGTTAAGTCTCTGTATAATATTTTTTATTTCAGTCAGTGTATGTTTAATTTCTAGTTGGTTCTTTTTCATATCCTGGAGGGTCTAACTAAATGTATCGACCTTTTCTAGAAAATTCTTGAAAAACCTTATCACCATCATTTTGAACTCTTGATATCCAGTCATTTGTTTTCCTCCATTTCTTTCATTAGTGATCTGTTTTTTTGTCTCCGCATTTTCGCTGCTTGCCTGAGTTGGTAGAGTAGCTTTGTCTGCTAGTTGTCCTATATGGCCCCGTAGCCGCCTCCCCAGTTACCTGAGATGGACACTCTTGGTGCACTCCTTTGTGGACTTTGTGTACAGCCTTGTTGTAGTTAAGCCTTGATTGTTGTTGGTGTCACTGGGGGGAATTGACTTCCAGGCCAACTGGCTGTGAGAATAAGCTGTGTCTACACCAGAACTTCTGTGCTGGAGATAGACTTGTAAAATTGCAAAAGCCTCAGTGCTTGGCATGAATGGGGCAAAGTCTCAGGGCTGAGCAGACAGCCTTGGCTTCCCATCAGCCCTGTCCTATGAAGCTCCTGGATCTCAGTGTCCCTTGGTAATCACTGCAGTCCTCTCTGTGTGCCTATAGACCTTTGCCTTTTGCAGCTCCCCTGAGTTTCCATGCACTCCAGGAACCCGTATGAGTCTGGGTCCCCAGGGTCTCTCCTGAAACTGGGGTTCAGTGCAGTCAGAACTGGAGTTTAGCACAGTTGGAAGGTTCTGTCTTCTTCCTGCTAGAGAAAGCCAGTGGCACACTCAGCAGTTAGTCCTCTCTGCATGCAATTGTGACACCAGACCTCTGCCTTTCATTGCTTCCCTGAGTTTCCATGCACTCCTCCCTTTTCCCGACAGTCCAGACTCCCCCTGTTAGTTACCTACAAGGGAGCACCCATATGATTGTCAACTGATTTCTCAACAGAAACTATGCAGGCCAGATGGGAGTAGCAAGAACTGGGGTTCAGTGCAGTTGGGAGTTTCCGTCTCCCCCTGCTAGAGGAAGCCAGGCAGGCACTCTGCCGCCCATCCTCTCCATGCACGTGTCTCCATACTTTAGGTTTTTGCAGGTCCTCTGAATTCTGTGAGCCCCTCTCCTTCTAGTTGTAGAATTTCTACTCAGCCAGCTTTCATGTGGTTCTGGATGATGTCCATTCTGTCTTTTAGCTATAGTTTTGAAATTGTTGTGTGAGGCATCAGTTTAGGTGTTCACCTATGCTGCCATCTTGGTTTCTACTTTAATTCCCTTATCTTCTACTTGCAAGTTCTGTTGATGGAAAAAATGAACAGAATTTTGGAGGATAAGAAGACAATGAGGCTGAGGCATTTACTTTCCTACCTGCCTTCTTGTTGTGTGGCTCTGGGAAGATTATGTCCCTCAGTGGAAGGCCAAAGCTCTTGTGGAGAGGTCAGCTCTGTTTGATCACCTCTCTGGGTTCCTGTAACCACTCTCATTTCTTACTCCTTTAGGTCAAAGATGCTAATGCCTCCCCTACACTAGTTAGTCCCAGGGTATCACATTATCAGTCCTTGGTTCCCCTAAATCCTGTTTATACCTTTGTAAAATGTAATTAAGTTCTTCTCAAATATCCCATTGTTTTCTGCTAGGATGCTGACATGGATCCACCAATTCACTTTCTACTGGGATCCTTGTCTGCATTGTCCAGAGAAACCTGTCAGATGAACATAATCCTTTCTTTCTGATATCATGGAAATACCTCCATGCTTAAAATTCCTGGACAAATGGAGTGATTTTTCCCCTTATTTTATGACACCGTGCTGTCTTCTTCTTCTTCTTTTTCCCTTAAGAAGTGTTATCAGTAGGAAGAGCTTTCAGCTTATCTCAGGTCAGGATGGGAGGCAGGCTTCCAGAGAGTATGACAAATGCACAAGCATGTCAAGCTGTGACAGTCTCGATGGGCTGAGATTTCAAAAATCTTATGAAAGGAAGACTTTGAAGTGCCTCATTCAAAGGCAGCCAAAGCTTTTATCATCAGAGAGTAGATCCGAATGTGGCCTGATAATTAGCCTAGAGTGGGAGCCTCCACCCCCTCCAAGGAATGTTCCCTGAGCCTAAATGTAGTTGCACAAAGAGCCTAGGTCTCATTCCTGAAATTTATAACTATGTCAACCAGAGTTTTATGAAATACTGCATCATTTTTACAAAGGCTTGAACCCTGATAGAGCTATTCAAATAAGCCTTGAGCAACTTGAACTGAAATAAGAGTTAGTTCAAAGTGGTAGTTCATAAATTAGAGGTGCTGTCATTTCAAGAAGGGGGCATAAATGCCAAGCAAAGAGACCTATTCACTAGTTTATGAAGTTACGTTACGTTCATCACTATAGAGAACTGGTGGCCAAACAGGCAGAATGTAACTTTTAATTTGATTTTAGAATATAATTAGAGGCCATCAGACATACAGAAAACGCTTCGCTTTATTTTCTTATTCATTTACTTATTCAACTTTTTTTTTTTTTTAGTTCAAACTATACCCAAGAGGGGGAGGGATGACTAAATAACAAGGCAGGTCTTTAAAGAATTTCTGGTTGAATAAGGAAGACCTGGAAATGCAGAACCATGATATAATGAGCAAGCTAAGTGCTTTGTGGCAGAATGAGCAGGGAATCATGGAACATAGAGGAATTGGTCCTTCCTGATGTGGGTCTAGGGAGTGCAGCTAGGGCAAAGACAGAGAAAATTTTGTCAGAGAAAAGAATGTAGAAGCTATTCCCTATAAGCTAAGTTGTAGTATCTCAGATGGGCGAGGCCAGAGAGGAACAGCCAAGCAGAGAGTACAGGGAGTTTTGCTGTTAAAGGAAGTAGGAAAAATCCATAGATCCTCAGGTGATCCCTTAGGCTCAGACCTTGATATTTGTGGTGTGGCATGGTCTGGGTCTAATGTGTGTGTGTGTGTGGGGGGGCGGATATTGAGCATTAAGGAATCTGGCTTTAATCCCCAAGGCTAACAGCATCTTGCCTCTTGCTTTGGCAGACATTCACGTCATCTAAAGAATGAGTGAAAATACAGATTCCTGGGCCCTGCTCTTTGACATTCTGATTCAGTATGTCTGGGATGGAGTTAAAGAATCTGCATTTTAAATTTGCCTTCCTTTGCACTCTTTTCTATTATTCTTCAGCTTTGACACTCCCCCGTCCCCTTTTGCAAGGAAAGTTGAAGGGTGCTACTGAAATTATCCATTGTCGAGTGTTGCAGTGGATATATGATGCCTTCCATTTGTTGCCATTTATACAATTGATCCCAAGCCACGCCAACGTATAATTGAATCGATCAGTAAGATCAAATATAGTATGCAAAAACAAACAAAAACAAAAACAAGTTTACTAGTACATAAAGAATAAAAAAAATAGCTGTAAGGGTGTAGCTCTCTTAAACCAGAACCCACATGCCTTAAACTTATCTTACAGTATAGCCTTTATTGCCTATGAGTCCTATATCCAGGATCTGGCAAAGCAAGGTCAAAGGGCAAGAGATTTGGTTGGCAAGGTGTCTGATGACAGCATTTCCCACAAGATGAGGAGGAGCGGGAGAAGACTGGGTAGAATGGGTATACGCAAACAAATTATTAGTAAGCAGTAAACACTGCTCAGTGAAGTGTTTCTCAATCCTCTTGCATTATTGCCTTCCTCCCTAAGAAGCCTTTTGAGACATTTATTTTCCTAATTCCTCCCCCATGACATTTTATTATCTCAGATATACTACATATTTGGTTATGTGATCTATGTGTGTGTGTGTATACATATATACATATACATATACATATACATATACATATACATATACATATACATATACATATACATATACAGTGGTACCTCGAGATACGAGTTTAATTCATTCTGTAACTTTAAGGCGTGGGAAACTATGAGACGCTCTAGTCGCGGTAAACTTGTGGGTCATGTGCAGCTGGCCGATCCGCGCGATTACTCCTATCTCAAATGTTGCTCGTATTTCAAAGCAAAAATCACTTGCTTGATGGCTCGTATCTCAAAAATCTCGTATGTTAGGACACTCGTATCTCGAGGTACCACTGTACATATACATATATATATATATATATATACACACACATATATATGTTATGTTAGAAGAGATATTTTTTCATCCCCATCAAAAATAAATTTCAGACCACAGGGACAATATTGCTTTCATTGAAGGTTCCTGGCCTAGACTATGAAAACTAAAGAAACCCTAAAATTCATTTATCAAGTAACAAGTAACTTTATCCACTGTCTTTACAGAAGAAGGGCTCAAACAATGTCGGTATGAGGAGCACATATAAGATTAACCTACTAGGCAATGCTAATTGTTGTTTTATAACAAATAAGATTAATAAAATAATTAATTATATAATTGTCCAGTATCTCTCTTACCCAATTGCAAGCTCTGTAGTGCTGGGAGCATGTCTATGTTAGTCATTATTGAATTGATTCTGGTACAAAATAGTCAGTCATTATTTCTCGAATATAGTAATAAGGATTTTAATGTCTACAGGGAAATGAGGATGAGGCATGTAAAAAAGGGACATGTATTCATGAGGTTCTTTAGAGTTATGTGTGAGGAGTGACAAGAGACAGCCAAGGCCATTTTTCTTTTTCGGTAGAGATTTAATCCTTCCCTTAAGGAGTGGTTTTGACAAAAGCTTGAGGTTAGAACCTCATCTTGTTCATTGTTAAGTGCTACACAGGTCTTAACACCATTCCTTCTAAACAGTGGTGGAGTATTGTTTGAATTTTGAATTAGTAGTTAAGACAGAAAATAATTCTTGAAAAAAAAAGAGAGGTATATGTCTGCTTACATTTTTTTTCATTTAAAGATATATTGAGAATACTAATCTAAATTTAGATTTTTAAGACAAGCCTTTCAAAAGAAATATTTTTAAAGTGCTTATATCATTTTATTTCCTAGCAGCATATTTTATATTTGAAGACAAATAATTTGACATTAAGTCTGTATCTTTATTTTCTCGTGCCAGTTCATATAAAATGTTATAATTCTTTTCCTTTTTTAAAAATAAAATAGGTTCTAAATACCCAACCATAACCCTTTAAAATATAAAAGGGCTATTAGGAGAGTTAAACACACACACACACACACACACACACACGAGTTGGCTATATCAGTTCTCTCTCTCTCTCTCGCTGCATTTTTGTGGCTGCTATAGGAAGACTATAAAAACTTCAAGTATGATTTTGGTGAATAAATTTCCAACAACCTCCCCCCCGTAAGGAGTGATCAGTATTATGGACAAAAGGGAGGTAGTTCTTCAATATGTCCATTTGGTTTTATTTTGTGAGGCAACCACCTTTGTAAACCACACTAACATGTCAGGAATATGAAACTGTCTTCAGTTCACTGCCCTGTAAAAGATGCGTGGCACAAAATAAAAAAAAATAAAAAAATAAAGCTAGGAATGCCTGAGTAAGTCATTTTATTTTTTATGATTCAAGCCCCAAAAGGTCTTGAACTGTCAGATTTATTGTCTATCCAATTTTATGACTTTTCGTTGTATTTAGTTTTTGATGTTTACCATCAACTGTGCCTACGTGCGCCGTGGTCTGTGGGATTTCATATTGCTAAATCATTTTTTAAGCTTTAGTTGTAGCTTCTATTTAGCATCAATCCCCGGAGACATGCCATTAACATGAATCATTTTTTGAAAGTGTTTGGTGCAATATGAACTCCTTGTTGAGTCAATCACTCATTGCAATGGAAAGAAATGATGACCTTCTCAGAAATACCCATCACGGTTAAATAACCAAGGGCAGTACTCAATGGTCAAGGACTTCTGATTGGGGTGCTCTCATGGACTTAATCATCACTCCTAAAATGGGAAATGGGAGAGCAGGAAAATTTAAGAAGGGAAAAAGGAAAAGAGGAGGACAAGTGGAAGTAAGAACGAAAGGCCCAAACCATCATTATTTTATCAGACGGTTGATTTATTCTTTCTTTCACATAGCTTACTTTTACAGCAGGAACTTCAGTATTATCAACACTAGTTGAATGCATTTTCTTCTAACACTCCTTTAAACTTTTGCCCATGTTTTCTTTATAAAAGTTCAGAGGTTACTTTTTCTTCATTTCTCTTCTCTGCTATGCAGCCCCCAACCCCTGTATATTTTCTGTTTAAACTCTATACTCATCTACTCAGTGGGTAGAGATCTGGAATTCTCATGGATAACTTAAAAGTTTCTGAAAGAAGTGTGTATAAATACCACAGTGATGAGTTTTTTCCCTTGGTTTGTGCCAAGTGTTGAGATATTTTCAAGTTATAAGCCAGTATAGCAAGTTATAGATTATTCTGGTAAGTCACCATTATTTCTCAGCTTATGTTTGGTTATATGTGGCCTCTAAATCCTGGGTCTCCTAGATTTTTCCTCAGATGAATACATATAAATATGCTCTGTACAATGATTAGGGAACATAGAAGCAGTATGCTAGTATTCTAAAGCAAAGGTAAGAAAGCTGCAGCCAAAATATGGCCTGCTAACTATTTTGATAAATAAAGTTTTATTAGAACATAGCTATACTCATTTATGTATTATCTATGGCTGCTTTCACTATGAAAACAGTTGAGTAGTTACAATAGAGACTTTATGGCCTACAAACACTAAAATATTTACTACCTGGCACTTTAAAGAAAAATCTGCAGTTTTAACTATTCAAATATAATCCTACTTACTAAGTAAACAATAATAAGGGTTTTATTTACTGGGCTCCAGAAGGCCAAATTATTTACAAAAATAACAGCAAATTTTAGGAGAAAACTGAGGGAGATTACTTTCAACTTCACTTAGTTACTTGGCTCTATGCTTTTAGGTATCCTTGTAGCTGTTTTTTATTTGTTTGTTTATTTTCTTTGTTTTATTTTTCTTACTTAAATAGATTCTTTCTGAATTGCAAAATAGAAAATTTTTTCATATATGGATTTAAACTTTTGGGAAAATCCCCATTTCTAAGTCTTTGTTTGATTAGTCATACATAAACTAACATTTAATTATTTAATTAAAATTTGCCTATTTGCCAATAAAAAACACAGTCTACTTTTGTTTTAATCTGAAATTTTGGGGGGTAAAATTTGAAGTTGAACATTTTTTTCTCTATTCATTGGCTGCCTGTCTTTATCCTTTTTGAATTCTCTTCACATTCTTCATTCATTTTTTTAAAATAGGATTTTGCTGAAATCCTTGACAAAATTGGTTATATCCTTTATATATATTATTTTAGTCTGACTATTTCATTCAACATTTATATTCCTACCAGTTCAGTCCCTCATAAGAGGACATGCAGAATGCCTGACTATATGGTAGAATATGTTCTATGTGTCTTATGATCTTAAAATATAAAGAAGCACCTATGATGGCATAAATTACAAAACAATAGTAAACACTTTTAGGAAAAAAAAACTTATATTAAGAATTAGGATTTTGTATTTTGAAATAAAGGCAAATGTTTTTAATTTACTGAAATTATTGCAAATTAGATTTTTTCTCAAAGAAGGAATTTAAAATTGGGGAGGGGATAGAGGGATTGAGCAAAACAAAAAAGAGAAAGAACTCATGAATTTGGACAACAGTGTTGTGATTGCAGTGGAGAGTTGTCTGTTTGAAGGGAGAAGAAGGTATAGGGGGAATAAATGGTGATGGAAAAATAAAGAAAAGAAAGAAAATCCAAGAGAATGAACTAGAAAGATATTATGATAATCAAGGAAGTTTAATATGGCAGTGAAAAACAAAATAAATATAAGGGAAAAATAATAGTATTTTATATGTTAAGGGAAAAACAAATAGTTAGAAGGTTATAATGAAAAAAATAAAAAAAATGTATATAATCTATATCAAGAAACTTGCTAAGGAACATACAAAAGATTTAAATAAATGGAAAAGCACACAATGCCTCAGGAAGACTCATTATAATAAAAGTGTGAATTCTCTCCAAATTAAGTTATTAATGTAATGTTTTTCCAACCAAAACACCAGCTGGATTTTTCATGTTTGAGATTCCAACCAAATGATTCGAGAGTTCTTTTGAAAGAATAAAGTTAAGAATAAGCTAGACAATTAATGCACTGGAATGTGAAATAACAAGGGGGTTGAGCCCTAAGAATGAGTATAAGTTCAATTAAACCAAATACAACATTTAGGAGCAAATCCACATAACGTAAGAATTCAGAAAAGTGATAGATAGAATTCTAAGTCAGTGGGGGATCTTAGCAGTTTTCAGTAAATTAGGAATTAGGAATAATTAGCTAACCATTTGAAAAAAATCAGAGTCCTATATCATATAATGTAGCAAAATAAATTCCCAATTCAAAATTAAATGTAAAATATGAAATAATAAAGTAATTTTAAGAAAATTTAGATTAGAAAAGTATACTCCAAGTGTTTGGAAGATATATTTCTTCATAGCATTTTCCTAATCTGTATCATCTTTTTAAAATCAATAATCACGTGTTAGGAAAAATGACAAATATCTTTTTGGAAAAATAAAGCTACTTGTAGTATTTCCCATTGCTTAAGATTTCCTTCTTTTTTAAAAAATATATTTTTATTAATTTCAAAAAGAAAAGGAGAGAAAGAGAGAGAGATAGAAACATTAATGATAAGAATCATTGATTGGCTGCCTCCTACATGCTCCACACTGGAGATTGATCTTGCAACATTGGCATGTGCCCTGACCAGGAATCAAACCATGACCTCCTGGTTCATAGGTTGATACTCAACCACTGAGCCACTTTTTCTTAAGTGCATATATGCTTTGGAGTTCATGTGATTTTTATTTAGCGCGATGCAGCATCATTGAATGAGATCCTCATTTCCAGATGATAGATGTCTATAATTGAGAAGAAAGTGCTTTTTTAAAAATTGCATTTGACTTATGAAGATAAATGGCTTGTTAGCATAAATAGTTTTATATCTAGTCAATTTTAAAGATACCAACTATCTAGCTATTGTAGAATTCTTATGTGTTTGTGTGTGTGTGTGTGTGTGTGTGTCGTGAGAAAAGGAGAGGGCCATGAGTATAAACACATATGCACACCCTCATGTGCACACACAATGCTATAGAGGATGCCATGCTCCAAGATTAAAAGGACCTATTGTATTGGTCATGAAGAATTTTTAAAAAGAGAAAGGTAGAGCGAGCATGAACAACATCTATAAGAAACAAGTGTCAGAGTAGAATTAGAGTTCTGTGTGGCATTCTGAATGAACAAAGATAACAGAAAAATCATTACCAGAATGATAAAGGACAAATATTTTATCTTTGGGCTTATGTACTGATGATTTAAAATTTATATACAAAATCAAAATAAAGATATGCTTATTTGTAAAATGCCTCAGGGTTTTCCACACAAAGATTTCCATTGAAAGCTTTTCAGAAAGTGTAGGGAAAAAATGCAGACAGATACTATAAAATATATGCAAAGTAAAAATAAAGAAATAATTGAGTCAAGGTTACTTTTTTTCCTAAAGAGTAAGCAATTAACCAAAAATTATGTTCAAAACAATGTAGAATAAAAGTCTAGATCATGACAGTCCAAAAGAAGTCTCTAAGATGACAGAAATGTTCAATATCTGTACCACACATAGCTATTGAACATTTGAAAAGTGATTAATGTGCCTGGGAAACTGAATTTTTTTACTTTATTTAATTTTAATTTATTTAAGTTTAAACTTAAGTAGCCACATGAAGCTTGTGGTTACAATATTAGAGAGTGAAATTCTAGATGATATCAACATACGGAGGTTGGGAGGAGGTCACGGGTATGAAAGACCAGAGTGAGATGAGAGCACACAGGTGTACTTATCTGGTTACAGGAAAGATTAGAATTAGATCAGATTAAGAAATTGGTTGAAAATAATCACATTTTAAGTATAACTTAATTGTGAGAGGTAAACAGATGACTAAAACCAGAATGTGTAACTTTCAAACCTGCGGACAAAGTTTAGTCAACTTATAAGAAAGATAAAAAAGATGATCAAGAAGCAAGAAGGCATAGTAAATAGAAATAATTAAATGCCCCAAAGTCCCACTATATCAAATTATAAACATAATAAATTATTATGAATATAAAGTTTAAACTGAATTTAAAGCAAGAAAATTTAGACTACATTAAAAAGTTTATCAATATGTTGCCTAAAAAAGAGGCATAGTTAAAACAATAATATTCAGATGATTTGAAAATAAAGTGATAGAGAATGCTAGATAGGTAAATGCAAATCTAAAGATACCTGGCATCGCAATTTTAATATCAGACAAAAATAGAACTTAAGGTTAAAATCATATGAGTAAAAGAGGCATATTATGAGGGGAAAAAAGCTGCTAGATCAAGAATTTACAACGTGTCAAGAATCACAATGGGAAAGATAATTTCTTCAACAAATGGTGCTGGGAAAACTGGACATTAATATTCCAAAGAATAAAATGGGGCCCTCTCTTTAAACCACACATAGAAGTAAACTAAAAATGGTTTAGGACTTAAACATAAGACCTGAAACTAAACTCCTAAAAGAAAACATAGGGGGAAAGATTCATGAAAATATTCTCGACAATGAATTAATGGCTATCACATCAAAAGCACAGACAATAAAAGCAAAAATAGACAACTGGGACTTCAGCAAACTAAAAACTATCCAGCAAAGGACACAATCTACAGAATTAAAAAGCAACTTATAGAATTGGAGGAAATGGTTGTAAACCATGTATCAGAGAGATGGTTCATTTCCAAAATATATAGGAATTCCTACAAGTCAAAAGGCAAAATACTAATAAGCTTATTTTTTAAATGGCCAAGGACTGGAATAGACATTTCTCCAAAGAAGACATATAAACAAATGGTCGGCAGGTTTATGAAAAGATGCTCAATGTCACTAATTACCAGGGAAATGCAAACCCCAACCACATTGAGTTATCACCTCACACCTGTTAGGGAGGATATTTTTCCAATGATTTCTAAGGAGAGTGGAAAAGAGAGGAAAAGGCAGAAACAATGATGTGAGAGAAACACATTGATTGGTTGTCTCCTGCCCAAGCCCTGTTTAGGGTTGTGGCCGGGAAGGAGCCTACAACCAAGGGGCATGCCCTTGACTGGAATCAAACCTGGGACCCTTTGATCCACAGGCCAACGCTCTATCCACTGAGCCAAACTGGGTAGAGCTGTTCAAATGTTTATTATAAAAATAAAAACAACAACAACAGAAGATAGCAAGTGTCCTGAGCATGTGGAGAAAAGGGAACCCTGCTACCTGATGGTGAGAATGCAAAATGGTGCAGCCATGCTTGATAACAGTATGGAAGTTTGTCAAACAATTAGAAATAGAACTACCTTATGATCCAGCAGTCCCACTTCTGGGTATTTATACAAAAGAACAGAAATTAGTATCTCAAAAAGCTATTAACACTTCTGTGTCCATTGCAGCTCTGTTCATGATAGCCAAGATGTGGGACATCCTAAATGTGATACCTACATACAATGGAATATTATTCAGCCTTAGAAAAGGACAAATTCTACAATTTGTGACAATGTGGATGAACCCAGAGGACATACTGCTAAGTAAAATAAGGGAGTCCCCGATAGGCAAATACTGCAGGGTTCCATTTGCATGAGGGATCTAAAATAGTAAAACTCAGAGAAGCGGAAAACAGAACAGTGGCTGCCAGGGGGAGGGAAGGGCAAAGCATGGCGCTCTACTAATCAATAGGTATAATGTTGTAATAATGCAAAATGAATCACTTCCGGAGATCATCAACTTTGTGCCTCTAGTTAACATTGCTGTATTATAGACTTAAAAATGGTTTTCTTATCACAATTAAATAAAAATGAAGATGCTATAACCATAATCATAAGCATATATACAACTAAATGATGGCCAGGACATACAAAAGCAACAAATCACATACCCCAGTAATAGCCACACCTAGTGCCCAGGTCTTGGTTTCTCATATCATTCTCTAGTAAAAGGAACCAGGGCCCTTAGAGAAATAAATTATTCTAGGACTGGGGCAGGAAACACACAAGAGAAGCTTAGAATATGTTGGGTGCCAGAAAGTAAGACAATGCTAAAAAAAAAAATCTCCCAAAGAGCCAAAACAATCCACCCACATTGATAAGAACTCGTCAAGGGGCACAGGAACCAACGGAAAGAACATTCAATGGCCCAAGCTAGAAAAACTTGAGCAATAACTATATTACACAAGGTATACAATAAGATCCATGAGTTCATTCCGATACAAATGATTGAATAAATTACTAAAATGAGAAGAAACACTTGTCCATTCAGAACAATTCCAAATAATTGATGTAGAAATTCTGCCCTAAAGGAAGGAAAGCATAACTCTCAGCTCCTTAAATGTGAACTGCACATAGTGGTTGTTCCCAAAGTGTGCAGTATGGAGAGATGGGGGAAGGAAGAGTGACACTGCAGTGGAGAAACCAACAAACTATACCTCAGCCAGGTGGTCAAGGTCAAGATCAACAGTCATGAATCATGTTGATATGCTATGATGAAAATGTTACTGTACACTATTATCTTCCTCCAAAAAAATACAACCCCTGACTAATGGGCAATGTTCAATAGAGGGATAGCCAAACTGTCAAGGTCATCAAAACAAAGGAAAGCCTGAGGAACTGTCGGTCTAGAGAAGCTCAAGGGAATATGACAAATATGTAATGTGGCATTCTGAATGGAATCCTAGGAAAAAGACATACATTAAAAAGTGAGGAATGTTGGTCCTCGCTGATTTATCTCAGTGAGTAGAGCATTGGCCTGCAGACTGAAGGGTCCTAGATTTGATTCCAGTCAAGGGCACATGCCCGGGTTGTGGGCTCAATACAAATAGAAGGCGCGCAGGAGGCAACCAATCAATGATGCTCTCTCATCATTGATGTTTCTCTCTCTCTCTCTCTCTCTTCCTCTCTGAAATGTGTGTGTGTGTGTGTGTGTGTGTGTGTGTGTGTGTGTGTGTGTTTATTTAAAAAGTAAGGAATGTTGAATAAATCACCTACATATATAAAAGCCCAGTGACCCTTAAGGTGTAACGACTAGAACAACTGGTCACTATGATACTCACTGACCACCAGGGGGCAGACAGTCAATGTAGGATCTGCCCCCTGGTGGTCAATGCGCTCCCACTGTGGGAGCACCACTCAGCCAGAAGCCAGGCTCACAGCTGGTAAGCACAGCAGCAGTAAGGAGCAAGCAGGTGGGTGGTTAGAAGCGAGGGGTCCCAGATTGCGAAATGGCGCACAGGTCAGGCTGAGGGACCCCATCCTCCTGCACAAATTTCATGCATCGGGCCTCTAGTTTAGTTAATAATAATGTATCAGTGTTGGTTCATGATAAGAATGTAAAATGTTAATGACGGGAAAACCATGTGCAGGGGCATATGGAAGTTCTCTTTCTGTTCTATGTTCTCAATTTTTCTGGAAATCTAAAACAGCTTCTCAAACATCAAGTCTATTAGAAAGAGCAACAAATGATAAGTCAAAAATCTACTCTGGAAATGTTAACATAGTTAATGAACTTATAGATCAAGCAGACACATTAATCAACACACATGTGTACAATAAAAAGAAACTATGTCCTTTCTGAGCACACAATGATGATTCATAAGAATGTGGCCATGTGCTGGGCCGCAAAGGATCGAACCCCACCACCTCTCCTTTGTGTGTCCTCCTCTCTGGTGTGAGTTCATCCCCTTCTCCTCATCTTTAAATACCAGCCATGTGCTGAAGCTGAGCAGCTGGAACAGCTGGAGTCTCTCCTCTAAGCTCTAGATCTGTATATCTACAGCAGGTTTAATACCTGCACTTATTTTTCTAATAGACATCCTGTACTTGGCATATCCCCAAACCAAACATCCACTTTTTCCCTACAAGCCTGGAAATGAGAACACCATCCTTCCAGTTGCTAGGACAAAAATAAAACAAAACAAAATAAAACATAAACAAACACCACTGGTCCTTACCCACCCCCTGCAATGCTGTTGGTTCTCACTTCAAATTATCAATGATATATCAAGTTTTGACAAGCAAAGTGGATCTTTTTCTTTTTTTAACATCCCTTCATCTGAGTGACAAAATTCTTTCCAGTCATAATCATGAAGTAAAAACAATAATAAAGGCCAGAAAAGAAATAGATTTTTTCTTTCATTAAATTTCATATATAAAATTATGCTAGGAAAATAATCACAAGTCAAAAATAAAGAACAAAAATAAAGATTGAAATACAAAAAAGGGGAAAAGTTATGGATTCATACTTATTGATTTGTTGTTTTTATAACACAAAGAACTTACAGCTCTTTGTTTTTCGTGTTAATGAAATATTTGAGTCCCAACTTCTGCAAACTTGACATCAATGACAGAAACAAAATTGATTTTCTTGATATATCTGTATTTAATAGAGTAGAGCCAGACCTGTCAATCTCCCTTCATAGCTGAGCAAGCAAAACTTGATAAATTTAAATTATATAAGTTAATCAATACAATGTGGTCACAAAAAGTCTCAAAGATAAAAATCCCACTTCACAATAAGACCCAGAAGTTTTAAACTCAAGCAGTTCAAGTGATCACATTAAGTGAGAGAAAGGAAATCATTCAGGTCCTGCTTCTTCATCTCTATAATCACAGCACCGTTGCTTCTTTGGAATCTGTTGTTGAACTGCAGGGATAGGCATCATACTCCCTACTCCCAACCCCATCCCACTGGAGACCGGAAGTGCTCCTGACCCAGCACAGGCAGTTCCTAAACCCTGCAAAACGTCTGCTCAGAACCCGTGCAGGCCGCTGAGTCATCCATGTGTGTCCAAGGCCAACAGAGCAACAGAGCTTTCTCTGAAGTAACCTCCATCTGGCAAACACTGTTTATTAAAGGATAAGAAACAAAGTATGCTAAATCGAAGCTCATATGTATATTATTAAAACGGTGCAGGAACTACGGAAATTGTTGAGGACTTAAAATAATAAAGGATTTTCTTCTCAGAGGAGTATTTTATCACTGGCTTTGTTTAAAATTGTGGGCTCATACAATTTTGTAATTCTCTGCAGACAACTCCACTCTTATTGCCCATACCTGGAGCAGATGGTTTCCGCAGCACACTTCTTGGGATGCCAGTGCAAATTATGATCTAGAATCCAACTTTTCTCACCCCTACTGCTGCCAGCCCGGGCTGGGAAGCCAGCATGTCTTACTTGCGTTATTGCAATTGCCTCATCACTTTACAAATGGACTCGCTGCTTAAGCCTTCTTCCTCTCCCTCTTCTAAACACAGCAGCTGGAGTGATCTAAGTGAAAGATCAGTGCCCCCTCGACTCAGACCCTCCAATGGTATCCTATTGCATTAAGAACAACACCCCATGGGAAGATAAGCCACAAACTAGAAGAAAATATTTCTAATCACATATCAGATCAAGGACTTGGATCCAGAACATAGGAAGAATTCAGAGAATGTTGTCACACAAAAGCAATCCAGTACAAAAGAGGTAAGTTCCCTAAAGAAGATATGCAGAGAGAATAAACACAGGAAAAGATGCTCAACATTGGTAGTCATTATAAAAATAAAAATTAAAAGTGCAACATGATGCCACTCAACACCCATTAGAATCTGGGGATCCAACCCCAGTGGCAGCAAGAATGTGGAGCAACTGAAACTCTCAGACACTGCTGGTGGGGGTGGACATGGGTATCACCACTTGTGAAAGGTGTTTGGCAGTTTCTTAAATTTTGACCCAGGCATTCCACTCCTAGTTATTTATCCAAATGAGATAAAAAATGTATGTTCATACCAAGACTTGCACATGAATGTTTACCGCAGTGTTATTTGTGTTAGCCAAAAAACTGGAAGGAACTCAAATGTCTATCCAGAAGCGAATGCATAAACAGATTGTAGTATATTCATAGGATGGAATACTATTCAGCAATAAAAGAATAAAGGATGGACAGTGTGGATGGATTGCAAAATAACGCTGAATGAAAAAAGCTACACACACAACAAGAGGAAATGTTTGATTTCATTTGTATAAAACTCTTAAAAATGCAAACTGATCTAGTGAGAGAAAGAAAATCAATGGCTGTCTATCTTTGGGTCAAGGCTCCTGCCATTCTGTTGCTGCTATTACTGCCACCAGTGTGGGCTCAGTTGACATTTGGGCCCCTCCGAGCTGCCCCAAGCAAACTGCTATGTATATGCCATAGCCCTGGGCATGAGTGCACACCCAGGCTGCTGCGAGGCCACCACTGGTCACTGCAGCTGGGTGTATCTCCTCTGCTCACAGGCATGCTACATTGTCCCGTTTGACTTCACTGACAAAGCACAAGTTCAAAGATAAAGTGATGAAGAATTTGAAGATGGCAATAGGAGAGCATGGAACCAAGTATGCAGACCTTCTCCACTACAGAAGTTGCACACCCATGAAAGAATCCTGCATCTTGTAATATGGAGAAAATACACTCATCATGCACCCCTGTGTAATAATTAATTAGTGCACTCATCCTAGAGCAGACCTGTTGCTATTTTGGCAGATATAGGAATTCAACAACCTAGTAATTGCACCCTGTGTGTACAACCCAGGAAACATTTTCTCGAGGCTCATAAGAGGGTATGTATGAGGATGCATATAATAATAAAGAATAGGAAGAAAATAAGGTATCCACCACCAAGGAATGAATGAATGGTGAATGAATGAATGACAGTTGAGGCATGCTATGAACCAATTAGAAGTAATGAAGTAGAACAATAGTTCTCATCCTGATTGCTCACCTTAGGAACTTTTATAAAAGTCTTAATGGCTAAGCTCTTTTGCCTGAATTAATTGGTTTAGGGTCGAGAGTAGGAATTAATATTAAAGTCCCCTAGATTATTTCAGGATTGAAGTTATTGAATAAGATGGCCATGCAACAAAGTGCATACACATTTTAAAAATTACAACACATATATTTTACATTAAAAATGTGACTAACACACATACACACACACACACACACACACACGGTGGACAAAATAGGTTCACAGTTTTTCATATGGAAAAAGACTTGCAAGTTATGATTATTCAATAGTTTTATTAACTCAAAATAATGTCATAATCTTGTAAGTGCTCAAATTACCAGCCTTCATTAGTCGTACATTCTTATAGTCTACTTCATATATACAAACGTATACAGGTTATATGCTAAGAGATATATTCTTTCTCTCCCTCACTCTCTTTCTCTCTCAGGATATAGGTAGATATAGATATAGATATAGATATAGATATAGATATATAGATATATAGATATAGATATAGATATAGATATAGATATAGATATAGATATAGATATAATATAGATAGATATAGATATAATATAGATATAATATAGATATAGATATAGATATAGATATAGATATAGATATAGATATAGATATAGATATAGGTATAGATATAGATATAGATATATTACACACATATGGTTTTTCCAGGTAATATATCCAAAAACATATATTAAATAGGGTAGAGTGATTGTCAGAGAGTAGCGAGTACTAGGGAATTATAAGGAATCTTTAATTGTGTTATTTCATTTACTCTCCCCCTGACCCTGTGAGGTAGGTACTATTATCTCCTTGTTATGGATTAGGAAATGGAAGGCCAGAGGAGTTAAAGGATTCATGCATCACAAGGCTTGGTGGCTGAGCTATGTGTGATCCCAGGTAGAGGGCGCTAGAACTCTGCTCTTAAGTACTGTGATTTACTGCTTTTCCTAACAAAGTTGTGGGGGGAAAAAGAGAAGTGATACAGAAAGCCAGAGCCATTGGCACAGAGAAAGCAGGAAAGAAAGAGAGACATCCTGAGGCTGAGGGTGTGTGCAACATGTTTTTGTTATTGAACTGAGCTTTAAACTGATTGGCACTAACCATAGATGATCATTTAAAACACAGTGCTTCTTATCATGAAAACAATGAAAAACAAACAAAAAAAGACACACCCCACCGTGTTTCTTAATCCTTTTCTTTACTATCAAGAACAGAAATCTTGAACAAACCTAAGTTAAGAAGTTAGCAACTCAAAGGTGAAAGTTGAAAAATATGTGTTTAAGACCAAAGAAAGATGGTGAGAAAATGACAATCACATGAGCATAAAATAATGAGTAGAAAGACTACAAATCAATGAAGGATTAAAAAGGCAGGAAGTAGACAGACTCCTTGACAAGAATACCACAGAGATGACATGCGCTTCCCAGGGCCTCATATGAGGAAATGCATGATGTCAGTATGTTTTATGACTTGTGAAGTGAACCTTCATCTTTGGGAATAAAGTGACTACTTTCTGCAGGGTTTCTCCACTGTAAATTTTCTATTTTTCCCTTTGTTATTAGTAATTAATCTTGAGGCGATACCTTGAAATTATATAAAGTTCCTGTTTCTGCTCAACCATTCACCACTTATTTTAGCATTCCCAATGGATTTTGTCTGTTCCAAGACAAGCTGAGCTCTTTCATTCATTCATTCATTCATTCATTCATTCATTCATTCATTCACATCAATATGATCTCCTGGATATATATTTTATTCCAGGTTATATTCTTTTTAAAAAAATATATATATATATTATTGATTTTTTACAGAGAGGAAGGGAGAGGAATAGAGAGTTACAAACATTGATGAGAGAGGGACATCGATCAGCTGCCTCTTGCACGTCCCCTACTGGGGATGTGCCTGCAACCAAGGTACATGCCCTTGACCGGAATCGAACCTGGGACCTTTCAGTCCACAGACCGACGCTCTATCCACTGAGCCAAACCGGTTTCGGCTATTCCAGGTTATATTCTAATTCATTTTTCCCCCAAATTGTTCCACCTTTAGATTTTGGGAAGTCTTCCCAGGTGTTCCCTGTGCATTTTTTTGCATGCTATCGCTTTGATTTCTAACACCACAAGATACACCAGGCTCCTATGGTGTTTTTGAGCTCCAGACCCAGAATCAGCTACATACTATGGTACCTTGGATCCTTTTATTTAGAAACCAGAATCTGGGAGCCAGATGAGTTCATTACTCCACAAGTGTAGCTGCTTCTAGATCCTGCCAGTGGACAGAACTAGAATGTGTGTGTGTGTGTGTGTCTGTGTGTGTGTGTGTGCGTGTGTGTGTGTGTGGTGTGTTTGTGTTTACTGATCCATGAATACACACATCTATATTAATTTCAGTACATATCTGCATGTTCAATAATAATAATGAAAAAGAATTCACATTGATACAGCGTATTCCAATACAACATTGAGTTTATTTTATATTTTCGCTGTTTCTAATTTCAATTTCTTTTTCCACAGTGAGAAACCTACAGTATATCTACTTATATGTTCAATTCTGATATATTCATAAAGTAGTTTCAGAATTCCCAACACATACCCTTATCAGAAAAAACATACTATTTTGAATACCATAATTGTGTATAATTCTTTTTGTATTTTACCTTATATCTTCTAGACTGGCTTCTATGACTTAGCAAAATATTCTTAAGATTCATTCAGGTTGTTTCATGTATCAATAACTTATTACCTTTTATTTCTGATATTGCTTATTCATTGTATGGAAACACCATCCATTTATCAGTTGATGGATGTCAAGGTTGTTTCTACTTTATGACAATTATAAACAAACATTTACATATAGGTTTTTATGTGAATGTATGTATTTATTTCTTTTGGGGAAATACCAAGGAGACAGTCTGTTGGACCATGTGTTAAGTATATGTTTAGCTTTTTAAGAAACTGCAAAATTATTTTTACAAATTGGCTGTGTCATTTTGCTTTCTACTCAACAGTGATTGAGTTTGGGTCTCTTTACATCCTCACTAGCATTTGGTACTAATAATGTTTAAACTTTCATTAGAAATATATATCTCGTGATTTTAATTCACACTTCCCTTCCATGATTAATGTGGTTGAGCATCTAGATAGAAAATAACTCTAATTTTCATCTGTATCCCTATATGTATGACGATTTTTCCCCCATTAGCTGTCAAGATCTTTTTATCTTGTCTCAGCAATTTGACTATTATTCTGACATGTGGTATTTTTTATATTTACCTTGCTTGTTATTCTCATATCCTCTTTGATCTGTGGCTTAGTGTCAATAATTAATTCTAGAAAATTCTAAACCCTTATTTTAAAAAAGTATTTCTTTTACCCCATTTTCTCTATCTCATCCTGGTTGGACTATGAGATTGTTTAATAATTCCACAATTCTTTTTTTCTTGAATGCTCTCTCCTGTCTTTATTTTCACACTTTTTTTTGTCTTGGATGATTTCTCATGATTTGTCTTTCACTTTACTGATGATTCTTAGTCTATGTCAAGTCTACTCATGAGCCTGTTGATGTCATTTTTCATTCTGTTATTTTGCCTTTTATTTTTAGTATTTCCATTTCATGATTTTTAAGTAGTTTTGCATCTCTGCTGAAATTTTCCTTCTGATAATGCAAGTTTTTTCTCCTATTACATTAGATCCATTAGCATACTAGTCATAATTAATATTAGTCACATTATTGACATATTAATCATAACTAAACAACCTCTCAGCTCCAACATCTTAAGTCTGGTTCTGTTAATTGCTTGTTTCTTGGCAGTGATTTATATTTTCTTGACCTAGATGCCTCATAATTATTTGTTGAAAATGGGACATCTTGTGTTAGACAATGGAGACGAAGGTAAATAGCATTTATACCTGCAAATGGGTATGCCATTTTTCCTTCTGCCAGGTATTTTTCTCCCTTGCTAGACCTTTAATGTACATGTTTAAGTTAATCTAGGCAATGGTTGGAAAATGTTTTCCAGATTTGTTCTAACTATAGTTACCCTCAGTGCTTCTCAGGCTTCAGATTCCTTCTCAGGCATCAGTTTGTGTTTTACATGGGGATTGCTTTGCTGGTACATTTTTCTTAATATCTGCTTTATCCTCAGCTTCAGGTCTTCCCTTTGTACTGTGCCTCAGATAATGTCTGTCCTTTCTCTCAATAATTCTAGCAGTATTCTGTTGTTACCTTTCCAATGTGTACTTGCCAACCTGTGTTCTGGTTCAGTCTCCGTCATAGACAGGCACTGTGTCTGTTGGTCTCAGGTGTAACTTTCCCAAGGCCCCTCTTCTTCGATCAACTGTAGTTGTTGGTCCAGGACTTATTTCTGATCTTTCCCCAAGAATAGTGGTATTTTTTTTTCTTTTTGAGTCACAGTAGTTTTTCCCCATTGCCCTCATGGTGAGTGTTGGTTGCCCTTTACCCTCTAGATATAGCCTTTTTTTTTTCCAAATAGGAGAGACAGACAAGAGAGCTCATGGTGGACATGCGCTTCTGCCACAGAGGCTGCTGTTTCCCTGTCATAGGTCTGCACACTTTCTTGAGATTCTAACCAGTCATTTATGTGCAATCATGATTCAGTCTGTGGAGGAAAGCTTGGGAAGGGTAGATACTCCTTCATCTTCTAAGCTCCATAAACTCTCACCAGCCTCTACTGAGCTCCCACAAATACATTAAATATTCTAGCTTAATTCTTACCAGTGTTCAGCTGCATCTACCCCAGGTAAGCAAGTACAGTAAGTCTCCACTTAATACTATCCATACGTTCTGTGACTTTGAACAAAATGACATATAACAAAACCAGTTTTAGTGTAGGCTAATTAATATAAACAAGAGTTAAGGTCCTAAGGCATCTCATCAATATTTTAATGAAACAATGTTGAATAAAAGGACAGTATTCAGGACCTTCTGTTCTCCAGTCCCATCTCTTCCTTTGTACATCTGTCTCATTAGATTTTGGCTGATGGGCTTCTGGCAACATCAGCTTTCTAATGTGTTCTAGAAAAGCGATGAACTTGTATTTGTTTGGCTTCCCCCTATTGTTGCTGCTATAAGCATAACTCTTCTCATATTTCTATATCCCAAGTGGAAACTAGAAGTTTCTTGACTCTTTTCAGGTAATTTCTAATTTTAAATCATACTAGTATAGGTCGGGCCACTGAGAAGATAGTATTTTCAACTGTTAAAGAACTAGGTCTACAGAGCTAGAAGAATAGGGCCACTGCTATACTTAAAAAAATAGACAATATTCATTCATAGGCAAGTGTTCTTTATTTGTCCTTTAAGTATAAGAAGTTATAAGAAATATTCTAGTGAACCATCATGAACAGAGCAAAGAGAAAGACTAATCGAAACTTTTGCTTAGCACAGTAAAGCAGATATAAAGTCCCTGAAGAAGGGAATCCCTTTGTTTTTAATCTAGAAAATTGTCAAATTGCCTCACACCCACTACATTTTACATTCTGCTTAGGTGATCCAACCACATCGAAATTATTATCATGTAAAATTTCATGTTGATTTCATAAAAAAGAGAGGGTTTTCATTGCACACAACAATTACATTTACATTGCATTGCTATAGTCTTCATATATTCCATTGCACAGCTGTCTTTCATGGTCCTTCTTATTTCCTGCATTTTCTTTAAATAACATCTAGAATCTTCCAGGTTAGGTTAAACAATTCTGCTCTGCTTTCATAATGTGTAAGTCCCATTGATGACAGTGCTCAACAGTCACAACGTTCCTTAGTTGCCTTGGCTGGTGTGACTTGGTTGGAGTGTTGTACCAAATACAGAAAGGTTTCGGGTTTGATTCCTGGTTAGGCCATATAACTAGATTGCAGGTTCAATCCTTGGTTGGGGCTAGTACAGGAGGCAACTGATCAATGTTTCCCCTCCTCTTCCCTCCTCTCCCCCCCTCCTCTCTCCTCTTATCTCTCTCTCTCCCCCTCTCTCCTTACTCTCCCACTCCCCTTTTCCTTTCTCTAAAATCAATAAGCATGTCCTCAGGTGAGGGTTTTGAAAAGTTCCTTATTTATAGGACCTCCCATCCCTAATTCTTAGAAGATATTCTGTTGACCATACATTGCCTCCAGTATGTTTTGTGGGTCTTCTTTCAAACTTGTGATTTAATTAAGGATCTTTTCCAAATATGCACAGTATTTTCCCTGAGAGGAATTATGGGAAATAATTTGATCTATATTATTATACATATATGCCAAGAAATAGAGATTTTAGAAAGAATAAAAGTAGCTTTTTTAAATCATCCCACAGGATCTGGCTTACACAAATGAGGTGGAAGAAACATTCTGATGTGGTATGCATATACTGACATCTGGCTCAATAGCAAGGTCACCTGTCGGGAATATCAGGGCCTAATCTGTGTGAGGGTTTTAGGAATATCACAGATTTACACATGAAGTGTGGCACCTGACAAATGGAACAGTCTAGTTTAAAGTTTGTTCTCATTGTCATCACCATAGGGGATAATTTGCTTTCCAAAACTTATAATTTTGCCCAGCTGCCTAACACCCCTCCCTCTACACACACACTCACACATACACATATAAACACATCTTACCTTCTCTCAACATTTTGAAGTGTTAGAAGTCCTTTGTACTCTTTTGTACAAAGTCCTTTGGGTTCTTTAAAAGGAAAATGTTACAAATACACAAGGTAAAAATAGTTTAGCAAACAGTAACAATTGACATTCAATGTCTAGCAGTCTTTTCTTCCTCTTAACAGCTTGCAAAAGATATAACCCTGCATCATTGGCCCGATGACATACCCCAAAGCATTTGAATTTTTTAAAGAAGGTCTTGGGATAAAAGAAAGTCATTCTGAATCATTACTTGGGTTTGTGATATTTAAAGGTCATCAGAAAAGCATCTTTCTGACACATAACATTAATGGCCACCTCTTGGTATATGAGCTGATGATAATATGTTGTTAAAAGCATTGTGTGACAAATAGAAATAAGAATGTTTGTCATCAAATATTTCCTGCTGCTTGTACAAATAGAAAAGATAAGGTTCATGGTATTTATTCTTCTATCTCCTGGTATACGTGTGCATTCCTATCAGTTTTATCTTTATAGAGGTATCTCCTATAAAGATATAATAACCTTGTGTGAAGCTCTTAACCACTAGTAAGGTAAATTTTAGTATTTGTGGCCAATGTCAGAAATAGCAATGAAATATACTTCTGGCCCTGGAGTGACAAAGAAAATAATTTTTAATTACAAAAAATAAAAATAAAGTAGCTGCATGAGATCACATGTAATTATGTGGGCCTTCCTGTGGACCTCTGGAGGATATGGCATTGCCTTAAAAATTATCTGTAAGCAGTTTTATTATTGTGAAATGATAAATGATAGACATATTTAGATGAATCTAGGAAAGCCAGAAATATATCAAAGGAAAGGGGTAATTACTATATAAGTCAGGGTAAGTTAAAAAGATTTATTGTATTTTCCTGGAGCTAAATTTTACATTTTCAGTTCTATTTTACATATAATAGTTTATTTCTCTAGATAAAATAGATTGAAATAGGAAGGTTGTAAGAGTTTGTTCAAGTAGGGCCATCTATCTCCATGATCCAAAATTTCCCAGTAAGTAAGTCATTTAACCTCCCTGTATTGAATTTTTTTGTTGTTGTTGCAATTTGAAGCATTTTCTTGGGGTTTTAATTGTTAAGGATTGTTCTAGTTTTGAAACTTTTGCAGTTCAATTATAATTCAACATATTGTTTAGTATCTTGTTATTTGATATTAGATATCAAAATATTTGATGCTTATTATTTAATTTTATTCATTATTCTGTAATTTTAGGTTGTGAAGCCAACTAAAATAGTCTAGGTTCTGAGAGAAGATATGTAGCACACTCAAAAATTTTTAATTGAAGAAAGTTAAGTAAAGACAATATTTTAAAGGGTTTGAGTTAAGGAAGCAAACACAGAATGATCAAGAACTGTGCTTGAAGCCATTTCCATTCCCAACAAAGATGAGGGAGAAGCATTATAGGAACCTGGAAAAAGCTTGGAGCCATGAAAGAGACACTGCCCCTTCCATTAAAAGCTATGGCTCTCCTACTCAGCTACATCAAGAGCCACAGTAAGCAATAGGGAAGGAGATAAATATTCCAACTTTGGTTTTTCCAGCACTTTCCCTGGGCCAATCTAATTGAAAGCCACAGAACTAGGGAACATGAGTGATGTAACACAGAGATCAACCTCCACAGGGTACAGAACAGAGCAGAGAATAGTGGCAAATAGACATGAGAGAGAATGGCAAATGAGTTTTTAAATATATTATCCACATCTGAATGAGATCATTTGTGTGACATGTATAGGTGTATTTATAAGAGGAAAATCATTCTCTTATACATATTGATTTCAGAGAGGAAGGGAGAGAAAGATAGAAACATCAACAATGAGAGAGAATCATTGATTGGCTGACTCCTGCAGGCCCTCTACTGCAGATTGAGCCCACATATGCCCTGACCTGAATTGAACCACAACCTCCTGGTGCATACATCAGTGCTCAGTCACTGAGCCATGCCTGCTGGCTGGCTGGTCAAGAGATAATTCTTTTTGATGTTGACTTGATCTCTCTGGCCTTTGATGTCCACATTTCCAAAGTCCTTTGCTCTACCTCACTTAGCCATCACTCCTAGAGTGCTACCCAAAAATTTGGAATCATCAGTGATGTCTCCACTTCTTATTTCAATTTTAAGCATTTACTTTAACCACCCTCTTCTGTTTCCAACCTCTTTGCTCTAATATTCCCACTGCAAAAGTTGTCTGACCTGATTAAGACCTAAGGTGACCTTATATGACCTCTTTCCTTATTTCTATTTTCTCTTGATCTTACTTAGAGTCCATGAGTCTCATCATAATCTTTTTAAAAAAATATTTTATTGATTTTTTACAGAGAGGAAGAAGGATAGAGAGTTAGAAACATCGATCAGCTGCCTCCTGCATGCCCCTTACTGGGGATGTGCCCACAATCAAGGTACATGCCCTTGACCGGAATTGAACCTGGAACCTTTCAGTCCGCAGGCCGATGCTCTATCCAATGAGCCAAAGTGGTTTCTGCATAATCTTTTTTTTTTTTTTAACACCCTGAACTCCCTATTCTTTTCTCCCTTTATTGCGCTTACCTGGTAAAACCCCAGCCAGCCCAAGCTAACATCTAAATTGACTCCTCTGAACATTAATGAAAAAAATATATAACACAACTCACTTGACTGGTTTCAGTTTATGGTAATGACCATAAACTTCAAATAGACACACATACTAAAAAATAATAGAAAAACGAAACTATCAGTGCTGTAAAAAAAGTTGTATTTCATATACTAAGAAATCCAGAGGTAGGCAGCTGCAGGATAATTTCAGATTCAACAATGTCAAGATACTACACTGATATCTCTTGGTCTTTCCAACACAGTATCAAACACCACGGTCCTACTTCACACAGATTCACGGGCCAGGCACAGGAGGTTGTGTTGCAAAAACCACTTCTCATATAATCCTTCTCTCTTAGAGAGCAAAATTCGTTCTTAGAAGACACCCCCTCATAACACACTGCCCAGAACTAGGCTCAAGCCCATTTCTAGACCAGAACCTGAGCCCACCTTTTGAAAAATTAAATCATCTCTGCTTAATTTCCAAACATAAAGGGTATTCTATTGGCAAGAATGAAGGACATAGGAATGATTTATGTAAAGAAACATGTAATCAGGGGAAATAGCTTCTGGTGTAAATATGTTGGAGTCCTTTCCTTTTTGGACATACATACTCACCCTCATATTCAGACCCACACATTGGGAAATGTATATAGCTATAGATGGGAGTAGGAATAAGGACTTCTGAGAATTCATGGCAGTAAGTACTTATTAGCATCCACTTTCTGTCTTAGAGGATATAAAGAAAGTCTGATAGTACAGTGGTACCTCGAGATACGAGTGCCCTAACATACGAGATTTTTGAGATACGAGTCGTGGAGCGAGCGATTTTTGCTTTGAAATACGAGCAACAGTTGAGAGACGAGTTATCCTGTGGATCAGCCGGCTGCACACGACCCTCCAGTTTACTGTGACTGGAGCGTCTCATAGTTTCCCACGCCTCAAGGTTATGGAACGAATTAAACTCATATCTCGAGGTACCACTGTATTTGACTTTTGGAGAATCATCTTTAAATGTAATGTTGGCCTGTGTTGCTCAGTGGTTGAACATCAGCCTATGAACCAGAAGGTCCTGGTTTGATTCCTGGTCAGGGCACATGCACAGTTCGTGGGCTGGATCCCCAGTAGGGGGAGTGCAGGAGCAGCCAATCAATGATTCTCATCATTGATGTTTCTATCTTTTTTCTCCCTCTTCCACTCTGAAATCAATAAAATATATTTAAATGTAATCTTATAGTTTATGGATCAAAATATTATGTGAGAGTGTTTTTCTGCCTTCAAAATGTATAAAATTTATTTGCTGATAAATGCTGTTGATTTTCAGTCACGTTTGGTTAGTTCATCTATAGAAAATTATAAATATATATACAAACGTTCCAAATTGAACCTCTATGAATGCACTTACTAATTGTACCTGTTGTATTGTACCTGTTGTAGAGTGGCTAACATCTAATCATTTGCTATAATGCCCATATTATTTTATCTATCTAGTCTAGAGTATAAAATACTTTGTTAAATTGATGATGTCTAGAGCAGAACCCCTTTAAATTTCAGTGTTGAGAATTACTCAACCATGCTCAATGGCAAGTAGGTTTTCACTGGTACTAGTCTTTGCAAAATATATTCACTGCTACCACCTGTTATCAAATTAAAGCTAAGTCTAAAGAAAATGCTACTTTCCTAAAAGAAACCTCAGGTAAGGAGGACAGATCAGGAAAGAGTGTGATAGCAAAGTGCATTACTTGTTTTGAATTCTCACAATAAGTAAATATCAAATAAATGTTACTTCCTCTCTTGGCAAAGATTTGTACCCCATAATTACATTGATACATGTGCTATGTCAGTGGCAGCAGTGAAATTCATAGTATTTTTATGTGAAATGTACTGTTTTATTGCATTAATTCACATTTAATGTGTACACAGTAATAACCATAAAATATGATAACCAAAGTTATATATTTTCTTCAGAACATTCATTTAGAGAGCTTTCAAAAGAGTCTGAGGAAATTAAAATATCAGTCAGTTTACCTGCAGGATATAGCGTAAGAGCAAAAAGCAGTATAATATCTTTTATAAGCCACCATTCCTCCCCATATAATGTTCTTTCTTCTGGCTGATAAAATACAGTAGTCATAACTTTGTACATATTTTTTTAACTATGGTACACAAAACAAAGGGTTCTGGAGTGAAGAAAAGCATACCTTCATCAGTAAAACTGAATTACTCACAGGCTTACGAGCAGGAGGGTTGAAGGTAAGAGAAAGCAGTGAAGGTGGAAGTCCCAAAGCCCCCTCTTGGTAATGGACCACAGAAAGATGATGCCCATAAAGGCAGGAAGTCTCTTACAAGAGGTAGTAGAGGCCAAGGGACTGTTGAGAAATAACAAATGAGCAGATATCTAGTAAACAGAACAAGAATGAAAAATCTTGGTTATATCAAGGGCCAATAAATAAATAAAAATAGAATAACACAGCAGGAATACTATTGAAATCTGTGAAGGAGGAAACCAATTTAAACTTGCTGGTGAATACAGAAATTCTGTGCTTTTTTCTTAATCATCTAAGATTTGAATATTCTTTCAGTTCACAACTCTGCTCTGGTGTACACACAAAAGTTAGTTCAAATTAAAGCATTCTTCAAGACCTAATTCCCATCTTGCATACTTTGATAAGGCTCTCATGCCAACTCTAACACCTGCTGAACCTTTCCTTAGTTGAATTCTTATTGCCTTCATATAATTTATATAGACATTAATTTATTCTCTCATTCTTCAACATTTAAGAAGCACGTTCCATGGGTTGAACACAGCTTTAGTTTATCACCGAATTATATTCTATTTAAGGTATGTGTATTACTATCTAAAATTGGATATTTTTGTTATTGCTTAAAATTATTTTTAAAATGTAAATCTTATACATATAACTTTAAGAATTTAACTAAAAAGAGAGTTTTGACACAAAGACTAAAGCCTCTTTCCATACCTTAACCTTAGTCTCCCTCACTAAATTAATCACTTATTATCTTCTTGAGTATTCAGTTAGAAAACAGAGTATACATATTGGTAATGCTTTTCTAAAAATATATTTTAAAATCTAAATAAATAAGATCTATACATATACACACTAGTTATATATATACATACATACACCGTATATGCACACATACATATCCATACTATTCTGTACATTGTATTTTTATTTTAACTCTCTATTTTGGAAATTGACTGACATTAAACCATCATGGCATATCTTGTGAGTTGGTCTTATATTCATCCAACCCATCTTCTCTCCTTTCTGGGTTCACAGACAGACTGTATTTTTAACACTCCCTAGCAATTAGGTGTGGCCAGTTGAGAGAGTGTAAGGGATGTGTATCACCTCCATATCTGGTCATAAAGTATCCACACATGATCCTCTTCCCATTTCCTTCCTTCCAGCTGGATATTGATGGCCAGGGTGGCTATAGAGGCCAGATGTTAATGATGGTAGAGCCTATATCAGCCTGATGTTGGAAGGACTGCAAAGAACACATCCCCATGACCTCCTCCCTTGTCCTTGACTGGGCTACAGCATGAACAAGAAATAAAAGTCATATTGTTAAGACACTGAAACTCTGGGATTAGTGTCAGCAGTTAATATTAACACTAACTTTTACACACAGGTGATGTAACTGTTTTAATGTCAAAAGAGAACATAGATCATTGTTTGTAAGAACCATTTTCAGTTGAGCTATCTCTTGTTGATAGGCATTTAAGTTGCTAGTGGTGTATGTTACTAATGACATCATGAATAATCTTATACATATGTTTGATTTTGTTTCTAAGTGCCCATAGTGTAAATTCACAGCAGAATAATTGTGGATCAAGGATATATACTTCAAAAACTTTGGTACTTTGCCATCTATGCTGACATTTCCTTCAAATTATTTGTTTTCTGTGGTTGTGCTTGAGCATACCTCCTTCTTCAAATCTTTAGGGATACTTAGGTATCATAAAATTGTTAATGTTTAGCCAATATGGTTGGTGAAAAATAGATTTTATTGTATGGATTTGCACTTTAAAATTTTTGAGTGAAATGGTGTGTCTTTTCATATGATCTTGGCCATTCATATTTCCTTTTCTACATCTGAATGCTCCTCCCCTTTGCAGATTTCTCTTAAGGGCTATTTGTCTTTCTCGTGTTGATTTATAACATAACTATAAGCTCTTGATAGAGATCTTGTTGGATATATGTTGGTTAACTCTTAGCACAGGAGTCTATTTGAGCAGTTTTTGCATAATTAAAAGTATTTATAGTTTTGTAATTCCTACTACAATGGCATAAATAGTTATCCTCTCAATTCTATGGAAAAGGGAATAGAGGCTAAAGGGAGTTAAATGTTGCCAAGGTCAAATACCACCAAATGGTAGAGCTGACTAAGGGTACAGAATCTTCAGCATAAGGTTCTTTGCTCTTTCCCGTGAACCACTAACTTTTATGAAGTGTTTTTTTCTGTACACATCTACTAGATTACTAAACCCAAAGTGCCCCAAATACTACTAATCTTCATTTTCCATCATCTGTCATTTATTATCAATTATTAAATATTCATGGATGAATGATGCTAACAATGAAATGAAATGTCTTGCAAGGGGCATTTTTGATAGCCACCTACAGAAGAAATAAAAAATACATCACGTTCTAAGAAAATATCCAGCTTTGAATCTAGGTGAATTCTCAACAGTAGTCAGTGAATTCCAGATGTTATAAAAATTGAAGAATACTAGTAAATCTTACTTTAACTCTTCATATTTCATATAAGGTGATAGCATGTGTTATATATACTTTATGCCAGTTGCTCAAGATACAATGAAGAATAGTTAAGTTGTTGCCTTGAAGAGACATACTTTTCTGAAGAAAATCTTGAAGCAAGATTATACTAAAATACAATCTAAACTCCTTTTCCACAGTTCTCTACTACAGCATATCATAGGAGAAGTCAAAAAGAAGTCAGTAACTGCATTTGGAATTTCTGAGAGCAGGTTCACCCAAGAGATGACATTTGATCTGGATATTGTCAGACAAGTAGATTTCCTATATATGAGACTTAAAATGCTTTCCTGAAAATTGAAGTATTGTCTTGATAATTAGTAATCTCCAATATGAAACAAAATGCCCTGAGACATATGAAGCCATATATAGAACGAGAGCAGTTGTCAGATACTTCTTGGCAATATTAGTTCCCAGAATTTTGTGTATAGAAGGAGACAGAGTGTTCTATTTATAATACCTATGCCATAGAAGGAATACAATAAATATTTGTTGAGTTAAGTCAAATTGAATGCATTTCTGTGATTCATGTACACTATTATTGGGACAAACTAGAATTTAAAGTGATAAAAAGTGTATGTCATTAGTTATATCTTCAGATGAGACAATCAATTTTGAAGGACAAACTAATAGTAAGGATAACATCACAAATCTCCAATGACACTTGTTCTCTTTACTGACTGACTCTAGGAGGTAAAGCAAAAATCATGTGTGGTGGAAGGTAGATGTTCACCAATGATTTAGAGTTGCTAGACTCATTATTGCCTATAATATAAAGTTTTGTGGGGAAATGGTTCCCAGCCAGGGACTACATATCTCAACCTCTTTTGCATCCAAGAATAACCATATGGCCAATTTTTAGCTATAGAATGTGATTGAAAATGGCATATGTCACTGCACTCAAGTAAACATCCATCCAATTGTCAGCATCTGCATTTCTTTTCATGAAGATTTTGTTCTCACTCCCCTTACCCCCACAAGACACCACACACACAAGCAGATTGAAGGTATCTGGAAAAAGCTCCAAACAAGCAGTTGACAACATGGAAATAAACCCATCTTCCTCATCCCATAAGTGAGATAACTCTGAGTCATGTAATTTATACTGTGTCCCAGAATTTTCCCAACAAGATTAAGCTCTGGTTGCCCACAATGGCACCTTGCTTGATGACATCTCCCTTGGTCATTGCATTTTCTTCCCTGTCTCACTTTTTTCATTTTCCTACCAGCATTCATTTCCCTGTGTCAGAGTCAGCTTCTGGACAATACGAACTAAGATAACACATCTTCCCCAAATCCCATGTTTCTTTCTCTAGATGACTCTTTAGATTTATTGAAGTATAAGGATCAGTACAAGGAAAATCTTTTGAGATCTTGCATGTCAAAGAATAGCCTTCCCAATGGATTTATAATTTAGTTATATGCATACAATGATAAATATTACAATGTATTTTATATAATAGTTGTTATGTAAAATTATAATAATTTTCAAAGTTATTTTCCCTTCTGCCTTCAAAGGTATTACTTCATTGTTTTCTAGCTTCATTGTTTTCTAGCTTCCAGTATTCATTGTTTTCTAGCTTCCAGTATTGTTCTTGAGAGGTTCAATATTATTATAATCCTTCATTTTTTTTGTATGTGATATATTCTCTTCCTGAAAGATTTCAGAATCTTTAACTGAGTTTCTTACAATTTAATGATATGTTTATATGATTGTTTCTTCATTTATTGACCTGGGATCTCAAGGAACTTTTAAATAGTGGACACTCCTGTCTTTCAAATCTGCAAATGTTTCTTTTATTATATCTTTATAATTTCCATCCCTTTCTTTTCTTGTTCACTCTCCCTGAAACTCTCATTACATTTAGACTAGTTCTCAAATTTTCTTTATTTCTAAAAAAAATTTATTATTCTTTAATTAACTTTTATGAAACAATCCCTCAACCATATTTACTAATCTTCCTTTTGTTTTAAAAATAATTTGATATTATATTTTTGATTAAAAATTCTGCCATTATAACCATTTTATTTAAATATATGTTCTTATTAAGGAAGGGTTATTAGGGGGGGAGGAAGGGGGTTTCAGGTGCACACCTGCTATGAATGAAGATTTAGTAGCCATTGCCTTTCCCTTGCTCACTTTACTCCCAGGCCCAAAAAGTGGTTAATAATAATAATAATAATAATAACAACTGTTAGTCTAGTCAGCAAGTGGAAATACTGTAGCTATTTCAAACAGAGGGAATTTAACAAAAGGAATTGTTTACAAAAGTGTTGGAAGAACCAGGGATTCAAGAAGGGAAAGCACAGAGGTACTCATATCTAGGCTAGTGCATCCTCAGAGCTGCAAGGACAAAGAGGACAATGGTGTTTCATGGAACCCACACGGGCCGTGCTCCTGAGGGTGCTGGAGTGCTATTAGTATCACAGCTGTTATCAGAACCACCACCCCTGCTGCTCTGCAGGAAGCCAAAAGCCTGCACTCCCGCTGACTTTGCAGGAGCCCTGGAGCCCAGTCTTGCTGATGCGGTTGGAATTGTTGCTGAGGCTTCTGAAGCCCATAGTTGTTTATTTCAGCTGCTACATCTGCCATAACCATGCCACACATGCAGCACCTGGCAGTCACCTCCAGTGACGTGCCGTTGTCACTGCGGCTGCAGCTGCTGCAATCAAAGTCAATGAGCCCATGTTTCTGAGTTTCTTGGCATTCTGCGGCTGCCACTTCCAGAGACAGATGCAAAGGAAGGAACAATGGCTTATCTTTCCTCCTGCTTTTTATTTTTCCACCACTATCTCCACATTAGAAGAGGCTCATCAGGAACTGGCTGACAAGGAAATCTAGAGAAGGCTGCTTGGAGGCAGGAAGTTTGGGAATAGAGCTGAGAGTCAAAAAAGGAAATAATCAACATCTACAGTCCTTGGGCCCCAAGCAAATGCCAGACTAGATCTACATTATCTCATTTCATCCTCACAACACCCATTGAAAGTGGGTATGGTTGTTGGCCACTTTTTATAGATGAGGAAACAGTCTCAGAGATGCTGAGCAGCTTACCTATGGTTACATGGCTAGAAAGATGGCAGGTGCATCCAGGATTATAACTCAGGTCAGTGTCATACTAATTCTTGAGTGGTTAACCATTCTGCTTCCTACAGATCCTCCGTGAGCTATGCCAGCTGCAGTGTAGAGTGCAGCTGTCCTCTGCATTGGTGATCACTGTTGGTCCTCTCTCTGTCAGACCAAGAAACGTTCCGTCTGCTGTTTATGAACAGCTGCTTCATAGGGGAGAGCTGTTATCCTAAGAGACCCAGCAATCCCTTGGTACTTGAAGTAGCAAGTCTGTGTAGCAGCATCAGCATCAGCATCACCTATGAGGTATGAAATGCTGAATCTCAGTCCTATTGCCCTTACTCATCCCTGACTATGGAATAAACACCTACATTTTAAAAAGAGCCCATTGGTTCTTAAGTTACCCGGAGTTTGAGAAAGGCTGCTCTATATCACACCTCTCTCCTGCCCAGAGCATACCCATACTCCCTGGAAATGGTGATAGAGATGATGGGGTGGGTGCCATAGTCTTACACTGGAATCATCTCTTCCTTATCCTGCAGACTGGTCCACTTTGCCAGAATTTTTTCTTCATTTTGCTGATTTTTTGTCAGTGATCACATTGTCTCTGTTATTAATGTGATAGTCTGATCTCAACTATACACTAGTTCAAGGTCTCATATAGACATGACGTGAGAGAAGAGAACCCACATGCCAGCTTTCTAGGCTAGCAGGAAGCTAATTTTCTGTGATCACAATGGAACACACAAGCTATTCCCTTTCCCCCCGCTAACTCCCACTCTAATTGCACTATTCATTCCCAGTGGATGGAAAACAGATGGTTGTATACCACCAAGCAAAAGGAAATGAGAGAACTTGTTCTCAACACCCCCCATTCTCTTCTGTTTCTTCTTCTTTTGTCTGTTCTACATGTAATGCCAGTCCCGCCTGCCCCTCCACCAGCAGTGGTGGCATTAATTCATTCTACTTGTGTGATTACCTTCACTTGGTTCCCGGGAGCTGCTGCCAAAACCCAGACATCTAAAGAGCATGATATGAATAGCTTTTTCAAGGAAACCATAGACATATTTTCAAGCAATACATCAGCATTTATTCTGCTTCTTGAACAGCTTCTTAATTCTTGTGGAGTTTATTAGTCACTCTTGTTCTCAGTTGATTAAATTTGTTTGGAGGTTCTATTGACAGATATTCCTCTTTTACAATTTAATAGCAATGTTTTTGGATGAGGTGAGCTGACATGATAAGACAAATGGAAAAGGTGAATGCACTGCACTGTAGATATCTGATTCATCTTTCCTCCCGTCTCCTTGTTTGTTTGCTTTTTTTTCTTTTTTCTTTTTTTTTTTCTGGGTGTGTGCCATGATCAGGCATCAAATGAATAGGGTGACATTTGGTTTTAATAATATAACTATTATTTTTTTATTTATGTTTTCCTATTTTAAAAAATAAACACAACAATAGTAACAACAAAGTTACTTGGAGTAACTTGAAAAACCAATATATTTTATGAGCGAATTATCTTAAGCTATATTATGATTCACACAAATTAAACAATATGTAAGAAAAATGTAAGATTCTTTTAAAATTGTATTGTGGTTAATCTGGTTACTTCTGAAGAACAGGGTGTATGTCAGACATGCAGCATGAGAAAGGCTGGTTTGAGAAGCTATTTTCATTTAACTTGCACAATATAGTTGGTATGTTTTCTATGTGCTTATTACGGGATCATTGATCGTCTTTGCAAGGTTGTAAGGAAGAGACAAAATTAAATAACCTTTAGTAAAAACAAAGAAATGCATATTTGGCTGTTCCTTGTGATCTTATAGTCTGAACACAGTACTTCAAGATGAGACTACATATTGGGTTTTAGGAGAACCAGGTCATCAGCTAGCAGCAAGTTGATCATGAATTTGTGTTCTAGTGTGTAAGGTATATGAATGTGTTGGTTCGCTATTAAATACCAGGAATATAGACACAGTTGTCCTTCTTCAACACTTTGCTTTTCTCTGGGGGTTCTGATCTGTTGCCCACTTAAGCAAGGTTGGTGGTGTTGCTTGGTCCATTTTACCAGCTTCAGCAGCATTGTGTGGAAAGCTCCAGAATCTGTGATTATGGCTTCATGGTTTCTTCTGTATTCAGAGATCAATGAAACCCTTTTCCTCCAAAGTAGACAAATTTAAATAATTTGGCCCTTTAAAAAGCTGCCATTTGGGAGCTACCTGGATCACTTATATTCAAACAGGGTGAGCCCCACAGGTCAGGGATTGGTCTGTTTTCATCACTGCTGTATCCTCAGTATCTAGAGCAGTGATTGACCGCTGACAGATAGGTACTCCATATACATCTATGGAAGAAACAGATAATAAAGGAGCAAATGTTATATTTAACACTGTTGGCTAACATATAGGCTCAGGATGAATGATAACCTCAGTAAGTTGGAAAGTTTGTGTTCTGTCATTTCAGTGTCTCTGGGATGCCTCGTCGGTGTGCTAAGAGAATTATTCAGTTGGTAATTTTAAGTACCACCAAGTTAGAAAATGCTCTCTTACAATGAATTCTGCATAATTAATGCTTATTATGTTTGCTAATTTTTTAGGCATATGAAGAAATACAAGACCCTCTCACTGTCCTTATAGAAATTATAATCACACCGAGACCGGTTTGGGTCAGTGGATAGAGCGTCAGCCTGCGGACTGAAAGGTCCCAGGTTCCATTCTGGTCGGGGGCATGTACCTTGCTTGAGGGCACAACTCCAGTAGGAGGCGTTCGGGAGGCGGCTGATCGATGTCTCTCATCGATGTTTCTGACTTTCTATCCCTCTCCCTTCCTCTCTGTAAAAAAATCAATAAAATATATTTAAAAAAAAGAAGTTATAATCACATGATTACTCTGATGTATTTACCCCTATACCAATTTTCTCTCTACTGCTTCACTCTTTTCCTCAGTACTTTCATGGATCTAGAACAAGATGGATAAGACTAGCTAGCCTGTGTGTAATGAAGAGTCTCAGGGCAAGACAAAGGTGGACAGGTGTTGGGCTGTGTCCCTATCCCATTGTAGTAGTGAACAAAATACGGTACAATGAGGAAATATGATGTGTTTGTATGCATTCTTAGCCAAAATTAAAAACAGGAAAACAAGATTGATATCTGGGAGATCTTGAGAAGGGTGGTGGTAATTACTGGAAATGGTTCAGAGAGACTCAGAAGTAAGGTTTTTAATAGAGCATCAGCTGATATTTAGGGATAAGCATGATAGCTTAAAGTTGCTACTCATTGGCGAACAATATTAACTTACCTCAAATTTGTGTTCTAATCTTATCAATCCAAACAGTTCTTCCATGGATTTCTCTTAGTATCTCATTTAGTACAACTTACTTAATAGCTATAATCTGGGGTGAACTCACAGGTGATAGTATTTTATTGAAATCAGTCATTGGTAGGCTTTGTGATTAAGTTTTCTCAGGTCCCTATTCTCTCACGGGTGTCAGGATAGTATGTAATAACTGCACCCTTCTTTATATATGTCCATAGTTTAGGAAGCACTGGAGATGAATGAACCAACTGCTCATATTTCTTTTATTTCAATTCTCCTACACTAGGGATTTCAAACTGAGGAAACGTTTGGGGAGAATGTTTTTGGAGGTGAACATGGGGTGGGAAGGGGTGGATATTCAGTTTTCTTTGTACAGGGGCCGTTAATGAATTATTTAACAGGTATACCTATGGCAATATATTACATCAATGCCACTCAATAACCTCTCATTTCAAGCACTCACCATCTCCTAGATGCCCACAGTGTTTTAAGAGCAGTACCTGTGCGCAGAGATGGGAAGCCACTGCTTCTGAAATGTAGTCACTTTGCACATGTAGAGTTCAATACCCTTTGTATCCTTGTGGATGGGATTCCACACAAGGTCACTAGTGGATTAACATATATACTTCAAATAAGATGGAATGTGGATATGACCAATCCATTAGTGATTTTTTTTTTAAAAAATCTCAAGATCAACCGTGCAACTTGATATCATGGGCTTTGTTCATATTATCTTCAGACCAGAGTGAGAAAAAGACTATTATATCAGGTAATGGACCCATATGTATCAATCCTTCAGGGGGTCTAATCATGATATAGGCACACATTGCAGCTGTTTGCACCTTTAGAAACCTCTTCAAAGAGCATTTGCATAATTTTAAAATATATAGGGTGGGCAGACGCAGGTTTACAGTTATAATACAAATAAATAATGCAAAAATTAATGAATAATACAAGAATCAACCCTGTGCTTTGCATACTCACAACTGTAAACCTACTTTGCCCACCCAATATGTAGAGTAAAGCAAGTAGCATTTTATCTTTCTCAGCCAGAGAGTCTTTTCTACAGAGCTCATCTGTGGCTTGAGCCATGGGATGTGATTCTGGAAGACCTCATCCCAAGAGAGGCGTGGCCAGCAGCTGCTGGGCGGAGATGCTTCACAAGAGTCATGCCTATATTTCCTGCTTGAAGAGCAATGTTGATCAACAACAGGGGGAAATAAAAAAGGTTTCTTACTTTTAAAGCACAGGCTAAGATGCCTAGCATGTTTTGGGAGTAAAAGAATTGGTGGTTGGCCAAAACTGGTTTGGCTCAGTGGATAGAGCATCTGCCTACGGACTTAAGGGTCCCAGGTTCGATTCCCATCAAGGGCATGTATCTTGGTTGCGGGCACATCCCCAGAGGGTGGTGTGCAGGAGGCAGCTGATCGATGTCCCTCTCTCTCTCATCGATGTTTCTAATTCTCTATCCCTCTCCCTTCCTCTCTGTGAAAGAAAAAAAATCAATAAAATATATATTAAAAAAAGAATTGGTGATTGTAGCCTCACCTTCTCGGCAGCTGTTGGATCTGTCCAGGACAAACACGAGCTGTGCATCCTGCCTTTTCCTCACCACCCATCTTCCCTGCTTTGCTCCTGCCCTATCTTGCCAAAAGGTATCACCACAGCGCTGAATGGAAGGTTTTATTCTTTACATCTCTGCATGTGTCCTGTACTAACTCACATGTGGTGAGCAAACACTTGGCATTCTCAGAAATTGGCCACTGCACAGTCTGCCCTAATTCTGTGTGGGTGTGTTAAACAAGATGCTACTGAGAGCCTTTACCTTTACATATTTCCAGAGTGATCGGTAATAGGTTTTAATAATTAGGTTCAGGGCTTCAGAGACAAATGCTGAAATTTGTAAGAAGAGATGAAGCATAACTTCCTAACCTTCTTTGCATGAAAAGGTCTCACAAACATGCCACACACAGAGATACACACACGCGATGATAATTAAAGGCATATTTCAAAAATAATCTTAAGGATTCTAATGCAAGTTAAAGGCTCTTAGAAGTGGCTGCCCAGGTTAAGACCCAGTAATATGGAAAGAAAGAAAATGGTGCTATTATTCCCAAAATCCTGAATGTGACTGAGAAATGGACTTTATATTGTTTCTCTCCTTTGAGAAGGAACTGCAGGAAGTACATGGTGTTTGGAAATGGCAGAATATTTGTAGGCATATCAAAAACAATGTGTAATGGTCTACCTTAATATTTTCATTAAGAATTGTTAAACATGTGTATTTCTCAACTTCTTATTTGCTTCCTGATATCTTTCTAAGATACCATGTTGTATGCCTGCTCAAGATTTCAGAGACTCTGTAAGATCTAGAATAGAATATTTAAACTCTAAAGCCTGGTCAGCCACAAAGTGCCTCAGTTTAGCTTTCTACATGTACTCCACTTTGTAAGACCCACAGTCATGCTTTGCTTTGATCAGCTGTTTCATATACTCTCATCTGACCATATCATGCCCATTTCTATCCTTGAGCACCCATCCAGAATTCTCTGTTGCTGTTATTTATAATTTATCTTTATTGTTACTTAATCTCAAAATACTGCCATGTGACTTAATATTAAGCTAGAGAGTATTATAGATATCCCCTTTCTATACCCCATTCACCCCTCTATCTTGCACCTGTTCCTCTGCCCCAGACTTTCACCACACTATTATCTGTGTCTATGGGCTAAGCATATATGCAAACAAGTTATTTAGTTGATTCCTTCCTACCCACCCACACACCCTAACCTTCCCTCTGAGATATCCGTCTGTTCCAAGCTTCTGTGTCTCTGGATTTATTTTGTTCACCAATTTAGTTTGTTTATTGGATTCCACATCTGAGTGAGATCATGTGATATTTGTCTTTCTCTGACTGGCTTATTTCACTTAGCATAATATTCTCTTAACACAAATCTTACAAGCAAGAGATTAATGGAAACTTGAAGTCAAATAGATCAGGCCTGATCCTGACTACCGCCCCAGCCATTGGACCTTGGGCAAATTACCTAACTTGGCTGGACCTCAAATTCTTCATCTATAAGATGGAAATAATAATGATTGGTAATGCTGAATGAGATCATGCATATTAAAGAGTCTGGCATACAGTGCTAAAAGAATCTTAATTTGCCTTCTCTGCATATTCCTTTGAATTGAGGATAAAATCTACCTTTGTTGTAAAGACTATTCTCTACCTCCCACCTTGACTTTAGAACATGTTAATTTCTTTAGCTATGATGCCTTAAGGCACTTCTTTTCAGGTATACTCATTCCCTTAATTAAAAAAAAAAGTCCTGGGTTCTGTAAAATTACAATATAACTGCTTCACATAAGACTTGTTGCATACTAAGTGCTCCATAAACATTTCTGTGGCTGCTGCTGCTATTGAAAAGGCATACCCCTATGGTCATAGCTCCTCCACTGATGTTATGTGGGTAAAATAATATATCTTCTGGATCCTGCTTACAATTTCCAGCTGTGTGATGTGTGACAAGTTACTTCACCTTGCTTGATTTAGGATGCCATAATAGTTACCTACCCATAGAGTGGTTTTGAAGATTGAATGAATTAAAACAGAAAACTAATGTAAATACCTGATAATCAAAAGTACTTTATATGCATTAGCTATTGCTGATATTTTTCCAATCTCCCAAATATTGTGTGTGTGTGTGTGTGTGTGTGTGTGTGTGTGTTGTTTGTTTTGAACAGGACCAATGATTTGATTTGATTTATTTTTTAATTTCTTTATTAAGTTATTACATAGGTGTCTTTATCCCCCCCATTACCAAATATTTTAAAAGATCCTGTGGACAGAGATGTATATTTGTTTGATCTTATCATTTCATGAGGACAAAGTGAAATAGTAGATGGCATAGGGTAGTCTGGTACCATGACGAGAGCACTGTAAAAGCTCTATAATCGTTAGTTTCCTTTGCCTTATCTTACCGACCACATATAGTAAGTAATTCTAGGAACTGCTCTTTGAATATTCTTTGATTTTACCATATGCCAAGGTACACCATTAAATATGGAACATTATAATTCAAATGACTGCCTGTTATTCTATGGAAATCTGGTCTGGTGAAACTGTCATGTTCACTTATTACTAACACTATTTACTGTATTCTGACTGCCCTAAAGCTTCTTCCATACTTTACTCTGGAGCCCAAAGTTGTAATACATGTAAGTCAGACATTGTCTTAATTGTCTTTCAGCTTTAGCTTCATTTCCCTCCCTGTTTTTCTCATATTTTTCTTCTCTCTATTGCTTACTTGCATTCATATTTAAACCATTGAACTGTCACTAAATGGCAAAAGAGCTTTCCTTTACAAAAGGCTAGCTAGAATTATTCTCTGATGCTTCCATCTGCAACATTTTCCACATTTCCACATTTCACAGGTCAAGTTGTGAAATCAGCACAAGGCAAAGCAACCATCACTCTTCATGCCTTTGATTCTGAAGTCATCTCCAGTTAGACAAGTGTAATGTAAAATTAACCCACGAATAACTTTATCATGGGTGATAAAGTATCAGATGACTAAGACACCAATTGTTAGGTTAATGCTATAATCTTTTTTTAAAATCCAGCATTACTGAGGTATCATTGACATATAATATATGTAAGTTTAAGGCATACAACATGATGATTTGATACACCTCAATATTGTAAAGTGATTAACACAATAACACTATAATATAATTACCGTTTCATGGTGATAGCATTTAAGATCTATGCTCTTAGCAAGTTTCAAGTATGTAGTACAGTATTGTTCACTGTAATCACCATGCCATGTATTAGATCCCCAGAATTTAACTTGTAACAGGAAGCTTGTAACCTTTGACCAATATCTCCCCATTTCTTGCAACCCCCAACTGCTGACAGCCACATTTCTATTCTCTGTTTATATGAATTTGGCCTTTTTAGATTCCTATATAAAATGTAAAGGGTGGAGAAGGTGCAGGACAACGCAGACCACATCTGCAGCCTTCGTCAGAGGGCCTCCTTCAGCGTGGCCAACCGGCAGGCTGTGGATGACTGGGAGAAGCAGATCCCAGAGGAGGGGACTCCGCTCACCAAGTACTACAGCCAGTGGCAGAAACCGAGGGACTGAGAGATCCAGCTGGAAATCAGCGGCAAAGAGCGGCTGGAAGACCTGAACTTCCCTGAGATAAAACGGCGGAAGCTGGGGGCCAGAAAGGATGAAGACAGGGTGGAATTCAAGGACCTCTTTGACCTGGACAGTGATGAGGATGATGCTGCGGACTTCTCAGAGAAAGTTACACCCAGGTCTCCTGGAGCTCAGCAGGGGATAGAGGAGGAAGACCATGATGAAGATAATGAAGACGATGATGGCAGCAGTAGCGGTCAGGAAGTTAGCAACTCAGAGGATGGAGGCTCAGATGCAGAGTCAGGGCTGGCCTTCTGAGAGCTGGGGCGCCTGCTGGCCCAGGGGCCGGAGGATGAGCTGGAAGACCTCCAACTCTCTGAGGAGGACTGAGCGCCACTGCCCATCTCACCAGCAGTTTGGCCTTGGGCCTTGGGCCTGAGGCCTTGGGGTCAGTGCCCGTACCCCTAGAAGGACAGTATGGCGGACAGAGCTTTATTTTTACAATATAAAAGGCCAGGAAGTACCAAGCACTGTGCTGATCGCTGGAGTGGCAGCCTTGGTGACTGACACCTGCCCACTGCTGCACCCGAGGGCGCTGGGCGCCCGTGAGAGAAGCTGAGCTCTCACCTGTTGAAATCTCACTGCGGTCCCCGTTCCCAAGAGAGCTAGGGGCCACCTGGCCAGTGAACCGCTGGTCGTTGGTTTGTCTGCAGCGCCCGGGTCGGATCCCAGGCGTGTGTGCCAGGCTCTATGTCACCCCCAGAAGTCTTGGAAAACACATTCTTTTCCTCTTAAGTCCCATGTTTTCTTTTTGAAAAAAAAAAAAGTAAGAAAATGCTCTCTCTTTCTCTGTCTAACTTATCTCACTTAGCAGAAAGCCCTCAAGGCTCATCCATGTCACAAGTGGCAGGATTTTCTTCTTTTTTTTCTGGCTGAATAATATTCCATTATTATATATATCCCATTTATTCTTTATCCATTTATTCATTGATGAACGTTTAGGTTGTTTCAATATCTGAGCTATTGTGAGTAATGTTGCAGTGAACATAGAGGTGAAGATAATCTCTTCAAGATAGTGATTTCATTTCCTTCAGATGTATCCCCAGAAGTGGAATTGCTGGATCATATGATAGCTCTAGTTTTAGTTCTTTGAGAAGCCACCGTACTGTTTTTCCACAGTGGTGGTACCCGTTTACATTCCCCACAACAGTGCACAGAGTTGTCTCTTTTCCACATTCTCACTAACACTTGTTATTTCTTGTCTTTTTGGTATGGCCATTCTAACAGGTGTGAATTGATATCTCACTGTAGTTTCGATTTGTGTTTCCTTGATGTTTAGTGATATTGAGCATTTTTCAGGTTATTTATATGTCATCTTTGGAAAAAAGTCTATTAAGACTCTCTTCCCATTTTTAAATTGGATTGCTTGTTTTCTTGCTAATGAGTTATATGAGTTTGTTTTATATTTTGGATATCAACTTTTTATTAGATAGATGGTTTGCAAATATTTTCTATTATTCCAATATTTTCATTTTGTTGACTGCTATTTTTTCTGAAGGGGCATTGGGCTGTGCACCACAGTGTACACTGTAAGTTCCCAACAATAAATGTGTAATAATTTTATATGACACACATTGCTTTGCTTTATTGTTTAACAGGACAATATGTGTCTGGTGGATAAGAGCAACATCTATCTTAATGCTTCGGCACAAAGGAGTATTCAACAATGTCTTAAATAAATAGAATTGTTTATAAAAAGTGTTATTTGAAAACATTCTTCCCTCTCTTTAAGGACTCACAAAAATCTATCCTTAGACATTCAGAAATTACTGATATCAATATTTTTATAAGTTAATTAGAAGACAAACTATGAGAAAAAATACTCTATTTCCCATTATTTGAATATATAATGTCAAAAAATAAACTATGAATTTTTTCCATTATATATATGTACTAGTATATATGTATTCAAATATATAAATTGGGGCAATAGCAATAGCAAATCTTTATGGGGTGTCAATAATAGTTTCCCTGACTGAATATGTCTCTCCACTGACAAGCCATAATTATTTATTTATTTTAAAAATATTTTTGTTTATTTTAGAGAGGAAGGGAGAGGAAGAGAGAGAGAGAGAAAGAGAGAGAGAGAGAGAGAGGGAAACATCAATGATAAGAGGAAATCACGGATCAGCGGATCAGATGCCTCCCACCAAGGACCAAGCCTGCAACCCACGCACATGCCTTTGGCTGGAATTAAATCTGGGACCCTTCACTGTGTAGGCTGATGCTCTATCCATGGAGCCAAACCGGCTAGGGCTATAATTACAGTGGTACCTCAAGATACGAGTTTAATTCGTTCCGTAACCTTGAGGCGTGGGAAACTATGAGATGCTAGAGTCCCGGTAAACTGGTGGGTCGTGTGCAGCCGGCCAATCTGCGTGATTACTCCTATCTCAAATGTTGCTCGTATTTCAAAGCAAAAATCGCTCGCTCGACTGCTCGTATCTCAAAAATCTCGTATGTTAGGGCACTCGTATCTCGAGGTATCACTGTATTTATATTTAAAAATTTCTGAGAATACAAAGCCTTATGTTTATCAAGTGGGTTAGTAAGTGACTGTGCAAATGATTAGATGAATAGTTGGTCATTTATTAAGCCATTATTACTCTGGACCAAATTGGTTATCAGATTGACTAATGAGTCACATAGAAGTGAGGAAATGGATTCCAGGACAGGTAAGTTTTGATAAGGAGGAGAGAAGGACAGTAGGACTTGATGGAAGCTCATAGTGATGCCTGGATTGAGAGATCCAGTGGAAGGCTTTGACAAAGAGATGGAAAAGCACTTCATCTATTTAATTTCCAGAAATCTCAGTTTATCTCAGAATACACTATCACGAGGGAATGCACAGGGTAACGGTGAATGCCTTTTGGGAACTGGTGATGGAGGAATGCCAGACTTTCTCAGAAGCAGAATTTGCCATAGAGGCTAATTCTAGACTTGGTTGCTTTCCTTCACTTACTGAATTCTAACAGCCAATGGTTTATTTTGTTTATTTGTTTGTTTTTGTTTTTTGCCATTGGCATAGATTAGTAGTCTTCAAATGTGTTCTCAGCTCTGAAATACTGTCTTCATGAGGCATTTTACTTGTAAATTATGAATGGAAAAGATACAATTGGGGTTGTTCTTTTTTGGGGGATAGAACAAGATGTGGTTGAAGGGCATAGACCCAACAGCCTTCACACATTCTTGAAGAACTCTGAGGAACATAGGGACTCCAAGGAGCATGGTTAGAAAAGCACTGTCTTAGAAAAATGGAAAGTATATTATGATCATTTGAGTCCAGTAGAGAAGATATTACTAGTATAATGTTATTTAAGCCCTTGAGTTCTTTATGTGTGAAAATGTTATCTTTTGGGACTCTACCCTATTCTTTCAGAATAAAGGAGATGTAAACTTAGCTCAAATTGGTTTCATTTTCTACTAAAATGATGAGCCAAACTGACATTGAAAACTATATATTCAAATAGGTTCCATTGTCTTATGTGTTGTGGGAATCATTGTTGTCTAGATTCAGAGGAAAAAGAATATCATTTACACTCCTCACACATTAGACAACAGAAAAGGCTCATTTCTGTCTTCGAAGAGGTAAATATTATTATTATTTCTTATTTATAAGTTTACTTGGAAGTTTTAAACCATGTGGATGTCACATTAGTGCCCTCCTCAACCCTGTTGCTTTACAATTCTCAATGCATCCCCTTTTGAAAGTATGTTAGTAGATATCCTGCTTTATTTGTCCATGTATGAATAGGGGCTATCCCTCCTTTCTTTTCTTACACTTCAACGTCTTCCTAAGATTTCAAGAAAATAGATGGGACTACAAGGTGAAATATTGACTATAACACTTAACCTTTATATGCATCCTTCAAAAATCACTTAAAGAAATAGAAAGTTATTTCTTTTACTTTCATTGCTTTTGTTACTGACAGATTCTTGGAGGTTTAAAGCAATAGCTACTTTTATTTTTTATTGTTGAATTATTGATTAACTATATGCGGCATGCTTTGTGCTGCCCAATTGTTCACCTTGCTCCAGTAAGCTACACCAAAATCATCATGTGGTTCTCTTCCAGATTGGCTGAGGGTCCTCATATCATGCTGATGGATTCCTTCTAGCAGGAGAGGAGAGAGAAGAACAGAAAGAGAGAAGAGACAAAAGGAGAGGAGAGGAGAGAGAAACAGGTTGAAATGATTCCAGGTTTCATATACACTAAGGGAAGGAATGTTATAAAAAATGCTTATATCCCTGTAGGGTTAACAGTGTCAGTTCAGACAGATTTTAAAGAAGATCTTATTCATCTCTACACTAAGAACTGTTTTATTGGTATCAATTCATTTCAAGAGTTTGTTTCAGAAAAATGTTACCACTAATTGAAATACAGTTGGAAGAAGAAGCAATTTAATGAACAGTTACACTGTATGCTCAGAGAAAGAATTGAAGAAGAATGGAAATCCATAGTTGTGTAAGATGGAAAATCTAACAGTGCTTGAACTATTGGATTGAAAAGCAATACAGGAAGTCTTAAATCATGTAAACCCTGTTGTTAAGTGCTGTGCCAGCCACAGAATATGCAACATGGTATGGAACTATATTTAGCATATAAATATATTATACATTTAACTTTCATTTTATATGAGTAATTTTAAAATCTGTTCTTACCATATATTATGGACTTTTACTATTTATGTCTAACATCCAAATACCTGTTATTTCACAAATAAAAATAATAAAATCCTTAATTCACTTTAGGGAATTACAAAATTCTATTATGTGCGGTTTTAGTTGAAATGTAAACCAAGTTGTCTCACCACTCTCTCACCAAAGAGTAGATCCATGAACAAAACACGTGATGACATGACTTTCTCTTCACTTTTAATTTTTACCCGAGTGACATAAAACCAGAATAAAATAGTTGGAGCTGATTCATTTCAGTGGCAGCCCTGACGTGACTTTTGTGGTGCTTTCAAAATGTCTGAATTCCTTGACATTCTTCTTTCAAAGGTAGAATCTCATTCCTTTCTCTTTGAGTTTTACATGTACTCAGTGATTTGCTTCTAATGAATATAATGTATAACTGGACGTAAAATGTAACTCTGAAAGCGAGGTGATGAAACTTACAGCTTTCACTTGGTTCATTTTCTTTCTCTCTCTCTCTCTCTCTCTCTCTTTCTCTCTCTCTCTCTCTCTCTCTCTCTCTCTCCCCCTCTCCTTTATCCACCATGATGTGAGGACACTCTCAAGGAGAGCTGGAAGAACCCTACAATTAGAATAACTGAGGCTCCTGCTAAAAACTTTCGTAGTCTTGATAGTCATGTGAGTGAACCACTTGGAAGTAAATCCTCTATCCCTAGTTAGCCTTCAGATGTCTGTAGCTGTAATCAACACTTCTATTGCAACATCATAAGAAACCCTGAGCCAGAAATACTTTACCACGGTGTTCCCAAATTATTAGCCATTGAAACAGTGAACTACAATGATGTTACTGTTCATTTTGAGTTATGACATTTGGAGGTAATCTGTTAAACAGTAATAAAAAAATAACAAAATTGGGTCAACCCATGCTAGCAACACTTTCTAATGTTTCTTTGCTTCTTTTCACTTCTTCAGTCTCCTTCAGTCTTCCCTGTACTTCTATAACCCTCTTACCAACCTTCGTTCTGATGAAGTCAGTTTGAATTGCTGGCTATTAAATAACTAAACTTTAAAACAGTAGAAATTGCGAATTTAAACCAAAATAAGGAAAATAATTGTTTAATCCAAGAAACTTTAATCCAATATACTGGTCTCCTGTGGATTTCATTTAATTTTTAAAATCAGAGTTTCATGTACCTACACATTTTACTTGTACTCAGCTAAAATGTTGTTCTTTCTCCATGGGCATTGTACAAGTCAAATGTGATTTACCATTGATGCACATATGTTTCTTTTTAAAAAATATTTTTAATTGATTTCAGAGAGGAAGAAGGAGAGAGAGAGAGAGATACAAACATAAATGATGAGAGAATCATTGATCAGCTGCTTCCTGTTTCCTGCACACCTACTGAGGATCAAGCTGGCAACTCAGCCATGTGCCCAGAATCTATACAAACCATCAACTCCTGGTTCCTAGGTCAAAAACCACTGTGTCACACAGGCTGGGCAATATATATATGTCTCTTGATGAATATTCTAGCCATTCTTTATCATATATCATTTATAAAGAATTCTGTGATCATTAGCTATAAAGAATGCAAGCTTAAGCTTATAAAATGAATTTAAATGTTTTATAATTAATCACAGATATAATTATTGAGCACTTAGGTTGATTTATCCACACAAGTGATTATTTCAGACAAAAGTTGAATATCCTGAACTTAGCACATTGCCCTCATGAGTCTGTGGTGATTTCCCCCCTCCCATCTATTTCTACAAATTGACAGAAAGTTCAAGGACAAAAATGATCAACATATAATGAACATTCATTCCCACTTTTAAATTTGAACGATTTTGTTTAGATTTTTAAAAAGAGCAGTGTGAGCTGTGCTTTTATGTCAAGCACAGGAAAGTTTTGGCCGTTATTTTTAAAACATTCTTTATTGCATTATTCTCTCATCATCCTTCCCCTCCTCCTCTTTCTCCTCCTCCTCCTCCACCACTTCCTTATCCTCCACATCCTCTTCCTCTCCGCTCCTTTCCTTCTAAGATATCATTCCACAGGTCCCATGGTATTCATTTTTTTCTATATTATTTCCTCTCTGTTCTTTATTTTTTCTTGTTTTAATTTTTTTCTTTATTGATTAAGGTATTACGCATGTGACTTTATTGCCCCGTTCCCCTTCTACTCCCCCACCCCCAATCCACTCATGCCCTCACACCCTGGTGTCTGTGTTCATTGGTTAGGCTTATATGTATGCATATAAGTCCTTTGGTTGATCTGTCTACATAAATGCATATTGATCTTCCCTTGAGGTCAAGAATTTTTTTTTCCTGTTGTCAATCTTTGCTTAAAACTAACAAGTAAAATTTTTATAGTTTTTAATTCTACAATTTCCATTTGGTTTATTTTTATAATTTAATTTTCTGTTCCGAGATATCCATCTTTCCACTCCTCTACACTAATAAAAGAGAAACATGCAAATCGATCATACCTCTGCTACACTCACAAGCCATGCCCACCAGCCAATCAGAAGTGAGTATGTAAATTAACCCAACCAAGATAGCTGCAGCCACAAAGTGAGCAGGAGGCTTGGATTTCCCCAGCAATAGAGAAAGTCAAGCTTTCCACATACTCTGGCTGGCCCTGAGGCTGCAAAGTCTCAATTATAGAAGATAAATAAATCCCAGGTACCAGGGCCTCTGCTTGGGTCACCAGGGTGTGTGGCCGGCCTACAAACCACCATAGGCCCCTCACCCAGACCACCTCAAGCCCCAAGGGAACATCCATCCTGATCTGGGACACCCTTCAGGGCAAACCAGCCAGCCCCCACCTGTGTACCAGGCCTCTATCTTATCTAATAAAAGAGTAATAAGCAAATTGACCATCATTCCAACACACAAGATGGCTGCTCCTATGTGGAAAAGATGGCTGCCCCCATGTGAACACAATATGGCCACCACAAAATGGCCAGCAGGGGAGGGCAGTTGGGGAAACCAGCTCTGCAAGAAAGGGCAGTTGTTGGGAGGGACGAGGCCAGCAAAAGTGGGAAGTTGGGGGCAACTGGGAAGTTGTTGGGGGCAACTTCCATGGGAAGTTGTGGGGGGAACCCAGGCCTGCAGGGGAGGGCAGTTAGGGGAAATCAGGCTGGCAGGGGAGCAGTTAGCATCAATCAGTCTGGCAGGGGAGTGTTTAGGGGGTAATCAGGTGAGCAGTTGGGAGCCAACAGTCCTGGATTGTGATAGGGATGTCTGACTGCCCGTTTAGGTCCAATCCTACTGGGATAGAACCTAAACGGGCAGTCAGACATCCCTTGAGGGGTCCCAGATTGAAGAGGGTGCAGACTGGACTGAGGAACACACACACCCCTTCCCCCCATGCACGAATTTCATGCACCGGGCCTCTAGTCAAGATTATATTGTCCTTTAAAATATTTTTAAAAGCTGTTTTAAAATCCCTGTTAGCTATGTCCAACATCTGGATTTTTGGTATTGATTTTTATAGGCTGCTTTTTCTTTTAAATGTGGTTCACATTTTTTTTTCTGTTTTCTTACCTTTAGTAACTTTTGCTATATGCTTGACATTATGAATTATAAATTATAGGGAATTTTATTTATATTGTGGCTTAATCAATGTTGATTTTTTTGTGTGTGTGTGGCTGGCAGATAAATTATTGGGGTATACTTTTGTTCTTGTCAGGCTTATATTTATTCTTCTTTTAAAAAAAACTTTATTGAGCTCTAATTCAAATACTATAAAAAGTCACCCTTAAAGTGCATAGTGCTGAGGTTTTTAGTATATTCACGGAGCTTTGCAATTATAGCCATAATGTAACTTGAGAATTCTTGATTAGAGTTGTATTTATACTTAGTGTTTAACTTCATCCTAGTGCATGTTTATATTATAGCATGGTTCTTATGCTCAGGACATAATTTCTCTGAAGTCTCAACTGAGTGTTGAATGAAGTGTCTTCACTTTGGCTGGAACTCCCAATTAATTCCAGAACTGTATGCCCTCTAGTGTTACTATTTACCTCTCAACCCTAAAAAACAACAATCTTTGGGAGGCCTTGCTAAGTCTCCCTCTGCACATATACAGCCCAGCCCTTGACCTACAGTTAATCTCACACACTCTTCCTGGGTCCCCATCAGCAAAGCTTCTTTTCTAAGGCAACATATCTTGTAAATTACAGACATCTTAGCATCTTGGATCACCAAACTCTTTCTCTCCAGCTACACTTTCCTGCCATTGGGAAGCTAATATGTATATACTTCCAAGGATGACCATCTTGTTCAGCCTATTGTTAATTTTAGGAAAATAATGACTTCATATATTTTCTAATTTTTTAGTTATTCTTTTCAAGAGGGAATGTCTGGTACCAGTTACTTTGTCATGGTCAATAGTTGAAATTGCTTTCAGGTTCAAATGAACGTTTTAAACCAGTTTGCTATAAAATTTCATTACTGTCTTTTTTTGCACTCAATAAATGTTTAATAAATAAAATTTGGCTTATTCCAAACATGATACTAGAGTGTTAAAAAAAGATTAAAGCTCATATAGTTCAATCCTCCAACTGATCATAAGATTTCCTACTAAAAGCCAGCATTTATATGTTAACAGGTAAACACAGATAGCTTATTAGGATGCTTCAAATAACCCTCCAAAGAAGTAAACAAAACACCTAAAAACTCCTAGCATTATATATACATACCATATACATGATCAAAATAGAGAACTCCTTCAGAATTTTTTATAACATGGATTAAATCTATTTGAGTAAAAATAGATTAACCTATAAATTGCTTCACAATTTAATTAATGTCAATATTTTGTATTTATACACATTGCAAAGATATAATTATGTCATGAGAACCCTATATATTTACATATATGTGCGATATTAGGCATTATATTTTAAAATATTAATAGCTTTCAATAGAGAAAAAGAACTCAATTATTTTGATATTTCAACAATTCACATCTATAAATTATGGAGTCCATAAATTATGCCTAATTCAGGTAGAGATCTTTGTTTCTTTTTAAAAAATATATGTTTATTGATTTCAGAGAAGAAGAGAAAGGGAGGGAGAAATAGAAGCATAAATGAAAAGAGATAATCATTGATTGGCTGCCTCCTGCATTCCCCCAACTGGGTATTGAGCCCAGAACCTGGACATATGCCCCTGACTGGAATCAAACCTGGGACCCTTCAGTCTGCAGGCTGATGCTCTATTCACCGAGCCAATCTGGCCAGGACTAGAGATCTTTGTTTCTTAAGGACAGGGTTCAACTTCCCAAACCAGTTTTCACCAGGACCTTCACTAATTGGGAGTAAATTCAAACAATGACTTTGCCATTAATCTTTTTGTATTTCTATAATATAGTAATAATCTACTAAAAATTTAAACCTAAACTTAAAAGACAGACTGTGATATATCAGATATTTTAGCTTTAAAATTTAAGTCAACACACCACCCAAAGGAGTTTCAAAAGTATTTACAATATATTTTATAGATTGTAACTAAGAGCTTTGTACAATTCATCTTCCAGATATAGACGCACTAATGAACTTAAGTGTATTAATTTTCTTCTAGCATTTACAATTAACTATTGTCAGTTTGGCAGGGAAATGTTTAAAGAGGTTCAAAGTCCAAGTGAAATGATTTTTAAGTGTATTGGGAATGATGAGTTATATTCATTTTAACAATGCCAAGTGTTTTTAAAGGCTCCATGCTGTCAATGTTAAAGTTTTTAAATCAGAATTCTTTTTGACAAATGCCTCACTGAAACACAGAGAAGTCTAAGATAGGCATTTAGTAAACAAAGAAATACATTAGTGTATGAAAAAGGCAATGTTTTAAATTTCCTCCTTGATAGCCAAGAAAATAAAAAGCAAAATCACAATAAAGTAATATTTTCTGCCCAAGAGATTGGTAAACGATTTTGAAATTTGATAATACCAAATGTTGGCAAAAATGTGAACAACAGAAGACTCATATGCACTTAATTGGGGAGCATAATCACTTTGGAAAATGGTTGGGCATTTTGTTTGGTAAATTTGACTAAATGCATACTTTACAATCTTGTACATCCACTGAAAGCGCATACTCTCAGAAAAGTGGGTGTTAAAATCAGGATACATATACAGCAACTGTCATAGCAGCATTGTTTACAATAGGCAAGATGTAGGAACAATTCATTATCCATCCACAACATATGGATAAGAAAATTGCAATAGATTCATATGTTGGAATACTGTATACAAGGCAACAGAAATAATAAATTGTACTCAACATGGCATGGTAAATATCACAAATGTAAGTGAAATAATCTATACTAATAAGAGAGTAACATGCTAATTGGACCAGGAGACCTTCTAGGAGACCTTCTGGACGTACTTCTGGACAAAGCCATGGTGGCGGGGCCATGGCAGAGGCAGTTAGGGATGATCAGACCAGAGGGGAGGAAAGTTGGGTGTGATCAGGCTGGCGGTAGGGAAGAAGCTGGGGGTGAGTGTGCCGGCAGGGGGGGCAGTTGGGAGTGGGAAAGCTGGCAGGTAGAGTGGCTAGGGTTGATCAGGCAGGCAGGCAGGTGAGTGGTTAGGAGCCAGTGGTCCTAAATTGCATGAGGGATGTCCTACTGCCAGTTTAGGCCTGATCCCTGTCGAACATCCCCTGAGGGATACCAGATTGGAGAGTGTGCAGGCTGGTTGAGGGACACCCCTTCCCATGCACCAGGCCATTAGTACATATTTATTTACAATCATACAAAATACAAAAGAATTAAGCTATATTATTTAAGGATGCAAGCATAACTGAAAAAGCAAAACAAAAACAAGTGAATATTGTAGAAATTAGAACTATGATTGATGCCAAGGAAAGGACTGTAATTGGAGGGTGGAATGCTGACGGTTGGGGGGAACTAGTTATGTTTCATTTCTTGACCAAAGTGGTGTTTACAGTAGTGTTTGCTTTATAATAATTTATTATATTCTACATTTATATTTTATATCAGATTCTGAAAATATCACATAAATGATTAAGAATAGAGAAAGAAGAAGAAATAAAAGGGCATTAAAATATATTTCAATGCTTTTGTCTGCAAGTAGAATAAAACAATTCAAGGTAATTGAAATAATAATTTGTGTTATCTCTTAAAATAGGAAGTTTGGAAATAGGATCAGCTTCAGATTAGGTTAATGTAAGGGCCAAACAGTGTTGTCAAGATTTTTTTCATGTTTTCACTGCATTTTTCATTTTATTCTCCCCAGCTGTTGTAGGATGGTGGTCAGAAAGGCAAAACTAATACTGTATTTTTTTTTTATCAGTTAGGAGGACCTTTTCTCATGTGCTACCCTTACCCACCATCCTGACACACACACACACACACACACACACACACACACACACACACACTTTTCCTCTTGACTCAGTGACTGAAATTGCAGCCCAGGCTCATGCCTGCAGTTCAGGAAAGGGGCCACCATTGTTGACTTAGACCAATTATGTTTTACCCTCTTACCACCTCTGAAACAAAGTTGAGGGAAGAAGTGAAGATAATAAGATTGAGATTCTGTTAGATAGAAGGAAGAAGTGCAAATATTGTCTGCTATAAACTTAAAAATACAGAAAATTTCCCAGAAAATCATAAGCCTGATCAAAGCACTCTTAAAAGTATTAATCAGCATTACTGAAAATGGTCCATCTCCAAGCATTTTCTAATGTACCGTTTTTTTTTTTTATTTAAAACATTAAATTACCAGCTGGTAAATATCATATTACCCAAGTGAAAACTCAATCAGATTAAATAAGAATCCAAATGTTAGAAAAGAAGGAGGAACCTTTATAGAATTTCTAGAGCAAATATAATTTGTTTCTAATCATATCTATTCCTGCTATGGTATTGTCTACTAGTATAGCAAGGGACAACAACAACAAAAAAAGACTGTCAGGCATCCATAGACCAATAAATGTAACCACCCCAAGAACCTTGTTGAAAAAAACGCCAGAAAAGGATGTTTCTGGTTTTCTGGTTATGAAGGAGTAAATCAAATAGAAAAACTCAAGAATGGGAAAGAATTGTGTTCAAAATAGCATTGAGAAGTTAAAGTTCAGACTCAGTACTATACAGGAACAATGAGTGATTTCATAAATATTAGTTATTTTAATAATTATTAGTTTTGTTTTTAAAATAAACTTCATTTTTAAGAACAGTTTAGAATTACAAAAAAATTATAGATAGTACATAAAGTCCCCTAGATACAGTACCCATTTCCTCCTATTATTAACATCTATATTAAGTTAGTATAGTATATTTGCTATAATTAATGATCCAATTTTGATCCATTATTAGTCAAAGTCCATAATTTACTCAGATTTCCTTAGTTTTTAACCTAATATTCTTTTTCTGTCCCAGGATTCCATCCAAGATATCAATTACATTTTGTCATCAATCTCTTTGGTTCCTCTTGGTTTTGATGGTTACTCAGACTTTCCTTGTTTTGTATACCTTTGGCAGTTGTAAGGAGTGTTGGGTAGGTATTTTGTGGAATGTCCCCTCAACTGAAGTTTGATATCTTTCATGGTTAGATGGGGGCTATGAGTTTTGGGGAGGAAAATCACAGAGGCAAAGTGCCACTCTCATTACATCATATCGAGGGTATATACCATTGTTGGATAAAGTAATTGAGAAGACATGACCCCCAGGTTGACTTGTGAAGTGGTCCCAGGCATCCAGACACCTCATCCCCTTCTCTGTCCTTGGAATGTATGCCCACAGTAGGAGCTGCTACAAGGATGTAGCCTTGAAGGAGTAAAGAGTTGAGTTCATCTAGATGGTATACAATTTAAAAATATATTATCTCTCTGGTAGGGAATTCTGATAGTAGTAGAGGCTTTGCCTATGTTGGAGGCAAAGAGTATATGGGAAGTCTCTGTACCTTTTATTGATTTTTCTGTGAATATTTATTTTTTTGGTTACCCTTTGCTTTTAGTGTCATATATAGAAAACCATTGACTAATTCAAAGTAAAAGATACGTATTTACTAATGTGTGTACTTCTAAAGTTTTATAGTTTTAGCTCTTACATTAAAATCTTTTGTCCATTTTGAGTTAATTTTTATATATAGTATATGGTAGGGGCCCAAATTCATTCTTTTGAATATGGATATCCAGTTGTCCCAGTCCCATTTGTTAGAAAACTTAATCTTTTTCTGTGGGATGATCTTGGAATGCTTGTGTAAAATCAATTGAGCATAAATATATAGATTTATTTCTGGACTCTGTTTTCTCAACATTAACTTACTAGTATATATCTATCCTATGCCAGTGTTACATGGACTTGATTGTTATAGCTTTGTAGTAAATTTTGAAATAGAAAAGTGGGACCTTCCTTAACTTGTTCTTCTTATTTAAGATTGTGTTGGCTATTCTGGGCCCCTTGCATTTGCATATTAATTTTAGGATAAGCATGTCATTTGGGCAAAAAAAGTAGATGAGGGAATCTGTGCCATAGGAAAATGCCTACACTGTGACTGTGATCCATTAGTATATGATGGATCACATTGTTGGGATTACAATTAATGTGCATAGGTATAAATTAAAAATTAAAGTAAGGGGTTATTATCAGGAAAATAAAAATTATGCATTGTATTCCTTTTTCCTTCCATATTTTTTTGGTTTTGGTGCCATTTTACAATAAGGAAAATATGCTTGAAATGTTTGAGGAAATAAATTATTCTGAACTCCTTAAAGCATTTAGCATATTGCATTGCACATAGTAGGCACTTGGGTAAATATTTTGTAGACTGAATTTTGTGTTGTTCATTTGCGTATGAATAAAGTGAGTTAATTTACATGGCTGGGAGCTCAAAGTTCATCTTTCAAAAAAAAAATGTTCAATCCAGCTAAATTCAACAAGTAAATTTATGCACACACATTTCTGTGAATCAATTGTATTAGAGACATAGTTCATCCTTCATAATACTTATTTTTCCCTATAGACACACATTTCCCCCACCACTATTATTAATTCCCTGAAAACTAATCCTGTAAGAAATAATTTGAAATATAAGGAAATAAATATTTTCAAGTGGGCAGTGTAAGTTAGGTCTTGTGCCTTTCCCCTGAAACTATTCTATTTTTTTGGAAGATTAGTAACTCATCTCCTTCTGAGATATCTAAGTCTAAGACTATGATCATTGATTAGACTTTGGTAACTTATTAAATTATTCTTGGAAAATAATATGCACTAATTGACACCCGCGTAAGGGGTTGTATCAATAGGGGGGAATGATAATTGCTGGATACTCATAGGCAGTAGGTTGATTATATCATCATTAAGGAAGGCAGATGAGAGTTAGTGCAGGAGTGAGAGGCAAGTGGAAAATAGCCTGTCTTTATAGTATTCTAGCAATACCACAAACCACTCCACTTTTACTTACGTGATTGATGATGCCACTGAAAACCCTCCATGGGATGACTGCGCTTTCTTGAATCTCAAACTGTAGACTATTCATTATGCTATATATTTTCTAGCCTGACCTGATATTGGTGTACACTGTATTTAATGAATCATATTTATCACACTCTGTTTCAGCACAGGATGTACTGTGTATCTTATCTTACAGTCATGGTCCAAGTGGGAAACGAAGCCAGTATGGTCTGGGAATAGAATTGGACTAGAGGGCAGAATTGAGAGCTTCAGAGAGAAAACTTGAACTGGCATCTCTAGCTGGAACAATGCAGAGCATTTCAAATACTGGTGAAAATCAACCTGCCATCTGGATCCTCCCCGCTTCAAATTATCATCAGCCCCAGTTTCCAATGGGGGTCATAACAATTTCCCAAAGTGTTGAACCCATAGGGAGATAACTAGAGCATCACATCCTCACCAACATAAAAATGTACTATTTATCTAGATATTTTAAAGGAAACTACAAATGAAAATGAAAGAGAGGAAGTTATCCGAGGCATATTTCTAAGTTGATGGTTTACCTTAAAAGAAATTAAAACATACTAAGACATGGTGTTGAACCACATGTAATTATATTATAGCTTTTCCTCTGTGCCTTGCCTTGCTACTATCGCCACCATTTTAGAGCATATGACAATCAGGCAGGATGTGTCCTCAAGCAGTGGACGAGTCTTGCCTGACCACAGCCATCCCAGTAAGCATCGGCGTGGAGCCCCATTTAAGGTAGAGGAGGCTACTTGAGGACATCTCACAGGAGGCAGCCGGAGAAGTAAACAGTATTGATGATTTACTGCATGAACTGGAGTGTAAACATGAAACTATTATATAGGGCATCTCGCCCAGAATGTATATACACTTTAACAGGTGATAACTCAATTTTCACTCCTTTTCTGGTTTTAACTGATTTGAAATAATGGGTGAAGCCAGACCAAACTTTGAACAAAGGAAATATATCCTAAAGTGCCACTAGACCTTTTTTAATGAGGATCCATAAAAATTAAAGTTTAGGATACAAAACCTGCAACAGTCAATGAATGGAGGGTGTACAAATACCAAACAAAATGGTTCTTGATGTTTGTGATTCCATTGCTTTGCATCATCAGCAGTGCCTGAACCAGAATGGTCATTGGTTTAAAAACAGGCATTGACAAAAAAATTATTCACTTCTGTAGATTCTTCTAAATTTTGAACATGAACTCTAAATTCATAATCACTGACTTTATAATCATTCAATGTGTGTATATTTTTTTGGGGGAGCATCTTGTATTACTTTCAAGCCACTGGTTCCAAATGCATATGTGAAAACTCTCTTCCTTAACTGATGATAGCAGACCATTCAACAAGACAGATCTCTTAACTTCTGGCTCACTTTCAATTACTCACATGTATTAAAAGTTTAACTTTCCAGTTTTATCTCCAGTTCAGAGCTCTTTCCCTGATCACAGGCCAGTATTAAGTATAAGGAGCCTTAGTTGGTAGGGGGCAATAACTTCTTTCTCTTATCAAAGCATCACCTAGGATCCCAGGAGAACCAATGTTTTGTTTGGGGGATACCTTTTCCTTCTATATTCAAAGAATAATTCCCTTTTCCTCTGGCTTTAGGAGCTGGGAGCGCAGAAAGTGGGGAGGGGAATTCTCAATACTGTATTTAGTTGCCCCATGTGGGTTGTCACAAACTCCCTTTCTGGCTAAGATGGGCTGATCATTTCTACATTCTCATGCCAGGCATCAAATGCTGGCTGTTGTGGGGCGACTTCCACGACCAGTTGCAAATGGCCACGAAGGCTGCTAAGTTGGTAATAAGCAAGCAAGGATTTATTGAGCTGGCCAGCAACTGCTCTGTCTTTCTCCACAGAGGGAGTCCAGAGAGCAGCAGCGGTCCTTTGTGTAGGACCACTTTTAAGTACCTTTACCACATCCTGTTTTTGCAGAGTGAACAACCCAAGACAAAATTTTTTTTTTCCAAGCAATGTCAGAGTTGACAAACATGTTATTTACAGGTTCAGCTTGTTCTTCAGAAAGCTGACAGTGTTCTATGAAAGAAGGTCTATGTGCTGGGAAGGGGCCATGAGACCAAATTTCGAGGCCGGGCCTAATGTCAGCACTGACAACTCTATCTGGGGGATAGTCCATGGCCTCTCTGGAACGGGGCATGCTCAAAAATTCCCACTCTCTAACACTGGCTCCCACAGGCAACAAACTTATGAGGACACTGCCAAGTTGGCCTACAGCTTGGCTTACCCAGGCCCCTCAGTGCCCCCACCACCAGACCCACAGAACATTCCATAGAGGATTCTTGCTGAGCCTTCCTTTCCCAGTGTTAACCCCTCCTGGTGGGGGTTTTAGACACTTAGCTCATGCCTATTGTCCCAAATGGGAAACTCACATATGGAGAAACTAAGTCAGTACTCAACCCAGATGACCTCACATCATTTTTGCTATTTTTGTGTGACATCTCACCTCCCCCAAATTTCTGATTCCATTGCTTTAAAGAGCTAGCAACCTTGACTTTTTTTTTTATGGAACAGCCCTCAAGCCACTGGATCCTACTGATTCCCCTAGCAGGTTGTTAACTGTCCAGAAAATATACTGTTCAGAAAAGGAATATGAATGCCTCGCTCTCTTCATTCAGTTTGGGGCCATTTAGACTCAGAGGTTTAACTTAAACTCCTGAGCTTCCCCTCAGAATCAGGACAAGCCCTACTTGCTGTGGGACTTCCAGACTTTTATGAGACTTTTATGCTTTCTCTTCTTCCCTATTCTGCTCATCAATTCCTTTTATGGTTTCTCCTGGGAGCACTTTCTCAATCATTTACAGAATTTCTTAAAAAATTATATATATATATATAGATTGCAGAGAAGAGAGAGAGAGACATCAATGATGAGAGAGAATCATTGCTTGGCTGCCTCCTAAATGCCCCACATTGGAGATTGAGCCCTTGACCAGAATCAAACCCGGGACCCTTCAGTCCACAGGCCAACACTCTATCCACTGTGCCAAACCAACTAAGGCAGGATTCCTTGGTAAGTCCTCATTTAGGGCCTGACCTAAGAAATCTACCCTTACAGGGAGTTGGGTAAGAATGGAGCTCTGCCACCATTGTCCCTGTGATTCCAAATCTACCAAAATTAGGGGTTCAAAGCCAGACTCAGTTCCTGGAGCTAGCAGTGGAAGACAAAGAGCCCTCTGGTGTTCTCCCCCTGACAAATGATCACCAGGCCCTCCTGTATTTAGTTAATAGGACATGAAGCTGTAGAAAGTAGAGTAGAAAATAAAGAGGGGGGGATCTCTCTACAAATAACATGGTAAAGTGACAGCATGGCTAACATTTGTTTTTTTAGTGTAAGCCATGTTGTGACTGTAGGAAGTTGAAACAAGAAGCCTGGACAAGAGTTGGATAATTAAAATGGCCACATTGGCAGGAGATGGTTTCCCGTCCCTGATACATAGCATTTATGAATGAAAGTGCTCAGCATCTCAGTGGCTCTCCTTTTGAACTGGCTCATCCATTACCGGGGTAATGATTTTCCGTCTGGGCAACAGCAAAGCCAAAGGCCTATTACACAGGCAACATAAAGTTAAAAAGACATTATGAATAAAACGTTGGCTCGTGCCGGCTTTTGCCAACTCCAGAGAAGATTGCCTGGTGCCGCCGACACGTGTTTATTACACTTAATAATGTTTACATAATTCTTCCTTGAGCTCATTAGAGCTGTCAGATCAGAAGTAAATGTGTTACCCCCTCTGTTTATCTCTAAAGACTTCGCAGTCAATAAAGGAAGATGAATGACACCCAGGGTGCAGACAATGTACTCCGTGGTTTTGCAAACACTGCCAAGGTAAATCCTTGGCCCCTGTGGGCTCCCGGGTTTTAGATTTGCATCTGATCAGCCCCTTCGTTCTGGAGCAAAAGAGCAGTGCTTCTCCAACTTCAGTGTACTTGAAATCACCCCAGGAGCTTGTGAAAATACTCAGTGTTTGGCCTCACCCCCTTATATTCTGATTCCGTGGGTCTGGGGTGGAGCTCAGAAATTTGCATTAAGTACAATGCAAGTTCTGGGGAGGATGCTGATGCTGCAGGTGCATGTCTAATCCTCTCTTGTGCAGAGAGCCCCCCCCTTGACAATTCGGGGCATTTTGGCCTGTGGGCTGCTTCAGCCGCCGGGGCGAAGACAGCGGCGGTTGCAGCGGGAGCAGCTGCAGCCGCCTCGTCGCCACTGCACGCGTGAAAACCCCACTGGGCCAGCTTGGTTCCCTGCGGTTCTAGGCCAGCGTGGAGGGGCGGGGCCTGGCGCCCGGGGCGGGGCCTGGCGCCCGGGGGCGGGGCTCCGAGAGCCGGCTCCCGCTGTCTGCTCCCGGCGACGGAGGCAGGGGCGGAGGGCACAGCCAGCGGGCGGCGCACCGCGGACTCCCAGGCAGCCCGCCGAAAGGTAAAGGCAGGGGAGCGCGCCTGCAGGTCTTCCTGCCCGGCAGCGGCTGTCCACGTCCCGGCGCGTCCCTGGAGCCCTCAGCTGTGTGTGTGGGCGCTCGGGGTATTTGCATAGCATCCAGGGAAGGGCAACCGAGCCAGGGTTTTTGCGCGTTATCGCGGCGGGGCCCGGGGCCATGGGGGTTTGGGGTCTGCCGCAGGAGCCTGCTGCCATCCAGGACAGTCGGACTCCGAGACAACTTTTGCGCAGCGGTCCTCCTCCAAGTTCCCTTTATTGCTATTGTCTTAGCGCCTCCAGCCTGACAGTCTCCGCGGACCCCAGCTTTGTTCTCATCAGGCCAAACCCGCGATCCCCTAGGGCGTGAACTCTGGAGGCGCTGCCAAGTTGCACCTGCCAGCCGGATCCGCCCGAGCTCCCTTCGCATCCCTGCCAGGTCCAGGGCAGTGCTGTGTACACACTGAGGCTGGCCGGGCACTGGAAGCCCTGGCGCCCACGGGGACAGCGGTCCTCGCCCCCTTTCCCCTGTGTGGTCTGGGATCTGGACTCGGGTGGGCAGACCTCCGGGATGCGCGTGATTTGGGGCCGGAGAAAGGATGAGAAAAAGTTTGGAGCCTGGGCTGGGGTTGGGGAGCCGGCAGCGCTGAGCTGCCCAGGGCAGCGGTTGGAGTCAGTGCTGAGGGCTGGGCGCCCGGCGGAGGGGCTGGGACCGGGACAGAACCTTTGGAGGCTGAGGCTCCAAGCCTGGGCTGTCAGCAGAGATGGGTGCTCCTTGTGCGCGCGTGTTGGCGTGAATAGGCTGTGTGTGGGGTTGCCGAGAAGCTGGGTGAAAAGAGAAAGGAAGGTAGCGGTACTAGGGACGTAGTATGTAATTGCAGTATCCCGCGTGCACGCCCCCCTTCAGATATTTTGGAAAAGCTGTGCATGGATGCCTCGTGGACCGAACTCCCGGAGGAGGTGGGGAGTGGAGGGTGGAGGAGGGATAAGTTTTACCCAGCACTGCAGCTGGCTTTGGAAGTGAACAGGTGACAGAAGACGTGTGTGTGTGTGTGTGTGTGTGTGTGTGTGTGTGTGTGTACAGCAGCTCGGGATGCTGGATAGCCCTTCCAGCTTCCACTCTGCCTCTTCCCAACTGGAGACAGCGGGGTGTGTTTTCCTGCCACTGCCTGCCTGGGGCTGGCAGGCGAGGAGCAAAGTGATGGTCTCAGAGTGGAGCAGACAAAAGGGTGCACGCACTTGGTGGACCCTCCGAAGGCCAGGCACCTGGTGTGTGTGGTGTGTGTGTGTGTGTGTGTGTGTGTGTGTGTGTGTGTGTGTAGGTGTAGGGGATCCCTTTTCTGCCAGCCCGGGAGAAAACACTGGGAAAGAGGGCTGAGTAGGGGCAGGAGAAAGACAGGTGGAACCAGCGGATGAGTAGTCACCAGACCGGAGGAAGAAGAGAGCAAAGATTTTTAAAGCATCTTGCCTGAGAGATTATAAGTGAATTTTTCAAGAGATGCTGTTTGGGGGGACTTCTGAAGCTAAAATGTTAGAGGAAGGGGCGCAGTAAGTTGGCTGGATAAGAAGGTATTTCAGCGAGCGATGATAAAGTAGGTCTGAAATCTTCGCTGAAGTTTATCGCTGGTTTTAGGTAATCTCCCTTGACACATCTTTCCAGCACCTACTCCGGAAGTACCTTTTGACTGTCAGAAAGAAGTAAAAGGCATATATACACAAATAAAATGCAGCTAAAATGAAGTTTAAATGAAGCTTTGAGCAGGATTAAATGGCTTGTGTAACTGCTGAATGTTGCTAAAGTACTATCAGGGCTATAAAATAGCCAGACAAAAATAAAGGGAAAAAATAATTGTAACAAGAAAATGAAGGCTTTACAAGAACTTCAGTAATGAACACATAACAATTGATGGTATGATGCAGTAATTATTTTCGTATTTACGCCATTAACGATTGTAATTTAACGTTAATGTCCTGGTATTTTATTCCTTCTCATTTGCAGACAAAAGCACATCTGAGACACCATCAGGGAGTAATTTGGTAATATAAAGGCATGAATAGAAAACACTAAACCATGCTCAGAACTCTGACAACATAAAGCGTGAAACAAAATAACCTCATTTGCTGTTTATTATCTGTCTTTATAATTCTGTTTACTATCATTTGCATAAATGAATAGCTAAATTGTATAGTATATCCCCTTTAGGAAAAAAATACTTGATGCTTATAGATATACTAGGAGGAAATTGGTAGGCAGGTAATCTTTACATTAAGCATGAAAAATATTTTTTAAAAAACTTTGTAATATTATAAGCCATCTGGAAATAATCAGAGCACAAATTCAGCCGACCTAGGCATCCTTATTTTATTTAACTTGGTTCAAGTAGTTGTTAACAACATACAGGTAAATAGTCAATGGGCAGATCCTAAATTTCTTTTCTCCACCTAATCTTAACCAAACTAAACAAAATCAATCCAATGTACTCTATTTTGTTAATCTAAAAACTCTTTTTTTTTCCTAGTCAAACTTTCAAAGTGTAAATTTGCTGATACTGAAATGGGAGATGTTTATTGGAGGAAGCTCAAAACAAAATTCTTTCAGCAGATACTTAAGTTATTAACATTTTAAGACAAATGTCAGTTCACACATTTTAAAAATATGTGTGTGATTTTCACCTTAGAAACTTTTCTAAAACTGCTTTACTCATATGATTAACTGGATGATTAATATCTGTATTAAAAGATATGAAGTAATATGCCAGCAAAACAGCTGAGTAGAATGTGTAGTGGTTGGGAGGAATCAGTCAATCACATGAATGCTTTAAAAACCCATTTATCTTGCCAGCCACACAAAATATCCTACAATGATTGAATGCACCTTTTCCATTCCTTACAAATACGCTGGCCTTATGTGGAACAGCACAATGAAATCAGTATTACCTGAGAATGGATTCCATGTGGAATTAAAAACCTTGTATGTATTTTCAGTGCAGGGGGAAAAATAAGTCACAAGTGAGTTGTTCATTATTGTGGAGACTGATGATTTTGTAAGATTAGAGCATATTCTTTCTATTTGGCTGGTTACAAACTTGGGAAATGCAATGGTATGAAGAAATTACATTTTGAATATAGGTTTAAGTATTATATTCAGCCTTAATGAAAGTCACTACTTCTCTATGTTTTCACAATATTCCAAATATTTTAAAGGCTGTCCAATTTTTCTGTATTTCTAATGTTATTAATGCCATTGTTCTATAGAGAAGTTCTGTATTTTTTCTTTGTTTTAAAGGCCAGAATCTGACTTTTGTTTAATTTATTCACTTCTGAAACATACTTATTAAGTGCCCATTATTAATTACCAGATAGTGCACTAGGTGCTGGGATTCAAGGATGAGTTAGGTTGAGTCCTTGTATTTAAAAAGTGAGGGAGATTTAATAAATATGTTAAAATGTAATAAGTGGCAGTACATCTTAGGGCTTTGGACAGAGATAATCTGAGTTCAAATTTTACCTCTGCCTTTTCCTAGCTGGGAGACCTGGATCACATTTTTTTAACCTCTATGCGCCTCAGTTTTCTCAACTGATAAATGGGGAAAAACAACATTCCTGGATCATAGAGTTATGAAGATTACATGTGAACACATTTTACTATCCTCCATATTCAAAACAAACTCTGGATCCCATACTTTTCAACATCTTTTACTTTATTTCTCTGCTCCATGTCATTGTCAAATTTCTTGAGTCTTATCTCTTTATATTTTATCTCCACATCCTATCTTCTTTTCTATCCATCTTATTCTAATATGGCTTCTGGCTTACCAATTAAGGAAAAAACTTCAGCCATAACTATTACTTGATAAGATCAAGTGAGCTGCATTCTAATGCAGCTTCTTGGAGCACTTGAAATAGTTTACGGGTTCCTTTTCTTTATAAGTGATTTTCTTTTGGCATAGTAACTGTGGCGGCTTCTGTGACACTACACATTCCCAGTTTCCTCATGCTGCTTTATCATTTCTTACTTGGCTCCTCCTTCATTACTCTATCTCTAACTAAAGGTTGGTTGGATCTTGCCAACCTTGAGGTTTCATCCTGGGTCCTCTCCTTATATCTCCTCTTCATACCCCTCTCTTTAAGTAAATTTTCATTCTCATGGTTTTTAATCTTATCTATATGCTGATTCAATTTATGTCTTTAGTTCATACCTGGCCTCTTGAGCTCCAGAAAAATTTAGTTACTTGTCTACTTCTTCATTTGCATATTTTACAAGCATCTACAACTGTTTACATTAGAAATTAAAGTCTAGGGCAATGAAGGGATAAGAACACAATAAAGAAATTAAAAATAAGAAATTAAAGTCTATATTACCCCTATCACCAACACACTAAATTTATTCTTTATTCAGTCTTCCTCATTTTGGGAAATGGCATCACCATACACTCAATCATGAAATCCAGAAACTTTACCACCAACACATTTCTTAGTTATTCATCATGTACTATGTGTTCTGTGTGAATGGTTTGGCTGACATATATGGGTAGACCTACCAGTGTCGGTTGTTTATACCTGCATCTATTCTTATTGGCCAGTGATTTGACCATACCAGCTGATAAGTATGTTTGACTATTATCCCTGCTTATATCTATCTGCTTTTATTCATTTTCATTGTAACCCACCCCCGCCACAGAGTTCAAGCCAATTACCACCTCTTACCTGTTATTATTAGTATCACTATTTAAAGCTAAACTCACTTGCAAACTTGAACATCAATAAAGGGCACCCACCTTGTAAGATTTCCTACTAATGTAATACTAAGAGGTTGTATAGAGGAATTCAATGATGGGCGAGGAAATATGTTAGTTGGCTTCCACACCAAAACAACAGATTACAGAATTTCAGGTTGTTGACTTTTTGCTGAATTTCAAATACTATATCTGCATTTAATTTTAGGAAAAGGAAGTCAAATGAAGTCATATCATTAAAAAAAGTTTAATCCTAATCTTGAATGATCTACGTCTTTTCTCTTATCCAACAGAATACATTTAATCAATAAGCTCATCTGAAATATGATTAAGAGATAGTATTGAGAATATTAAACATTAGTGTAAAGATATTTTGATGAATAGTAGCAAATAAAAGCAAAATAATTGTGATAAGTATCATCAGTGTCAAATTTAAAATTGCTTGTTATTTCAGTTTTCCTTTTTTTTTGCTAGGAGGCTGGTATTTTTAGCAAAATGGACATCCTTGAGTACATTTAACTTTATATTCATTTCATTTGTGAGTTACAAGGTTTTACTTCAACAGGGTAGCAGTGACGTACATGTAACCATGAAAACAAGACTCAAGTAATTTCTCAGTGATGTCATTGGCATTTAAAGATCATGAAAAGTCAAAGCTTCAGCTCTTTAAAGATAGAGGAAATTTCATTCACAAAAAAGGCTCAGAAATATAAGAAAAACTGGTTCAATTGTAAATGTACTTTATATTCTGTATTAGTCTTATGATTCTGATCTTGGCTTTTACCTTGGGATTACATTGGGCTATAGACTCAGACGTTTTCTTTTTATGTCTCTTTCTCCCTTCTCTTCCATTATTTGGTTTCTTCCTTCTTCTTCTTTAATTCTTCCTTTTTACTTCTTAACCTTTTATCCCTTTCCCTTTTTTCTCCCCTCCCCCCGGGGGGGGGGGGGGGGTACTGCCTTTATCATCCTTATAGAAGTAAAAATTAATAAAATAGAAAGGTCTACTCGAGCTTCTGCCCTTGGAGTTATCACCATTGGAGGATTTAATTTACCATTTTTGCCCCTGCCTTATGTACCTGGTGCTCTTTGTACCCATGATGTCAAACTTACCCTAAGAGCCTGAAAATTCTTGCCTCAGTTTTCCCTATGTCAAGAAGTAAATATATAAGAGGTGGAAGAAAGGGATTGGGAGAATTGCTTTGTGTGTTCATACTGTAGTATTCTAGAATTACCCATTTCCAATAAGTTGCCTTTATCACCAGATGATATAAAGGTAGCATGCCTGCTTCCTGCACTCAGGTATCCTTTTTAAGATGCATGCCCATCTTCACAGTGATGATAACTAGAATAAGGAAACAACAATAATATTGATTGATTGCTTGCTATATGCCAGGCTCTGTGCTAAATGCTTGATACATGTTATTTTATTTATTCCTCATTCCTGAGAGGCCCATATTATAGAGAGACTATGCTATAAACACACTAAACAAGGCCAAATTACTTCAATAAAGTTTGCAGAACTAAAAGTGTAGCAGTGGCAACTCAGATTTTCTTAGCTGCTGCGCTCTATGGTATAACAGAGGTACTTTCTCAGTATCACCCAGGTTCTCTAACTATGAATACATTCATATTTATAATGAACTACAAGGATACACTGAACCCATAGTATCTGCTTGAAAAGGATGCACTTCAAAGAAATGATTGGTGGGGAGAATGGCATTCATTGGCCCTGTGGGCTTAAGTTGTATAGGAGGACAGTCGGGTAAATCTTAAGATTAGATCCTTCATAGGAAAGCATGATAAAGCCAATTTAGTAGCGTCAATCTCTCTTGAGATGACCCAGCACCACAGGCTTTGAAAGAGAATTAAGCAGCTTCTGGAAAATGCCCTTCTTTCTCTTTCAAGGCAAGAACTTTTTAATTTTTGGACAAACATGGTATAGATTGTTTTTGTGTGATAGTGAATGGAGTAGACTTTGAGTTTGAACAGAGGATAAATAAGATAGCATGGTGCAAGTAAAATGAGCCTTGACCAAGGAGTGAGCAAAACTGAACCCCCTGTTCCATAAACTGAGGCAATTGCAATCAGGTGGGCTCTCTGATATTTTTGCAGTGTTAATGCCTATAATTCTATGCATGGGGAGGGACTGAATATAAAAGGGAGGGCAGTTTATAATGCATACTGAGTGTCTTACCACATCTTCTAAAATTAATTCTGTGTTCTAATAAAGTTCATTTCTAGGTTGAATTACATGAGAGCAGGTGCAGTAAAAAAAACATGAGCACTCCAACAGCTTCCTGACTATAACCTTGTTTCCATCGCTGACTCAGTAGCTAGTTTGGTCTTATTCAAATGGTAATCAAATTATGACACTTGTTCTGTCAAAGTGTCCCAATGGCTTCTGACTTCTCACTCTTACAAAAGCCTAAGACCTTACAGTGGCCTATAGAGCTCTTCATGATTTAGTAACTTGTTACTCCTCTAATCCTACTTACTCACTTCATTTGTTGAATGAATGAACAATATTGAGTGAATGAGGGAATATTCAAGGTGCTCAATAGTGTTTGTTGAATAAATAAAGAAGAGGAATACATGGTTTTAATGAAGACACTGGAGAAATTAAGCTTAGAAATAAAAGGCATAAGAACAATTTGGTGGGTGAATGAATACAATTCAATCAATATATCAGCCCAGCTGGTATAGCTCAGTGGTTGAGCATTGACCCATGAACCAGGAAGTCACAGTAGGGTTCCATTCAGGGCACATGCCTGGGTTGCGGGCTCCATCCCCAGTAGAGGATATTCAGGAGGCAGCTGATCAATGATTCTTCTCATCATTGATGTTTCTATCTCTTTCTCTCCCTCTCCCTTCTTCTCTCTGAAATCAATAAAAAAATTATTAAAAAAAATAAAAGCAATATATCCGAACTGCTGGATGCTGACCTTAAGTTTTTATAATTTATGTCTTTACTTAACAAGTATTTATTGAGGCTTTACTATATACCAGGGCACAAATCTAAAGCTGGATGTCTAACAATGAACATGAAGTGAAAAATTACTGGCTCCATATGGCTGATATCCTATTAGGAGACATATATTGCAATAAAGTAGAGAAAATTATAATTTCAGGTAATAGTATATCCTATAAAGAATACTTCAACACAGAGTTGGGAACAGGATAGGTTTCACTGAAGATTCCATACCCTACTAGTATTAAACACTGAATTATGTGGTCATCTGTCCTCATTTCTCTTTTGCTGAAAAATAGTACTGATCTCAGAGATGCATAGAGTTTAAACAGTCTTGTATTGAGTGATATATTTCTTGTCTTACTTAAGATTTTTGACTAGTAAAATGAGGCTTCCTATGAAAATATTATTTGAAAACCAGAGTTTGATAAAAGAAGGTCCCTAATTGATGGCTTCTGTGAATGTGCTCTGCATTTAATTTTAAAACTGTACCATGTGTTCCACTGATACAATGGCATAAATCATTTAATAGAGTCAAATTTAGTGGAGAGAGTTTTTTTTTCCTTGCCTCACACATCAATACATTCAATGTTATAGTTACAACAGATCATTGTAAAAATTTTAAATGGAAGAGATTCCGTTTTCATGCAATTTTTACATTACTTAATTTTCTCAGTACCAATTTGGCCTCTTTATTTTCTGTTAATTTGTTATGGCAGTGATAAAAAACAAAAACAGCTCAAAATCAATATGATTGGCTTAGAAACAAAAGTGATTAATGACAAAGTCTCACCAGCAGAGAAATAATGATTGCTGTGGACGAAGCATTCAGAGTCTTTCTGATACTACCCTCTGGGGTAACTAGTGACTATGGCGCCTGCATAGGTACCTCATCACTGCCTTAACAAGTTAACACACATGCAGTGGCTTAAACCCTCCACAAATGCACGATCTAATAATAGTTTCTATGGTTGAGAATTCCAGTCTTGGTTGAGTACCCTGCATAGAGTTTCACAAGGCTATACAAATCAAGGTCTTATCCAGCTTGCGTTTTTATCTAAAGATTCTAGAACATAATTTGCTTTCAAGCTCATCCAAGTTGTTGGCAGGATCCAGTTTCATGTAGTTGTAGGACTGAGGTCCTCATTTATTTCATGATGTCACTGAAGATTGGTCTCAATTTCTAGAGACATTTCTTGGCTCATGGACACTTACATCTTCAAAAACAGCAACCGTGAGTTCAGTTCTTCTCAACCTTCAAATATACCTGGCTTCCTTTTCCCCACATCTCTTCTCTCTCCAGCCAAAGGAAGTTCTTTGCTTTTTTAAGGGCCTCTGTGATTAGATAGTGCCTAGCCTGATAATTCAGGGTAATCTCCCCATTTTAAGGCCAACTGATCAGTAATCTTAATTAGATCTGCAAAGTCCCCTTTGCCTAGTAAGGTAGAGTGTTCACAGGAGTGATGGCAGAGGGGCAAAAATTTTGCCTATCACAGAGCCTATAAGATCTCCCTTTGGGAAATATTTTTGCCAACTGAGACAGACTATCTCCTGTCAACTAGATTCATTGGAAAACAATAAACTTTCTGTGAAGTGGAAAATGGTGTTGCTCTAGTTACTGTGGTCGGCAAACTGCGGCTTGAGAGCCACAAGCGGCTCTTTGACTCCTTGAGTGTAGCTCTTCCACAAAACACCAAGGCCTGGGTGAAGAAGCGGTGTTAGAAGAAGTTTAAGTTTAAAAAAATTTGGCTCTCAAAAGAAATTTCAGTTCTTGTATTGTTGGTATTTGGCTTTGTTGACTAATGAGTTTGCCGACCACTGCTCTAATAGATTCTGTAACAGAGCCACTTCAGATTAAAGAAATTAACAGTGTGAAAACAAAACTCAAATATTTAATTTTGTAAGACATGGATTCTAAAAAGCAAGCTTGAATCATCAAAGGGACTTTCAATCCCGGGGTGCAACATTCAGATACCTTCAGTTGGGTGGCGTCAAGAAGGGAGGCAGCCTGGACCTGTGGCAGTAGTAGTATGGATTGAAAATCTTAAGGAGGCAGCCCTACTTCAGTTCCAGGTACTTGCTTTGCCAGGGAGCAATTTCAGTCCAGTAATGGCAAATATCTGACTTGGAATGGGGATTAAGAAATCTGGATTTTTGCTAGAATCTGGACATCTATGTGAAATCTCTGGGTTTTCTTTTCATGCCAACAAAATCAAAATTGAAAATAATAGGATTGCCCAAATGTTTTGGGGGACTAAATTGGACATGTAGACTTCCAGTAAGCAACTACGGTTTTACTCATACTGAGTAAAGTATGCAATATGATGGAAAATACTCAATTCAGGTATTGACCAAGATATTAAAGTACTCAAATATAGTAAGAGTAGGAAGTTTTTGGCTCTAGTTTCCAGATATAACAGTGCCTTTAGTCGTCTTTTAACTTTTCTAACTCATAGTAAAAAATAAAGAATAAACAAATAAGGAAGGTAATTAATACTATAATTCTGTTTCCCAAATCTTGAGCCTCACACTATACACACTATACACATTTTCTTGGTTTAAACTTCATGTTTGCACAAGTGAAAGGTATCAGGGTAGAGTGCGATGAAACATCCACTGAATTAGAAAGAGTCTGAAGGAATAGTTTGGGTAATTCAAGCACGGATCCTGATTGGCACAACATTATATTTATCTTTAGAGTTAGGGGGACTGTTCTTTAAAAAAAACACAACAACATAATATTTTACAAAGTATAAAAAAACAGGAAGAGACCAAAAAGTTTATTGTACAAAGTGAACCTAAGATTCTTAAGGGTTTTATAAATGTCTTTTACTGAGTAGGAGCAGGGCATCTGATGCTATAATGGCTGAGCTCCATGAGTCAAACTAATAGGACCTTAAATTACGACTAATATTCACTAGATGTGTGACCCTTGGGAAGATTACTTCACTTCTCTAAGACTCAGTATTCTCACCTGCAAAATGGAATCATGAACATCTAACTCAGAGAACATTGTGAAGATTAAATGGACTGATGCATTTAAAGCTCTTGAGTTAGGATTCTAGGATTCTAGATCTGGGCACCCAACATTTTATCAATTGCCATCAGTTCTCAGGCTGTGGATTAAAAACTGACAGAATGTATAACTGCCTAGAGAGCATCTTGTTTATCTGTAGATGAGGCAAAACTTTTAGACTTGGTGCCCCAGGACCTGAATATGGTGCTGCTTTTACAACATTCCAGCTAAGCCACGTGACTATGGGACACACACCCAAATTCTCTGAGCTTCACATTCCCTTTGGACAAAATGGAGAAGCAAGTTTTCTAACTCACAATGATCTTGAAATTATTGTTTGAGGCAATGTATATAAATGCTTTTCATAGATTTGGAATCTAAATTGTTAGTATTTGCTACTCCCCCTAGGGACTATTTTTATTTTATTTTATTTTATTTTGGTTTGCCATGAGTAAGACCAAAGAAAAATGTGAGGATGACACTCAGCACAGCTTCTACTGAATCATTTAGTGAATGTTTATGGAGCATCTCTCCTCTTTCAGCTATGCTGGGTTCAGGGGACACAAACTAAATACAAACACAAACCGATGACACAGTCTCTAACCTGTTGAAATTCTTGTTCTAGCCAGAACGATCAACACCATCATACATTGTGATACACACCTTGATTCAATTTCTTGGAAAGTATGGTGAAGAGCAATGGGCCAGTAGTTAGGGGAGAGAATCCAGGAAGACATCCTACATGAATAATCATTAAAATATATTTTAGCTTGAGATCCGCATCCAGGAGATATTCTAAAAGACAAAAATAATCAACCACACAAACCAAATGTCTCCCTATTTGCTTTCTGGAAGTTTCATTATTTTATACTCAATTAAACAACTCTGTAGATGTTTTCCAAAATTTCCACCTTCGGTCACATTTCTAAAAGTATTACTTATATAAGATTTTAAAATACAATTGGAAAAGGAGGAATCTACCTTCCCCAGCCCCAGTGGAAACACCAATGTAGATCATATATGAAAAAAGCTTGTGCCAGACCTGTTCTTCAGTCACTGCAATTGGCCATGTGGGTAATTGTTCAGAACCTCTGTTTAGATGAGCAAGTGTCACTGTACCCTTCTCCAACTGCTCTAGTGAATCAGGAAGTCTTTAATTAATGTAGGTGTGTTGTTGCCATTTTTGTAACTGTGAAATACCATATAGTTTTATAGTATTCTCTAAGAACTATATTTCAAAGAAAAAAATTAAAGCAACTGTATAATAGCCCTTTACATTAAGATTCAATATTATTGTGCCCATCTCACATTTTAGATGAATAGAAAAATTAGACCAATAGAAGGCAAATAAGTTACAAGATTCTAATCCTTTTATCTTGCTTTGAAAGTACCTCTACTATAAAAATAAAAACTAATAAAGTTATCTAATATTAATGAAATTATTAGCAAACAATTTCATAATTATAAACAGCAGTTTTATATATTAATAGTAATGGATGATAAATAGGTTGAGAAAGTATAAGATATATAAACTTTAGAAATTGTTATCTTAAATGTATTTAGGAATGAATATATTTTGTGACTTTTATCTCTGTTGTCTTTTATAGTATAACATAGAGCTAGTAATTAAATTTATACATGAAAGAACTTATTGAAAACTGCCCATTATTTTAGTTGTAATAATTAGAACACAGAAAATATCTTTCTGGATCTTTGTTCTTAATTGATGTTATCTATTTTTGTGCTCCAAAGGCCTAATGATGCATTAAGAATTCTTCATTTTTGTTAGTTCGATTTTCTATTGAGCAACACTCATGACCATAATAGAATGAAGGAGGGAAAAGATTGAATCTGCCCAAGATTGGCTACAATTATGGAAATAAGCAGATGATGGGGAATAATTCAGGTTATTTTCATTTTTTGTTCTTATCAGAGATTCATTATATTTATATATAAAACATAGAAACTATCCCATTATAAATTCAGAGCTATAGTTAGATCAGCATATTAAAAGCTACTTCAAAATGAAATTATTTTATCATTCTGAGTTCTTTATTTTCCTTATAGAAAAATAAATTCCAATTGAGCTGTAAATTATAGAGGATTATCTTCTCTCTTTATAAGAGTTAGAAATATGAATATTATTTTGTGGGGAATTTGATTTGGGGGTTGAGGGAGTTATCTTATTAGCACCAGACTCCCTTGGCCAATAATCTCACGACTATGGGATATATATTAAATCCTTTTCTATTTATATTCTTTGGCAGGCCGTTATTCATTGTTATTGTGGAGATTTTATTAAGTAATAGTTCCCTTGAGAAATCATGGGTGCTTTTTCGAGGTCACGATTTCCTCTTGTCAGTTAAGAGGGGCCATACATCCTCTCTTCGGTTAAGAACCCACTCTATACCCATTTTCTTTAACACATACTTTATTTTGCAAGGTTTCCGACACTCCTTTCTTCCCAGAACTTAAGAGTGATAGATCACTCTTTATTTTGTGAAGTAAAATTGATTAGAGGAAACGATAAACATAATTCTTTAAGCACGAAACCCAATATATTTTGAATACTTGGCTGAGCTGCCATGGCGATCCTCAGACGTGCATTCTCCAGGGACTGCTGAGCTGGGTTGTGCCAAAGGCCTCCTGGTAAACAGTCCTCACAGCATTTCTTCTGGTGGGAGGAGGAATTTCACCCTTGGCCTCTTACTATTGCTTTGCTGTGATGTGGCACCAATCCATCACCTTCCACATACTGATACCTGTTTGTTGCTTGCTGTCCAGTCATTGCCAGAAGGGGAAAATCAGCTAATTCGGTGGTGGTGGTGTCTTTTTTTTTTTTTAATCCACCTAGAGCAGTGGTTCTCAATCTTCCTAATGCCATGACCCTTTAATACAGTTCCTCATGTTGTGGTGACCCCCAAGCATAAAACTATTTTCATTGCTACTTCATAACTGTAATTTTGCTACTGTTATGAATCATAATGTAAATATCTGTGTTTTCCAATAGTCTTAGGCGACCCCTGACAGCGGTTCTCAACCTGTGGGTCATGACCCCTTTCACCAGGGTCGCCTAAGACCATGGGAAAACACAGATATTTACATTATGATTCATAACAGTAGCAAAATCACAGTTATGAAGGAGCACCGAAAATAGTTTTATGGTTGGGGGTCACCACAACATGAGGGACTGTATTAAAGGGTCGAGACATTAGGAAGATTGAGAACCACTGACCTAGAGGTTTTAAGGATAGCTATGTTTTAAAAAATTGGATTAATTAAGCAATGCTGCTAAGCAAAGAATCACATATTAGACTTTATTGGGTTTCAAGGCCCACATGGCGGAAACTCTCATTTCTAAATCTATGGCACTTCAATAGAAGTCACACCTAAATGGGTAAGAGGACAGCTTTGGGGAGTGCCTAAAACATGGATCTGAAAAAACAGAGAGACTTAATTTCAAATGTTTACCTTTACTACTTACTAATTGTGGGACCACAGACAAGTAACTTCATCGCTCTGTGTTTTTTCTCACCTCTAAGAGATGTAGCAGCACCTACCTGTGATAATTCGTTGAATTTATATAGGCAAAATACCTAGAATGTTACAGCCTCATTATAAAGAGAGTTCTAGACACTCATTTCCTTCATGAGCACATGTCGATTTGAATTAAAGACCTACCTTCTACCTGCCCACAGGACAGCAAACTAACATATCAGAGCAGCGTGAAAATTAGGTGAGCCTTGACTGCTCTAAATGTGGTCCTCAGACAAGCAGCATCAGCATCACCAAGGAGCTTGTTAGAAATGCAGAATATTGGTGCAACCTTGGACCCGCTGAGTCATAACCTGCTTTTTAACAAGGTCTCTAGGTGATTTTGTGCACAGCAAAGTTTGAGAGGCGTTGAAAGGGACCGTACCATTTTTTCCTGACACATTCTATCCACTGTGCTATTGGTTATTCAGTTTTTTTTTCACCATTCACCCGTGGTTTTGGTGATGTCTGGGAGGGATAGGCACGCTCAAGGTATTCTCTCAGCATCTGGACCTGGGGGCAGATAAATGCATGTGCACCTCCATACACACCAATGGAACATCCCTCAGCAGAGGGCCTGGCACAAGTAGAGTCTCAATAAATGTTTATTGAGTGAAATAAAACAGCCAACAGTCAGACAAGCAGACTCTCCCATCTGTTCTGCAGATGCACAGCAGCCCTAGAAGGGCCTGGAGAGAGATGAATGTGTTGAGGTCTTTGCCAGGAGGCATTACCCATGCCCAATGGGGAGGAGGGGTTTGCTCGCCACTGCTCTTGCCAGGAGATCTGCTGAGGTTCTGAAAGCCTGTCAAATGTGCCCAGCCAGGACAAAGGACGGGGAACAGCCTTTCTTCTCCTTTTACCCTCCCTGGCAAGGCTGATGCCACAAAGCTTTGGGAGCAGTGTCCTTTTGGTGATGTCTTTCTTGCTAGTAAGGGACAAAGGAGTAGGTACAAGGGCATTGTGTCAGGGTTCTCTTTCCCTACCTCTGTGACTGACTGGGCTAGGTTTCCAAATTTCTCTGTTGGTTTCAGGGTTTCAGATTTCTAAGTTGCTGGTGCATAGGCTGGCATAGGGTGTTTGTAGTAGCAAGGGAATTCTGGGAGCTCATATTACCCAAAGAAAAATGAAATGGAGAGAGAGCACATGGTCTTGGGCACTGTGAGAAACAGGAAACTAGGTTCTTGAAGGTTTGGGAAATGAATTGTACTGCATGCCCCTGGACAAATCAAATATGGGATTTCTCTACCTATAAAATTGTGATAAATACATTTTAGATAACATTTTAGACACCTGTACTAGAGTGTATTTCAGTGAAGTTCATACCAAGGTCCCAGGGCCCTGGAGATCTGAAATCGGCCTCCCCAGTGAGTTAGCCCTCTAACACACTTCTTCCCCCTTCCTTCCATGACCAGTCGTGGCAAAAATGTCATTAAGAGACTTCTTTTGGAGCCATCCCACCTTCCTATATGATTGTTTTGGCCATGGAAATCTGATGAACTCAGAATGACCAATGTCTTTATCTTCCTCTTCAGCAAACTTCTCTGCTTTTGCTGCAAATTTTTCTTTCTTTTCTCCTATGCAGTGATCCAAGCTCTTATTTACCCAACATGGCTGATCCCAGATAAGAGTTAGGAGGGGAAGAATCTGGTTACCACAAATAAATGAGTAAAATGGCCCCTAATCCTTTAAGGATTTTTTTTTCTTTCTAACCTGAATGGAATATTTTATTCATGGGAATTGAGAGCAATCTGAGTGACATATTTAAATCTAAATCTACATTTAGATTTTGGGGTAAAGGAGATATTGATCAGTATAGTTGTTTGGCCAACACCAGCTGTGGTAACAGATAAAATCCCCACTTCTTAGCAGCTTAATAAAATTTGGTCTTCTATGAGATGTAGATAAGAGTGTCCTTGTGACAGATCTGGACTGAGGAGAAGCAGTAGGTCCATACAGTCATTCAGGGACCCAGGCTGACATACACTCTGGGTCTTCCATGCATGGTTTGCTAGTTACCCTAGGGATTCGCATCCAGTTGGCAGTTGTGACAAGAGAGACAGGGACATGCAAGGGAGGTATTTATGGGATAGACCTAGAGGAGCAATGCAGGACTTCTGCTCACTTCACATTTCATCTAAAATATATTCACCTAGCCATGCTTACCTGCAAAGGTGGCCTGAAAATGCAATCTAGCTGAGTGCCCATTTTGGTGAGCATCCATTCATCATTGCTGCCATAACAATCAAAAAGAACTGCCCTGTTCCTTTTGCTTCTTTCTCCTGCAACTCCCTTGAGAAGTTTGGCATTCCCTCCCCCTCTTGAGAGTCACATTTCTGCAGCAGAAAGCCCCCCCTCCACCCACCTGAAGAGCAAGAATAGAGTCTTGGCAAGCCACCTTTTGACAATTGCCAACAATTAATCCAAACTCAATTTCCTGTATTTCAGAAGGATGTTGTGAGAATTAATGAATTATTTTGGGTGATTATCCTCCCTTTGATCATTGTCTTCATCCTGTGCTTTTACGGTTTACACATACAAGCACAGACTTATACGAAACCTCGCTGAGAGGCAGAGAGCTTCTCATTATCCTGCCGACCGCAGGAGGAAGCGAAGAGGCTCACCAGTTCAAAGACACATTCTCCACAGTGCAACAGGATCCTTCCTGCACCATGACAATTTTTTTTTTTTGGAAAAGCTATAATTTTATGGAGAGAACAGATAAGAGGAGAATGATGATTTAATATCTTTCTTAATTTTCTGCTGGCGCTGGAATTGGCTTGTTGGGTGACTTTGGGCAAGTTAATAAGCCGCTCTGTGTCCCAGGTCCCTGGTCTGTGAAACAAGACTCATCATCACAGCCACCTACTAGGTCGTTGTGGGGAGTCAATAAGATAATGGACGTTAAGTGTTGAAGGCACTACCTGGAATGTAGCTGGGGATGCATAGGTATGAGCTCTTATTTATTTATTTTTATTTGCAGGGGAATTGGTATCTAGTTCAGGGAATGCAAAGAAGAAATCACAGTGTATCCAGCCTTACGTTTACTGGCAAAACCAAAGTGGAGGTAGAAAACGTGCCGGCAGCATTGCGTATTTGCAGAAGGGAATGTGCTGCTTTTCAGTAAGATGTACAGGGAGGAATGAAACCTTCCTAGGAACCCGGGCCAACTCAAGCACCCTCATTTGGAGACTGCGGGGACTCTTGCAAAGCCAGGATTCCGAGGTCTGGCTACAGGTGCTGGCTGTGACCAGGGGCCCTAAGGGGACTGTTGAGGCGTCCGGAGTGGCTGCTTCCCCGTGGAGAGAAGACCTCCCTTGATCCAGTGCAAATGCTCTTCACTATCAGAGACCATTAACGTCTGTCCTTGCTGGTGAAGGGCAGGTGTTTCATCCATTGGGCAATGAATCTGTGTAGCTGGGGAGAAAATGAGTATTCTTTGTCTTTTGTGGTTAAAATGATATAAAATATAGAAATAAAAGGGAGAGCAGAGGATGCAATACGGGCCCGGGGGAGATAAAGCAGTTGTATTTATACACAGAATGCAGGTTTAACAACCTCTAACAGTCTCTACAGGCAGTGCTCCTCAGACCTCACTGTGCAAGCAAGTCACCAGGGGCTTTAGGCAAAACAGGGAGCCTGATCCAGCAGGTCCAAGATTCTGCATTTCTAACAAGCTCCCCTGGGGTTTGTGTGCTGCGAGCTGGGACTCACCCTCTAAGAAGCAAAATCCTACATTGTTTCATTGTTGCGGTTTGGTTTCTTGGAGGGCAGGGCATGGAATACAGGGAGCTGTTTCTTCCAGAATGGAGGGGCTGGGAGCCTTTAGAAGAGTGAGTAGTTCACTAAGTGTGATCCTGGCTGGTCAGCATCAGCATCTGTGGGAACGTATTAGGATTGCAAAATGTTAGTCCGCAACCTCATCTCTTCCTCAATGGTCCAAGGGTGAGACCCTGCAGCCTGTGTTCACAAGCTCTCCAGGAGATTCTGACACAGCTAACGTTTAAGATCCAGGGCATCGAGCAGCTGACCCTGGTTTTGAAAGGTCAGGTGAGGATGTCACCGATCCTACAAAATGGTCTGGGCTCCTGATCTCTTTCTGCTCAGTTTCAAGATTCCTTGGGGAGTTATGAGCTGGAGTAAAAAGGACTGGGTGTGGAGAAAGTTTGTTCTTCCAATTCTCAGCTTGTCACACGAATTCTTTTTCCCTTGTCCCTCTTTCCAAATGTACCTCCAAAATAAAGCCCGGGAAATTGTTTCAGGGTGCCATGATCCCTACGTGGCTGTGCATCAAGTCTTCCCATGGAGAACGTCCTTTGGTTGTGGTATTGGGATAAAGAGGGTGGCTAACTGTCCAGGTTGCCTGAGACTCAGAGTTTCCCCACAGCACAGACTTACAGTGCGTACACCAGGCACCGGATGGTGGGTATCCCTAAGTGCAGCCTGGTGCTGATACAGTTTTCTAGGGAGCATCACCTGGACATCTCCTTAAAACGCACACTCTGATGAATTCAGTGGGTGTAAGTGGAAGCTGAATTTCCAACAAACCCCCAGTAGACATCCCGCTGCTGGTCTGTGGATAGCAAGGCAATATGTCACCCTTGGAATACAAAATTGGCCACTGTGCAAATACCTTGGGTTCCCCATAGCCACTTAGACTGCAAATGGGCTGCTCAGCCCTGACAAATTCAGAGAGAATTTTATTTATTTGTTTATGTTTGTCTTTTGAAAAAATATTGTTGAAATTATTACATAGGTCTTCCTTTCCCCCTATTAACCTCTTCCAGCCCGCTCCTGTCCCCACCCCTCCCAGATCCTCACCACCCCATCCTCTGTATTCAGGGTTTATGCAAATATGCAGACAAGTTCATTGGTTGTTCTCTTCTCGCCCACCCTCCCCTGCCTTCCCAATTCAGAGGTAATTTTATGGTCATCTCCAAGGCTTCAGGATTGCGGACTTACTTTCAAATATATAGTATCAATAAATCTGCCCTTCTGGTCTATAGATCTTCAACCCATGAAACTCACAGAGAGATCAACCAAAGGACTTGTATGCATACATATAAGCCTAACCAATGGACACAGACACCAGCGGAGTGAGGGCATGAGTTGGGAGGTGGTGGGGAGCAATGGGCGATGAGGACACATATATAACACCTTAATCAATAAAGAAAAAAAATCAAACACACACACATAAAAAAAACTCTTTTTAAAAATTGTTCTTCATAAGGAGAGGTGACTGCTGTTGACCCATGACTAGAACATTCTCAAACCTCTTGATTTCTCAGATTGTGCTTGAGTATTCCTTAATGCTTTTTCTTGTTGGAGCTGAGCTTCTGCAAATGACCTGGGATGGTGTTTCTTTTGGTCTTGCCTCTGCCTCACAAGTGGTACACGTGTCCTTCAGTTTACAGCTGTGGTGGACCACAGGGTGTTCTGCTGTTTGCAGTGTTTCTGCTTTTCAGCATAATGAGTTCTGCTTTATTCATATCGCCTTTACTAATTGCAACACAGCAGCACATTCTATATCCCATCTGTTTTCATGATTGATTGTCTCTTACTTCAGAATGTCCTAGAGAGTTACTTTAAAAAGTCTGACTTTAGTGTGACCTTTAAGAGCATCATAAATTGTATTTGTACTTAGATATATCGGTCTGTGCCTTATGACCACCTAAAGCACAAGAAATAATTTATTTAATGTTGATTATGTGACTTTTCCTCACTGTCTATTTTGAATAGGCATGTCTTGAGCTGGTTGCCTTGTGACATCCACTTCATTCTGCTTAAATCCCCCCAAATTGGTCTTTCTGGCTACATGCCTTAGCTGTTCAGAGTCTGTGGCAGAGCTTAGTAATGCTCTCAAAAAGCTGCTGGTCAGAGGACTTTCTGATAATGTGTAAAGTTGTTTTGGTGTATAGTTAATTCTCATTTTCTTGGTAGTAATGGTCTGTAGAGACACCTCAAACCCTAAATTAGTGAATACTGAACAGTTGACCTTAGGGGGCATACAGGGTTAAGTTTTTGGCCTTCTGGTCACAAGATTTTTATCAACTGATCAATATATAAACTTGTTTTATTATTGTTTCTGTTCAAAAGATGCCCTATCTAATAGATACTGTTGAATCATTGTGTTGAACTCATGGCCAATGACACTGTAACTCATGCCTGAATGAAGATTATCTAACACATGTATTTTTTTTTCTTTTTCTGTAAGGAACATCACAGCCTTCTTGCACTTAAGACCATTAGACAGTTCTTTAGGACTATGCTTGAGAGCCATTTTAAACAGTGAAGTCAGCAAAAAGCACAAACATGTGAAAATTGTGGCATTAAGAAGACCATGAAGGGAACATTTGTTTGTGGTAGGAGAGCTGAAACAAGAAGGCAGAGTGCTGCCTTGTTTGACCTAAGCTGATGTGTGCATAAGGTGACTAATTTTTCTCAGCTTTGCGCAGATTCACAAGTGGCCTTGAAAATGCTGCAAGTGTTGATTTTGGGGTCACAAATTAATTTTAGTGAGTGGGAAAATTTAGAAATAGGGTCTCAATGAGTAATGAAGATTGACCATACATTGTTCTATGGCCATAGTGTTTGGCTGTTGTTAATTCTCATCCGAGGATATTTTTCCATTGATTTTTAGAGCATGGGAGGGATTGAGCTGGGGATCAGCGCTGGAGATCGAGTCTGCAACTGAGGTACATGCCCTTGACCAGAATTCAACCTGGGACTCTTCAGTCTGCAGGCCGATGCTCTATTCACGAGACAAACTGGCTAGGATTATAGTTGTGTGTTTTTTTAATTAAGTATACTTGGTATACAATATTATATTAGTTTCAGGTGTATAATATGGTGATTCTACATTTATATACCTTACATGTGATCACCAAAATAAGTCTAGTATAACCATACTCTTGCTAGTTAACTTTCTTTAGGTTATGAAAGGGCAAAAAATTCATTGACTCCACTCTCTATTAGAGTAATAAAGGCATTTGTCTTTAGCTGTTGAATGACAGCCGGAAGTATGCTGTTAGAGATGTGCCTTTTATATCTGAAGGTGCATCACCTGGGCCACACGTTCTCCTACAGTAGTACCTGGAGCTCTCATTATAAACAAACATGGCAGCAGGCTTTGGTTGGGTATGATATATGTAACACTGAGACCAGTGCATGGATCCCTGTGTTTCAAGGTACTTACAATATCCATGATGAAGGAGGCTGCAATTCAAAATGGTAAACATTAAGTGTCTAATAGACGGTTCAGAGAATATTTGTTAGAAAACTTAAAATCACTGAACATTGGCTGTTTTGTATTTTTTGTCTTCCTTTAGACTATGAGTTCCATATCTTTTTTTTACCAAAGTTCCCGAGTACCTAACAAATAGTAATGACTCAAACGTATTTATTGAATGAACATGAAAGTATTTGAGTTGGTGTCTCAAGGCCTTACTTAGATCAGTTTTTCCAATGCTGTTAAATAAATTTTCATGGTACATTTATCAAGTGGGATTATAATTCACAAATCAATTGCTTATGTCTCAGGCATAAATTCTTTAGCTTGGGTATATGTTAACCCTCCACCCAATATTTTATTATGAAATATTTCAAATATACAGAAAGGTTAAAAGAATAGTGAATATCCACATAGCCACCTTCCATATTTTTTGATGCATTTCGAAGTAAATTGAAGACTCAGGGTATGCTTAACATTAACTAGACTTCTGGTTTTATTATTGTTACTAGAGGTACAGTGCAGGAAATTTGTGCATGGAGGTGTGTCCCTTAGCCCAGCCTGCACCCTCTCCAATCTGGGACCCCTTGAGGGAAATCTGACTGCCTGGTTAGCCCTGAGCCCGGTAGGATCAGGCCTAAACGGGCAGTTGGACATCCCTCTCACAATCGAGGACTGCTGGCTCCCAACTGCTTGCCTGCCTGCCTTCCTGATTCCCCCTAACCACTTCTGCCTGCCAGCCTGATCATCCCCTAACCACTTCCCTGCCAGCCTGATTGATGCCTAACTGCTCCCCTGCCAGCCTGTTTGTCCTAACTGCCTTCCCCTCCAGGCTTGGTCACCCCTAACTGCCCTCTCCTGCAGGCCTAGTCTCTCCCAACTGCCCTTCCCTGTAGGCCTGGTTGCCTCTAGCAGCCCTCCCCTGCTGGCCATTTTGTGTTTACATGGGGGCAGCCATCTTTGACCACATAGGGGCAGCCATCTTGTGTTGAAGTGATGGTTAATTTGCATATTACTCTTTTATTAGGTAGAATATTCTTTTATCCTATGGGTGAGGTCCAGCTGGCTTGCTCTGAGGGGTGCACGGGTGGCAGCCAGCTGGCTTGCTCTGAAGGATGTCCCGGATCAGATTGGGGGTTCCCTTGGGGTGTGGGGCGGCCTGAGTGAGGGGCCCATGGTGGTTTCTAGGCCAACCATACCCCTGGGCAAGCCAAGCAGAGACCCTGGTATCTGGGATTTATTTATCTTCTATAATTGAATCTTTGTAGCCTTGAGTGGAGGCCTTGGCCTGCCAGAGTGTGCGGAAAGCTTGGCTTCCTCCATCGCCGGGGAAGTACAAGCCTCCTGTTCACTCTGTGGCTGTAGCCATTTTTGTTGGGATTTATTTATCTTCTATAATTGAAATTTTGTAGCCTTAAGTGGAGGCCTGGGCTAGCCAGGATGTGTGGAAAGCTTGGCTTCCTCCATTAGTGGGGGCAACCCAAGCCTCCTGCTCACTCTGTGGCCACAGCAATGTTGATTGGTGGGTGTGGCTTGTGAATGTAGTGGAGTGATGGTTAATTTGGATATTACTCTTTCATTAGATAGGATTGTTGACAGCATCACAGATGTCCCCTATTTCCTCCCATTATGCCCCTTTCTTTTTTTAAAACATATTTTTATTGATTTCAGAGAAGAAAGGAGAGAGAAATATCAATTATGAGAGAGAATCATTGATTGGCTACCTCCTACACACTTCCTACTGGGGATCAAGCCCACAATCCAGGCATTTGCCCTTAAATGGAATCAATCCCAGGACCCTTCAGGCTAGGGCCCATTTTGTCCCTTTCCATCCAGCCCCATTCCAGGTCTTCACAACATTATTTTTTGATGTGACTTTTTAATTTGTTTGCCTAATAATTGCTGTATCTGTAAAATTATAGTGTTGAAGATGCCTATTACCCCTTCAGATGAAATTTCTGTGGTTTTGTTTAGAGGGGGTTAGAGTGTGAGACAAGTTAAGAATAAGCTGTAAGTTTTGAACCTTGGACCAGGGAAGTTTTACTGGAACACAGCCACACCCATTTTTTATGAAGTTTCTAAGAGTGATTTTATGCTACCATAATAGAGCTGAGTAGTTGTGAGAGACCATATGGCCTGCAAAACCCAAAATGTTTACTATCTGGACATTTACAGAAAAAATTTGCTGATTCCTGCTGTGATTAAATAAAAATAGACTGGGATGTATCTGGAAATCAGAAGAAGTATAATCTTGAAAATATCAGTAGAATTGGCAGAGGAGAAAGGGACAGCCTAATAGAGATGTCAAATATAAGGGCACATTTAGTAAGATTCTGTTCTCTAGTTATGTTTTTCCTGTTTTGTATTTTTTTAGTTGAAAAGGGGATAAATGATAGTGATTCAAGGGATATCAGCTTTTGCTTAAGTATGCTGTAACAAACTGACTTCAAATCTCTATGGCTTTCAACAGCAAACCTCCCTAAGTCGCCTTAGGTTCTGCCCTATGTTGTCTTCTCTCTGAACTCAAGCTGACAGAGCCTTCTCTATCTGGGTCAATGCCAATCTTGTGATAATAGAGAGAAAGAAAGGCAAGGCATCAACTGACTCTTAAAACTTCTACTTAAAAATGACCTTTACCACCTCTGCTTATATATCATTGGACAGAGCGAGTCATATAAGCAAATCTGGGTTCAACAGGATGGGTCTGTTTAATACTCCTACTGGGAGAGGAAGCAGATAAATATGAACAATAGTACACTCTTCCTCACTGGGGTAACAAGGTCAAGAGATTTTTGTTGTTTAGGAGACTAGCTTTAGTAGGTTTGGAGGCAGAGAGAAGAAACCTATGAAGAAAGAAGGAAATGCTTTCTGAATGATAAATGTTTCTTGTTGTTATTCCTGGTAAGGGCAGGTTTTCAGCGGCATAATGTGAGGTTCTGGGTCTGGGGTTAGACCTAGGAATTCATGCTAGTTAAAGAGAAGGATGTAACTAAAGTTAAGAATCATCTGGGCAGATTGTTTAAATACAGGGATGAGATGAAAAATTCTGCATTTCTAACAGGCTACTAATGGATGCTGACTTTGTCTGTAGACCATACTTAAGTAGCAACAATCAACATCACTAGGTAGTCTGAAATAAAAACATTAGCAAACCATCTGAATCTACTAGGTAAATACTGAATCCAAAGGAAATAAAGGTAACTGTTCTGAAATGCATTTTTAGTCAGTGTTTAGAAAATCTTCAAGACAGAAAAGAATATGACTTTGAGAAAGGGTGTTCTTTTGAATGACAATGAACAGATCAGATAGAGTTGAGGTCATAATTGGCAGTAAGAGAGTGGGTAGAACAAGAGGGATGGCCAGAGAAGAGTAAGGTACTAATTTTGAGCTGGAGCAGTTGCATCCACTGACTTAGCCACCACCATTCTGCCAACAGCCTATTTGTAATGGAATATGAGCCAGATGAAACATCAATACTCTTCGATCACAGCCGGGATGCCAGAAACCGGCAATAAATGTGTTTTGAGCACTCAAACATGAACAGCGGTTGTCAGAATTCACATCTTTAGATAGTAGCAAATGACTCAGTACAGTTAATAAAAACCATTCAGCAATTTCATGGCTATGAAGTATGTTTCATTTGAGTTTTGATTGTCATAAATATCTTGCTAGTTAAATCTTCAATCAAAACCACAACTGTGGGATTTGTCATTTCAAAAGAAAATTTCAAGGTGAAATTATTCTCTAAAACTTCTAAAACTCCTTAGTTTTTTTTCAGTACAGTTTCTTTAAAAAAATCAGTAGTGTTTTGAAACAGATGAATTCACTGTTTGTTAATTCCTCTTTTGATGACATTAACAGAAGTGTCTTGGTCATGATTAATAAGAGAAAGCCCATGCTTATGTTTCAAATATGTCTTCACTTCTACATGAATAACTCTTATATTTAAGTTTTGTATCATGCACATCTGGCATGGAATTCAGATCCTGCCATCTGCTTGCTGGGATTTCAAGGGCAAATGTTTAACCTTTCTAAGCCTCACTTCTTTATTTGTAAACTACTGGTGATATCTCACTGTGTTCATGATGGGTCAACAGTAATATATATATATATATAATTGATCTTTCACAGAGAGGAAGGGAGAGGGATAGAAAGCTAGAAACATCGATGAGAGAGAGACATGGATCAGCCACCTCCTGCACGCCGCCTACTGGGGATGTGCCCACAACCAAGGTACATGCCCTTGACCGGAATTAAACCTGGGACCCTTCAGTCCACAGGCTGATGCTCTATCCACTGAGCCAAACCGGTTTTGGCAACAGTAATATATTTAAAGAACATTACACAGAGTAGGCCCTCAATATGTGTGAGATGTATTTTTATATTTGTGGTACAAATTTGAAATCATTCTTATTTCAACATTTAGAGTAAACCACGTATGGCTACAGTAAAAAGATAAACAATAATAAGTGTTGGAGAGGATGTGGAGAAACTGGAACCCTCATAGACTGCCGGTAGAATTGTAATAGGTAGCAGCCACTTTGGAAAACAGTTCAGCATTCCCTTAAAATGTTACACATAGATTTACCATATGACCCAGAAATTCTACTTCTAGGAATCTACCCAAGGGAAATAAAAATATGTTCACATAAAGGCTTGTACACAAATGTTCATAGCAGCATTATTCAGAATAGTCAAAACAGGACAAGTGTCCATGATCTGATAAATGGATAAACAGATTATAATATACCTATACAATGAATACTATTTTGCCATAAAAAGGAATAAAGTGCTCATGAATGCTATAACATGGATGAACTTCAAAACAATATGCTAAGTGAAAGGAGGCATGCACATATTTTATGATTACATTTATATGGAATTTCCATAAAAGGCAAATCTATAGAGACAGAGAGCAAATGAGTGTTGATGAGGGATAGTAATTGTTAACTATACATGAGCTGGAGGTTTCTCTTTCGGATGATAGGTAGTGGCGATCGTTGAACTGTGCAAGTCTGTGAAAAATCATTAAAATATACATTTAAATAGGTGAATTCTATGTAAATTGTATACATATACATATATATAAGCAAATTATAACTCAATAATGCTGGTTGTTTTTGTAAAGAGTGAATCGTGTTCATTTTTAAGATTTTTAATTATTTCTCTTTAAGATTCTCATTGTTGTGAAATGAAGACAACCATTTCGCACTTTCTGAAATGTATTGGAGTCTCCTGGCTCTTATGAATCTTTTAGAGTTCCTCATTCAATAGTGAAGGCTTGGGCTTTTCAGGACAGCCTGAAAACTAATAGCCTGCAGGCATCGGCTGGGGATACAACATCTGAAAACAATAGAAAGTCCAGTCAGTAAATGCAAATCAATAACCGTGGTTGATGATTCCACGTGAGTAAAAAGAGATTTGTACGATGGAGTGTCTTCACTTTAGCCATTAAACTTCTCATCCGCCAGTTCTTCATTAAATGCCTGTCTTAAACCGGGCAATTGAATCTAAGATATCAGACATGTTTGAATTATGGAGATCAACTGCTTCATTGTTGGCCTTGGGCACAGGATAAAAGGAACTGAATTTAATATTCCCCCAGAAAATGATGTAAGGAGAGGTAATTGGCAGCACCTGGAAGATACTATCATAGAACTGTCATAGATGTGGTTATGGAAGCACAAGTACATTCAAGAAGACACACTGAGTTAAAAATGCGAGGGACCTCACTCAAGCATCATATTTAGGAATTAAATGTGTGTGTGTGTGTGTGTGTGTGTGTGTGTGTGTGTGTGTGTATGAATTCTCTGGCCTTACTTTTTGAAAATGGTAATTGTTTGGCCTTACTTTTTGAAAATGGGAATTATTTGGCAGGACCATTTGTTCCATCACAAATGAATACAAAATGCAGGGACTTGCATTTGACAGTTTGTTTTCTTTGTGAAGATCTTACTATGGAGATGTAATCTGAGCTTTGTCATCCCTTCCCCCAGGCAAACAGGCACATCTGGGCTGATCCATGAACTCTCATCAGATTTCTTTGATTGACAATAAATTAATTTAGAAGTCAACAAGAATAAAAAGGGTCTCAAAGTTGCCGTCCAAACAATAAACAAAAAGAACAACTCTTTCTGAGTGTGTCATTCAGGGATTATTGGTGTCAGAATCACCTTGTGGAGGACAGAGGGATTTGTTACTGAAAAATTAGGAACTTGAATGACTGTAGGATATCATGCTCTGTGGCTGGGGAAGGAGTGAGTAAAATAGACAAAGACCCTTGCTTTATGGAGCATTTGTTCTACTTCATGGTTCTCCAAGTGGGGGCCCTGGACTAACAGCATCTCCTTTCCTTGAGTACTTAGTGCACATGTACATTTTCAGGCTCCGCAGTGGACCAACCTAACAAAGCAGAAACTTTGGTGGTGCAGTCTGACAGTACAAATTTGAAGAAGTCCTCTAGGTGTTGCTGCCTGAGGGTGTTTAAGAAGCATTCTCTAGAGCAGAGTTTATCAACTCATCACTCTTGACATTTGGGGTGATAATTCTTTGTTGTGTGTGGTTGTCCTATGCAGTGTAGGATCTTTAGAAGCATCCATGGCCTCTACTCATGAGATGCCAAGTAGCTTCCTCACTCCAGTTCTGACAGTGAGAAATGTCCTCAGCTGTTGTGAACTGTTCCCTGAAGGTGAGGGGATATAGGGGGAGAATCTTCCCAGATTAGAATGCATGCCTTCTAGGGCAAGGCTTTTCTAAATGATCTGCTGATCGGTGCTATTAGCATTTTTAAAATCAAATCTCTGGGGGTGGGGGTGGGGAAGGGGATGAGGAATCTGTTTTAACAAGTCCTCCTGGTGATTCTGAAAGTGAGCCACCATCCTAGCAATAGAGACAGGCAAGAAACTATTCAATGTAGACATCACATACTAGGTGTACTGGTTAATAATGAGGATTTTTTTCAATAGATGGAGTTACACATATGTTGATATATATGCGATTTGATATGTATGCTATTTTGTTGTATTGACAACAAACTTCAAAACTTCATATGTCAAATTTTCTGAAGATGTTAACATCATAGATTTTTTACACTTAAAAATGTCAAATTTTGTGCCAAAAAAAAGAACATTTGAAAGAAGTTTTAATTCTTTATTTTGAAGAAAAGTGCTGCTGAAAGTTATATACTTTGGGAAGCTTATGATGAACATGCTCCATCTCAAAATACTTGTGAATGCTAGTCTAAATGCTTTAAAAGTGATTATTTCAATGTGAAAGATAAAGAACATCCAGGTCATTTTGAATCACCCTTTGATCATAAAATGATGTTAAAATATCTTGCCTGGGAAGTATTAACCCACCCGCTGTATTCACCAGACCTTGCTCCTTCAGATTACCACTTGTTCTGATCGATGGCACATGCACTTTCTGACCAGCACTTCAAAACATACGAATTGGAAAATTGGGTCTCTGAATAGTCAGTCTCACAACAAGAAAATTTCTATTGGGATGATATCTACAAATTACCTGAAAGATGAGGAAAATGAGTAGTTAGTGATGGAAATTACTTTAAATAAAGAACTTTTGATGTTTCTCTTGAAATTATCATATTTCCTTCGATTACAAAATCCGTGTTATTAACCAGTATCCTCATTTTTGAACGATAAAGGGTCAATCTGCAATTTTAATTGGGATTGTTGTTTGTAGCGGTCAGTATTAACAGTTTTACCTGGTTTTAGAAGCTCATAATACCACACCTTCCTGATCCTACCAAATTCAGAGCATTGTCTTCTTTCAGAAGTGATTTGGCCTTGCAGTCCATGTTGATGGTTGACCTGGATCAACCCACGATTTTGTGCATGTGGGATTCTCAAAGTAAATCCACTTTTCATCGCTAGTCAATAGTAGATGCAAAAAAAAACACCAAAACTTTTCTTTCATGAAGCAACATTTTACTGGTGACTTTTCGGTTTTGCATTTGTCTTTCAGTTGATATGGTACCCATTTTCCTTCTTTTAAAATCTTTCCCATTCCTTGTAAACTATCAGAAATTGTTTGCTAAGCAACGTTTAATCTTTCTGCAAGTTTTTTTTATTTTTTATTTTGACAAGTATCTTCATCTAATAATGCTTGTAATTACTGGTCTTCAAACTTTTTTGGTTGACCTGGAACGTTCTTTGTCTTTCACATTGAAGTCATCACTTTTAAAGCATTTAAACCAGTGTTCACAAGTATTTTGAGGTGGAGCATGTTCACCATAAGCTTCCCCAGAGTATACGGTAACTTTCAGCAGCACTTTTCTTCAAAATAAAGTAATGAATTAAAACTTCCCTCAAATGTTCTTTTTTGGGGGGGGAGCATGAAATTCAATATTTTTAAGTGTAAAAGTATCTATTATGTTAATACCTTAAGAAAATGTGACCTATGATGTTTTGAAGCTTGTTGTCAATACAATAAAATAGGATACATATCCAATTGCATATACTATATATCAACATATATGTAACTCCATCTACTGAAAACAATTTGCATTATTAACTGGCACACCTAGTACATCACTCAGAGTGATTAGCGTGTTACACATAAGATTTGTAAGAGAGAGTGTCTTCACTTTATCCATTAAACTTCCACTTTGACAGAATAGGGAAGGCAGAAAGAAGATAGTGTGTTCTGGGAGGGGCAAGTAGCATGTTTTTAATAATATGGTCATGGGAGGTCTCACTGAGGAGGTGATACCTGATCAAAGACTGAAGAATGTTTCAGACATAGAGAAGAGAAAAGGCAAAGGTCCTGGGACAGGTCTATATCTAGTAGGTTCAAAGGACAATAAGTAAGTCAGGGTGACAGAGTGAGTGTAGGGGTTTAGGAGAAAAATAGTTGGAAAAGAGGCGAGAACAATAATGAATAAATGAATGAGTGAACAAATATACTTACCTGTTTTTGAACTTCTGTTTGTACTCTCTATGTGTCTTTGAGTATATTCTGTGGTCTTTTTGGATATCACTTTCTCTTCTGTAAAGCAGATCAATACCTATTCCTATACGTCAGTTCTGAGAAATAATTTTTTTGAGAGGGAATAGTATAATTTATATATTTTTGAACTGTCAATGCTTAGCATATTACATACTCATAGTGTATGATTAATGAATATTGCATGCATTATAAACAAAACAAAATCCAGAAAAATTTAGACCTACCATATCAGAATATTAAGAAATAGATACACTCCACTCTGATCCATTGTGTAATGAAAGTAACTCTATAGTTCATAAGGTATTATGTGCACCATAATGTCCCTGAGGTTAGTTCAAGTCATCAAGGCAAAAGATTCCTTGTACCCAATTAGTTATGTTTTTGTTCATTTTTGCATTGTACTCAATTCATATCTCGCCGATGAGTTACTTGTCTGAGGCATTATGCTTTGATAACTTAATATGATAACCTTGAAATTCAATAGTTTCTTTCCTCCTAAGTGCTTGGTGTTGGTCCATTTCCAGCTATTAAAAATAAATTGCCAAAGCCAGTTTGTCTCAGTGGATAGAGGGTCAGCCTGTGGACTAAAAAGTCGTAGGTTCGATTCTGGTCAAGGGCATGTACCTTGGTTGCAGGCATATCCCCAATAGGAGGTGTGCAGGAGGCAGCTAATAGATGTTTCTCTCTCATTAATGTTTCTAACTCTCTATCCCTCTCCCTTCTCTCTGTAAAAAAAAATCAATAAAATATATTTAAAAAATAAACTACTTCTCAACATGTTTTATTCTTAGTTACTTTGCTCAACCTTAATTTGCCACCAGGAAACTCAAAGATTAAATTTTTCCAAGACTTAAAACTTCAATGATTTGAACTGCTATGTTTTTCTACCTTAATCTCCCACCTATGAATTCAAGAGGTCAGACAGGGTCTAAAGCAGTGGTCGGCAAACTGGGGCGCATGAGCCACATGTGGTCTGAGAGCTGAGGTTTGCCGCTCTATTGACTAATGAGTTTGCTGACCAGTGGTCCAAGGCAACACTTAAGGAGTTTGAATCTTGAAAAAGCAATTGGATTAGTCCTTTTAAATCCCTTTGTTTTCCACATTGAAATGATGGAGTGGGAGAGGGTCAAGATGAGCTTTAAACTGATTTATTTGTTAGAGAAAGTTCACCAAAGCTGTAAAAAAAAATGCCTTTTCATTATTTAGTTGCTGTGTTATCCCTGACAGTTCATGATGATGGCCAAGAGTGGAATTGAAAGCACTCAAACAGCTTTGTTCTCTTATACAGTCTAGGCATTATAAATTAGTTACACTGACCAGTAATATATATACAGAGGCAATTTAAGGAAGTTAAAAATATTGGATGTTACAGTTCATTTTGTATCATAGCTGGTCTATCATTTACTCTTACCTCACAGTGCAGGCCCATGCAATATTTAGATAGCACACCTCACATTTTACAGATTGCAGAATTGAGGATTAAAGGGATTTTGGGTTGTTTCAAAGTTTTTAAGAACTTTGACCTTCCAGGATTAGGTACCACATAGTCACTAAACTTCCTCCCTTCCCCCACTACTTATCCACCAAGAAGCATTTTGGATTAAAGTTGCTCTTGGAATTATCAGAAAAAAAATACAGGATGCTCAGATAAATTTGAATGTCAGATAATACATTTTTAGTATACTTATACTACAGTGGTACCTCGAGATACAAGTGCCCTAACATACGAGATTTTTGAGATACAAGCCGTCGAGCGAGTGATTTTTAAAAAATATATATTTTATTGATTTTTCACAGAGAGGAAGGGAGAAGGATAGAAAGTCTCTCTCATCGATGAGAGAGAGACATCAATCAGCCGCCTCCTGCACGCCCCCTACTGGGGATGTGCCCGCAACCAATGTACATGCTCCTGACCGGAATCGAACCTGGGACCCTTCAGTCCGCAGGCTGACGCTCTATCCACTGAACCAAACCAGTTCAGCAAGCGAGCGATTTTTGATTTGAAATACGAGCAGCATTTGAGATAGGAGTAATCTCGCGGATCGGCCAGCTGCACAGGACCCACCAGTTTACTGCGACTGGAGCATCTCATAGTTTCCCACGCCTCAAGGTTACAGAACGAATTAAACTCGTATCTTGAGGTACCACTGTATTTATTTTGGACCTAATTATGCTAAATAGATGTTTGTTGTTTATCTGAATTTCAAATTCAGTTCTCTATTTTTGTCAAATCTGGGAACACTACTTGCTTCTCTTTGGTCTAATGCAATTGATTCAGGAATGTGCACTTGTGATCATTAAACCCCAATCTAAGAGATTCTTGGAGACAAATTATTTAGCTTCCCTGCCAAAAATTAAGAAAACAGGATTATATTCCGAATAAGAGACCATTTAGAAGGTAAGAATTTAGTTTTCTAACATTGAAACTGAGTCTCAAAGCTATTGGACATTGAAATTGGGACTCAATCATTTTTTTTTTTTTTTGCTCTGGTGGGTTTATTTCTAGCCTACAGGGGAAAGATGTTTTTAAAGACAAAAATCAGGGAGTGGAGGGGAGGGAAACAGACCCAGAGGCAAAGAAGCAATGAACAGACTGTCATGCTACAGTGGGAAGGCAGGGGAAGTTGGGGAGGAGGGGCCTGTAGGAGATCAATCGAAGGACTTGTATGCATGAATCAATGGCAACAGACAGTGGATACAGGGCAATGGGGGAAGGAGGGCTGGCGCGAGGGATGGAAGAGAAACATATATATATATATATATATATATATATATATTATTGATTTTTTTACAGAGAGGAAGAGGAAAGGATAGAGAGTTAGAAACATTGATGAGAGAGAAGCATCGATCAGCTGCCTCCTGCACACCCCCCTACTGGGTATGTGCCCACAACCAAGGTACATGACCTTGACCAGAATCAAACCTTGGACCCTTCAGTCCGCAGGCTGATGCTCTATCCACTGAGCCAAACCAGTTAGGACAAGAATTTAGTTTTTGAGGAAAGCTAGGATTAAAGCCCTTGACATCTTATTTCCTTAAGATGGCTGCGGCAATATAATGAGAGGTATTTCTCAGGAGACCCTAGGACTTCATGTAAAAAAAATGAAGAAACCAAGAAGGTCACAATCCGTCTCCTTTTTTTCTTGCCATCTTCATGGATCTGGATTTTAACAGAACTTGAATCTGCTTTCAATCTGCTTTGGAGTCAAAGTTCGGTGCTGTGGTAGATGCACCAGTATGAGTAATGGCCATCACCTTTGTCGATTCTTTTGCATAGTAAAGTGCCAGAGGGCACACCTGAGCCCAGTGTATATAAAGCTCAACACGAAGAGGCCTCAGGCCCTCACTTGGTTTCCTTCCTCCGGGCGATCAGAGCTTCAGTGGAGATGTTCCAGGTTGATTCAAGGTTTAGCAAAAGAGCTTGGTGGTTCTTCATAGTGAGAAGAATAAACATGTCAGATCATGGAAAGAAGGAGGAAAGACGGTATTGTGAGGCCAGGGAAATACTCTAATACATTTTTTAAAATGTATTTTTCTGCATTGTGCTATTTAAGACTGATCAATGCGGGCCATTTCTCTTGCAGGGTCCTGACCATCACCTTAAAGAGACTGTCACCCAACCTTCTCATCTAGAGACTTGTTCTCAGGACCTACCGATAGGAGGTAAGTTCAGATCTCTCTTAGCTCCTCAGTCTCTTATCAGTGGTTATGTTGAGCATTTCCCTTTGTAACTGGCCTTCCTGGGTTTGGGAATATGTATTCTAGTTGTCTTAACCATAGCTCTTCCCAGGAAGAGCTCAGAGAAAAGAATTAGTGTTGCTGCCTGTTTTATATGTGTTGAAGTATCTCCTGAAACACCGGGATTCTGAGGGTTGCGGCAGTTTGCCTCTGTTTGGGGTGGAAGGTGAGGATGGATGCCGGGTGTTGGAATTTTGTCTCAAAGCCTCATGGGGTAAGAAAAGCTCAGTCCATACTTCATCTCTTACAGGTTTAATGAATTCGCATTCGAATGACCTCAGGCGTGCTATTATTGTACTCACCTGGAGGTCAAACAGAATGCTCTAAGGCAGCTCTTTCACCTGAGAGGACGTTGGTCTCAAGCCGCTTTATTCTGGCAGTTCTAAGTGGGATTTAGAATGCTAAATCTTTGTGGCTCAGCATGTCCTAGAAAATCCTAAATTCAGTTAACATCAGTGTGCTTTGCTAAATCCTGAAGGTTTCTCAGGGTGAAATATGCAAAGATATTAAAATCTAAAACATATGCTTTATATGCTATGTTGGGAGTGGCGGATTTAGGAGTTTAGATGAGATGTGTGCAAACTTTTCTGTAAAGGATCAGAAGGTAAATATTGTAGCCATACCGTTTGTCACGATTACTCAATTCTGCATTGTAGAAGTAAAGCAGCCCTTGACAAGATGTAATGGAGTGAGTATGGTGTGTCCACTAATGCTTTATTTATGGACACTGAAATCTGAAGGCTACATTTTCAGGTGTCATGAACTTATTTTTCCCCAGCTAAAGACTGGGAACTTTATTTATTTACTTTAAATATATTTTATTGATTTTTTTACAGAGAGGAAGGGCAAGAGAGAGAGAAGCATTGATCAGCTGCCTCCTGCACACCTCCTACTGGAGAAGTGCCCAAAACCAAGGTTCATGCCCTTGACCGGAATCGAACCTGGTACCTTTCAGTTCACAGGCTGATGCTCTATCCACTGAGCCAAACCAGTTAGGGCACGGAACTCTTTTTAAAGTGCTGGATGTGTCCTGCAGGCTGTAGCTTGCTTACATCTGAATTAGATCAATAAAACTAGGCAAGTTGTCCTGCGGATCTCTGCTTAACTTGTATGCCTTAACATTATAGACACCTAATGCTACAGTAATGGTTTCCCAAAGAGAACTGGGCTCAAGTCAAGAGAGTTGGTGCCTCAAAGGCTCAGAGAACCTATCACCTGTGCATTATGGGAGAAGGAAGGGCTGTCAAAATATGGAACACATGGGGGCATTTTGGGTGTTGATGCTATGAGATCTCAGAACACACCTCTTGCCTCCTGGCCATTCCGCCTTTCCAGCCAGTGGCCTTTCACCTGCTTCCATCCCCTCTTAGCCTTCTTTTAGCTCTTTAACCAGTTAGCAGGACTTGAGGGAGTTGGAGGCTTTGACGGCTGCTGTTGAACAGATCACATGGCAAAAGGTTTTTTTATATTTTCTTTATTGTGTTTCTGTGATTAAAAGGATTTATTTCAAACACTTGGATTATTTGAATATAGGTATGCATCCGGGTAGGCAAGTCCAAGTACAAGAAGTGGTGGCTTGAAGATGGTTGTCAACTGAACATTTAAAAATGTAAATGTGTCAAATTAGCAGTACTTCACAAGTTCAAAAATATGGCTGAGTATAAGAGAGGAAAACAAAAACTGTTTCTGGTGGCTTACATTGCCCATAGGGTTAGGGGGTTTGTGCGCATGACTTTTTTGCACTTTTATTATGGATTTGGATTATCTATTAATAGGACTCCATCAGTCATCAAGTGTTTATTGAGTGATAGTAAAGACAGAAGTGATTAAAAAGTATAAGGCAGAAAATTACAGCTGTATGGATTTTCATCTTTCACATGATGAAATGACTGTCCAAAGAGATCAGATGCATTGTCCAAGATTACCTCGCCAGAGAGTACTGAACTTGAAATAGAAAGCAGAACTTCTTTTTTGCATTATACCTTTGTTACATGCTCTTGAGCAATTTAACTCTCAAACCAAATATAATTGTGAACTAAATCATAAAATATTGATACAAAGGGTGGTCATTCATCTACATAGATACTCATGAAGACTAGAGTTACTGGAGAAAAATATTGGACTGCCGTGGAATTGAGGCACATTTTGAAGTGCAGAGGGGTTGGGTGGGAACAGAATAATCACAGTGGAAGGACTTGGGAAGAGGTATAAAGGCAAGGCAGCTAGAAAGAAGAGCTTGGTGAACATGAGGGGGACTGGTGAGGAATAAGAGAGGAGGCTGATTGATGGGGTGATGGCAGCCACACATTGTCTGAATCAGGGGTCCCTTTGGGGAGACAACTCATCCAACTGAGGCTGCAAATGAATGGCTTATAAAGAGAACCTTCCTCACCGAGCTTTACAAGGGTTGCACTCAAGATTTTGGTCATTTAACTTCATGGATGAAATAGCCAAGGGAGCTAACCAGCCACAGATGTTTTGTTTATAACCAGAGGAGTTCATGGGAGCTTGGTGGTGACATTTCCCTGTCTATAAAATGCTGAGAGTTGAATAGTGATACCGTGTGAAGCACTTGGAAATCTCTATCTTGAGAGGCCGCTCTTAAGTGTAATGGTTTAATGGTCATTTAGCATGATGGGCCTTCAGAGGGTAATATCATTTGCCTGCCAGTTAAAATGAACACTTCTCCGTGGGAAGTCAAAGATCATGTCAGCGTAACTTGGGTTAGGTGAAAGAGAGCATCAAGAAGCGAATGCCAAAACACAGAATAGGGAATAAAAATCTCATGTATGCCTAGCCTATTCATAAATCCAGTATAATTAAAGAACACCATCAGTTTCCACTAATTGGTGGCAGGGGGTGGGGGATATATTCTGAGTTAGTGAAAAGGTTGGCTTAATTTTTTAAAGAACTGCTGCTTTATTATTTTCTCCACTTTTCTCATGTCCTCAATCAACATGAAACCTTTCTAATCTTACTTGATGAAGTAAGCCCTTACTTTATGAAGTTACCAAAAATTAAGCTGAACTTCTTGCTCACCCTGAAACCTCCGTCTCCCCTTTTTCTGCTGGTATGTGGGGAAGGAGTATGCCTATGCATCCTTAGGGCTAGTCCCACACCCTAGGCTCTTAGCACCACCCTTCAAGTTCTCCCTCTTTCCTCCTCCTCTCTTCACTCTGTCTCTGCTCCTGGATTTTATTGTTTTCATACTTAGAAAAGTAGGAGCCTTTTATCAACTTCTCTCCTCCATCAGAGAAAAAGGATAAAGAAGACGAATCACTCACAAAGCATTTCAGCTTTCTAAAATGTACACATACTATGTCTAGTTGTTGTATTGCATAAGTAAACAACAAATATAATCGTTCTAGGGGCTCAGTGCACAAATGTGTGCATTTTGAAAGAAACTGTTGGCTACGAGGCTGCAGAGTCTCAGCCCATCCTCTGTGCCCCTACCCAGCCCCTCCTGCTGCAGCCTTCCAGCTCCCTGTCTGCTGGCAGGCCCGCTGCTGCTGTTCCCACTTGCACCCACTAATTATGCAGACCCATTGGGGCCAGGGCCAGCAGTGGGTGTGAGTGGGGCCATCACCAGCAGTGGGTGCGAGCAGCCTTGAGGTGGAGAAGCCCTGAGGGGCGATCGAGGCTGGCAGCCATCGCTCACACCCGCTGATGGTGCCGAGCAGGGCCAGCATGGGATGCCAGCAGTGAATCCAAGTGGCAGCTCTGGTGCTGGCAGCAAGTGTGAGAGGGGCCAGCAGCAGGTGTGAGCACCAGGCGGGACTGCGATGTACCGGAGCAAAGAATTTTCAGTAACCACTAGAGGCTCACCCTGATGACAGTGACAAGTGCCCCACCTTGGTCTGGCACCCCTACTCACCTGCTCCACCATCCCACTGCAGCTGACACCTGCCATGTTCCACACACACCTCCTGATGGTCAGCACACGTTATAATGATCGGTTGTTCGGTTGTTTCACCATTTGGTCTATTTGCTTATTAGGGTTTTATATGTATAGATTTGTGTTCACACTGATCATTCCTTTAGGACGGCTTCCTAGAAATGGAAACTCCAGATCACTAAGTCAAAAAGGGAACTTCATTCATGTGGACAAAATACTTTTCAGATAAGATAGACAGATTTACATTAGCAGAGTAAACATAATGAAAGAAATTCATCTTACTGCTCCAGTATAACATCTTCTAGTTTTTAAAAACCTCTTTTGGTAAGCCATTTTTTGACCTATTGCTGTGAAATACTTTATCATTTGTGTCTACATCTGGTTACTCTATTTGGTTCTATACGTGCATGTGTTGATCTGTTAATTACTAAAACTTTATAATAAGCTTTACTAATTAGTTTCTTTCCTTACTCTTTTTGCTGTTTTCAGCACTCTCCTGGCTGTTCACACCTGTCTATTATTTTTCTCATTGGGAAATTGGAATCAGATTTGAATTATAATTATAGTTCAGGGAGAATTGTCATCATTGCAGTATTAAATTTCCAACCTGGAATAAATTTGTCTTTGTACTCATCTCATTGGTTGCCTACCTTTTTTTTTTTCTTTGAATCTGATGACTTTATAAAGATATGCTCTACTGTTGATTATGTATTCTCTATTTTTCTACTAATCCCCTCCTCTGCAAACATCCGTTATACCCTTTTCATTTGTTGGTTAGGCCTCCTCTTAGTTCAGAAAAAAAAAAATTTGAATATTTTTTTCAGCATCTCATTTATTAAGGATATTATGTATATATCCTTGTTATATTCTTGTATAACCTTGATCTGACTTAGGCATTGGTAATCTTTTTCTCCATTTGAACATCTTAATTTCATTTTGCTCTGTTTTTCAAGTTACTGACCGTTTTTTACCATGCTTGTCTGGTTGATTTAGTGTGATTTCATTGCTGTAATAGTTTTGTTTTACACTGCCATTCTTTTTGAGCTAGGCTAGCTAAATTTTCATGTCTTTCTGATTTCTCTAAAATCTCGTATCCCTTCTTTGTAATCTTGCTTCATAGGGGTCATTTGTTCTTTAATTGCTTTGAAATAATGAAGAGTTTTATCTAAGATTTTCATTCTGCTTTGTAGATTAAATTTTTATAGTGTATTTTTTAGGACAATTATAATAATGAAAGAATGTATAAAAGATAATAAAATGAGTGAAATAAAATAATAGAAAAATAATAAGCAAATATTTAATGAAAAAGAATGAATTATAACACATAAAATAATCAGCGATAAAATAATAAAACAATAAAATCAACCAATACAAGAAAAATTAATAAAATAATCAATAGTAAAATACATTAATAAATCAAAAGCCCCGCATTCCATACCTAGTTTAAGAAACAGAATGTCATTATTTCCTTTGAGATCTCTGTGTACCCTTTTATTTTCCTTTTTTGAATGCAACCTTAGCACTCTTGAGTTTAATATTATTACCTTGTTTATGATTCGGTCACTTGTATTGATATTGGAATAATATACTATGTATAAGTATTCTTATGGTTTTATATATTCAACATCACTTTGTACCACTAAAGTTCTTTATTTTCCCACACTTCCTAGCTGTAATAAAATATCTCATGATTTCAGCTGGCATTTACCTAATTTATCAACGAGGTTGTGCTTCTTTTCATGTTCAGTGAACATGTGTTTTATCTTTAATGAAACATCTGTGATATTTTTGTTGCATTCTAGAAGTTCTTATTAATTTTAATGCATTCGAATTTTCTTTTATAAACTATTTCAAGGAACTAAAAGTATCTTTTACTATCTTATAAACATCTTAGTTTTTCCTTTCACATCATTTATTTGGAATTGATTTTCTATAACTGGTGTGAAATAGGGATCTATTATTTCCCCCCAAATATGGAAACCACTTGCTCCAACACTATTTATTTTATCATCTACCCTTATCTCAATAATAAGTATTTTGTCTGTTATATATTACATTTCTGTGTATGTGTCTTTCTGAGCTCTTAGTTCTGTCTTGTTTATAAGTTTACTCTGTGTCAGTACTCATGTTTAATTCTTTACACTAAGCCTTGATTTCTGGCTCCTACTTTGTACTTCTTTGAGAATGTTTTGGTTTCTATTTTACTTTGTATTTTCTAATTATTTTCAGATGCAACTTGTCAAGGTCCATGAAAAGCTATGTATGGATTTTGATTGAACTAGCTTTGCCAGTGTGGATCACTCTAGATGCAGATACAATTCATGACAATGGCATTACTCTCATTTATTTGACTTCTTAGTATCTTTCAGGAGTGTTTATATTCTTCTACATGGAAGTGACCTAAATTCTGCTTGGCTTAGTAATAGATACATTGTTTTTATTATTTTTAATGACTGCTTTTTAGAAATCACATTTTATGTTTATTTGTAGTATATAGATATAATTGATTTTTATATCCAGAAAATGTTAGAAACTCATATTATTATTTAAAAATGTTTGTAGATTTTTTGAGATTATCTCTGGTTCTTGTTTTTTCAACCATTTTGCCCTGTATGTATATGTTGGAATAGGTGGGGGAGAGAGGATGAGGGCATGTTATTATACTGATTAAGACCTTTAGTACAACTTTTTAAAAACCTGTTTTCATTGACTTTTATATTTTTAGAGAGAGAGGATTTGAGAGAGCAACATGGATATGAGAGAGCAACATGGATATGAGAGAGAAACATTGTTTGGCTGCCTCCTGCATGCATCCCACTGGGATCAAACCCACAATTTGAGCAAGTGTCCTGATCAGGACTTGAATAGGTGACCTTTCAGTGCATGGGATGACACTCAACCAACCGAGTCATAGGGCCAGGGCTCTAGTACAATTTTTCAGAGAACTTGTGAATTTGGACAGCTCCTATCTTGTCCTAATTTTTAAGGGAATGTTTTAAAAATTATATATATATATATATATATATATATATATATATATATATATATTTGGGATAGTAATCTCTTATTACGATAAGGAACTTCATTTATACTCTTCATTTTATATGAATTTTTATTATGGCACTGATTTCTATTTTGCATTGTCTTGTTTTGCTTTATGGACTTTCACTCATCACCACCTCTCTCCTGGGTTTTCTCCTTGTTCCATCTCTGGTCTTCTTCTCTGTGGCCTCTAGCTGTTTGAATGTTTCAGGGCTCAGAGCTTGTACTTTAACAACATTTAACTTCTTGGTGATTTCTAGATTTTTATGCCTACCATCTCTGAATTTATATCTCCTGCTCAGTCCCCTCTCTCAAACACCAGACTTGGATATCTACTTGTAACTTGGGTATTATTTTTAAACTCAGAGGAAGGGTAGTCTGTGAAGCAAACAAACTTTCAAATACCATGAAGTGAAAGAATCGAGAAAGAGGGCAAAGCAAGAAAACAGTTGCTTTGACATTCTAATTATAAATACATTAGACTTGGCGCAAAAAATCATCAAACCATCAGTCTTGACGATGGTTAAGTTAATTCAGGTTTTGAAGTTCAATAATTCATCTGCGAAATGTCAGCAGCTGGGTCTTGTTAATGGTAAGCCTTTCATTCCTGTTAAATCAATTGTAAATAATAGAACCCCTCAGAGAAAAATGATGAAATAAGCATTGATTTCCAAATTGGGTGTCAGATATAGAGCATTAATAAAACACATTGCAAGCAAACAAGTACCTAATATACTCTCATCACTGAAATAGTAATCAAAGGGGGAAATCAATAATTTTTGTGTAAGTTGCTAGTATTTTCATAATTCATTTGTATCTGTATCATCATATCAAATTTCTCATTGTAGACCCTATGTGGTTATTTAATTTTCATTATCCTCACCAGCAAAACCAGAGACTTCTGTGTAATGTTAGATTTGTTTCTCCCTTCTTCTAACTGGGTGACAAGCATCTGGTCACATAGTGTTTTAGTTGCCCGACGCCGATGATTTTGTTTTGTTTAATGCAATACAATCATCATTTACAGCAAGTCACATAAAACACTGCAGAAAAATGTAACAGCTCTAATAAAACTTTCAAAGGAAAATAAAGCTCTCTAGCAGGTATCCATAAAAGTGCTTTATGCTCGCAAACTCTATTAAATGTTAATGCCAGTGTCCTGTGACTACCACATATGAAGTCTGGCTGAAAGGAAAATGTGTCTGTGAAACTGTGATTCTGCAGCAAAAGAGGTTGGAAGGGCAATGCCATATTATCTATTAGACTGAAATATGAAAACCATTAGGGGCTCTACTGATGGTGCATTTTATGAAGGACTAGTTTGAGGAAAAGCACATGTTTTTTTTTTCTTCTTTTTTTTAAGCCATACATGGGACAAAGTTGAAAATACTGAGAGCACAACTTTCAAAGAAGCAGCACCAGACTTCTCTAAGTTACAGAGCACAATTTTTGGTCAAGGGTGTTCTCTAAAGATTAAATCGCGGTGATATAATGATAGTAGATTTGGGCTTGGTTTTTCTGTTTTTAATGCTGTTTTCTCACATTTCAATAATAAGTGTATTCTGTGTCTTAGTCTATTGCATTTTCTTTATTTCTATATTGTATTTTGCTTTTGAATTTTTTAAAAATTAAATTTACTGGGGTGACATTGGTTAATATGATTATGTAGGTGTCAAGTGTACAGTTCTCATCATTTGTATATTGTTTTGTGTGCCCACCACCCAAAGTTATGTTTCTAGATTTCTTTATAAAACCTTTTTGTGAAGTTATTTAATGTTCTAACTTATCAAATGGTTAAATACCCTGGAATGGGATGTTATGTTGGCTAGCTAATTAACTCTTAGTTGAAACCTCATTTTGAAGAACATATCCAAATGGTCTCTGAAAAATTGTCAGAAATAGAAGCTACCCCTCATGAGAAAGAACATAAGGTGAATACACAATGTGATGTAACTGGCTGCCAAATGTACCACAACATCTTTACAGAATATAGGGAACCAGAATCTGCCATCTTTCCTCAAAACCACAGAGATACCGCTGTGCATTTAGAAGAAGAAAGCGGGATGGTTACAGAAGTTAAATTATGGCAGGTGAAGATTTCTTGAGGGATATGGGAACTTTTAGCTGCGAATAAAGAATGCTCAAGCTTAGGCAGTCAACTAGTTTTTAAATATTCTCTCTTCCTTTGGGAATTTTGAACACCAACTGGCTGATTTTGTAGTTACGGATTCATATTTGAGATTCACATTTGATATAAAGTAGTATTACAGTATTCATAATTTTAAAAAATATGCCCTCTGCAAGAAGCATAGTTTTCTACTTCTCTAATACCTGCTGTTTTAAATTAATGCCATGGAGGCATGAAAATTGGTGTGTTCTAATCACCTGCAGATTCAGGTTTCATCAGTAAGGACCATCAATTACAAAACAGCCTGTGTGTAGAGGGATTGCAAGAGGATTTAAAGTCAGATGTCTTCTGTTAACCGGTGCTCATGAGAAAAAATGATGGATGGTGAAAACTTTCTGGGGGCCGAGGAGGAGACAAAAGGGTACTTCTAATACAATGGAAAATGCTTTTCTCAAGCTATTATCACAATGTAAGATTTATATCTGTAATAAACTAGAAGGTAAATTTTGGCCGAGGCCCATTTATTATAGCACATTTCTATAGTGTATTAACTCTGAGCTACTAGTACTTCATGAGAGTTCATGTGGAATCTCACTTCATAAAGTTCCTTTGCCCTTTAGCCTTAGGATTTGCAATTACACTTCCTGTGAAGCTTAGAACCACTTATGAGAGAATATCATGGTTATACTTAAGTGTCATATTTATTAAATGGCTGGTAAATGCTTTACTAAGAGACATAGCAGCAACTGAACAATAGATTGTCTCTTATAAAGAAAGAATATGATAGGTAGGCCAACTTCCAGAACCATCTGACACCTTGCACAGCTGTTGCTTCTAGAAACAATGCTCAGGATTCTGGTTGCCTATACATTGAGACCCCATAAAGCTTATATTTCATTTTTGTCTTTCTTTTAATCATTTTTTGGTGGCATACCCTTGTTCCTGGCTACTTTGGAAGGAGAACATCATTGACTTGCAGCAACTCTGGGAAGCATTAGTTTTGCCATGGGTGGTTTGACCTTGGCATTAGCACTATTGGCATACAAAAGGGTGAAGTTGACAGCCTCAAAGGAAAGGCCAGTATAGGGGGAATGGAGGCAGTGTACCCCCAAAAGATTTCATCAATAAGTTGTGTGACTAGCTGACCCATTAGCATGGTTTGAGTGTCCATGCATACATGGGGATACTGTCGTGATTACATGACACTCAGTGACTAAATTACCATCACTACCCATGTTGGGGATAAGAAACCCACCTTTGTTGCATGGAAATACTGGAATAGCCAATATGACCCTTTTCATCCATCCTGAGACCTGAAAGATGTCCTGTTTTACATAAGATAGGAAATTGTTTATTTAGCATAACAACAATAAGGACGCAAGAGTAAATGCTTGGATAGTACTTGGTACCTGCTAAACAAACATTTCACCAGAATGCTGTGAGAATTGAGGCTGCAAAAGTGCAGGAACTTATGCAGATAATCATGATGATGCTGGGTTTTGAACTTGACAACCATACAGAGCAGCTTAAAAGCAAAGGCCCTGCCGAAACTGGTTTGGCTCAGTGGATAGAGCGTTGGCCTACAGACTGGAAGGTCCTGGGTTCGATTTCGGTCAAGGGCATGTACCTTGGTTGCAGGCACATCCCCATTCGGGGTTGTGCAGGAGGTAGCTGATCGATGTCTCTCTCCCATTGATGTTTCTGACTATCTCTCGCCTTTCCTCTCTGTGAAAAATCAATAAAATATATATAAAAAAGATATATATAAAAAAAGCAAAGGCCCTGTAATCAGCCAAAGTTGAAGTATTGCCAATCTGATACTTAGCACTCAAGCTTTAATTTATTATCAATTAATCTGTAAAATGAGCATAGTGATAGAATCTTAACCGTGCTTTGAGAATTGTGTTATCCCTGGCATATAGCAAGTGCTCAGTAAGTATTTGCTTAGTAAATGATGATGGAAATAGAAGGGCTATCAATTGATGGGTATAAAGCATGTTTTATGAGTATACATTAGCAGTAATGGTAGCTGGGTCAGAGAGCTAATGGTGGTCAGGGGTGGAATGATACCTATATTCTTGTTTTAGAACATGCAGTTTAATTCTCTCCTTAAATATTGTAGCAAGAGCATGTAGAGAAATTTTGTGTAGAGAAATTTTGCCTGGGGCCTGTGCTTCAACTTCCTTCATTTTTAGCAAATTCTTTTTTTTTTTTTCCCCTCACTTTACATCTGAGAGTCCTGGATCTCATTTAACTGGAAAGCAGCAACTGTCAGTCTAATTTCCTCTTGATAATATTGTGAATTTCCTTCTCTAATTGGATAATAGAATTATTGAGAATTTTGAAAATAGAAAACGGGACAATCTGCTGAGGGCAGGAAGTGATAGCAATGTGCTGAGCTATGTAAGAGCTCATTGCAAACAATCCAAGCCACAAAATGTGTGGGTTCATCAAAATCCACAGAAGTGGGGTCTGTCTTCCTTTGTTTTTACTTCCGGATGTCAGTGCTATCACCACAAACCATCCTTATCACCTCTTTTAGTAGTTTGCTTTCCTTGACTAATTCATCCCGGGGCAGTTGAATTTCTCTAGTAAGATAGCTTTAATCATTCAATTATGGGCTTTTCATTGGTGACTCAAAGCAACAGAGAAAATCTTGTCTTTTGCAAAAACATGTTTTTGCGACCTCCAGTTACTGCGGTGTTTACATTATTTATTGCCTTGTATTTGTCAAAGCGGTAAAATGAGCTCAGGAAATAAGTAGAGCAAAGCATAATATTAGTATTTCCAAAGGTGATATTATATTGATAAAACTATATGTACAGGTTGTTGGCAACTTTGGTGCTCCTGCAAACATTTACTTAGAATCTTTTTTAAATTTTCAATTTCTACTGTTAATGTTTGGGTAGTGTCTCCCTTTCCTCTCCAAATACATATATATATATATGTTGTCCCCAAAAATGTATACAAAGTCAGTGTTTATTAACACAGTTCATTTTCACAACTTAAGAGAATCTACAGAAATAAATTTTTTTGTCAACGCCTGTACTCAAACTGATGACTATTCTGGTCCAGCAACGGCTGATAATGCAAAGCAATGGAATCACAAGCATCAAGAATCATTTCATTCGGTATTTGTATGCCTTCAATTTGTTGACTGTTGCTGGTTTTGTGTCATAAACTTTTTTATCTTTTATGAATCCCCATAAAAAATGTCTAGTGGATAAATTTTCTTTATTCAAAGCTCGGTCTGCTTGATCCATTATTTCAAATCAATTAAACCTGCAAAGGAGTGAAAGTTAAGTGAGTTATCAGCTGTTAAAATGTGTACATTTTGGGGGGACACAGGGTATATACTAGTACACACTTGGAATTATTATAAAGGCAGTGTTCATACTTATTTCAAGCTTCCAGTAGCATTTTAGAATGAATTTGATTTGTTCTAAGCTTAGTCTGGCCAAAAAGAAGGAAACATTAATTGAGCTATCAGCTGTTAAAGTATGTATACATGGTTTTGGGACACCCTATAGTTATATCCTAACATAGTGTACACACACACACACACAAACACACATTCAAACATATACATACATTTTTTAAAGGTACCTTCAGTAAGGACACAAATTCTACTTTTTAGAGATTTTTAAAAAAATGTGATGTCCAAGATATGAAAGGGTTCTGGAAAGAAGCAAACTTTCCTGTTATTAAAAGAGTTGTTGAAAATTTTTGACACACCATTCAAAGAAGTTACCTTCAGGCTAAGAGTAAGGATGTTAAAAACAAAAACAAAGAAACAACCTTAAGTCAAAAGAGTTTCTTGGACTGCCATGAGAGGAAATCTTAACATCTGTGTAGCATACTCATTATTATAATGTGATTGATAGTACACACTGTAATTACATGTATAACAAGATTACATTACCAGGTAAAAAGACAGAGAATAAGGCCAACCTAGATGTGACTATGGTTTGCTGCCAAATGTCTTACCATGAATGTTCTCTTGTCATTGTTTTCCTAAAGGTTTTTTTATGTTCCAGCGTCTAAAAGCACTAGTCTTTGACTTTGGCCTTGCTGGTGCTGTCAATCACAGTTCAATAAGAATCCGGGTAACTCTCTTCCCCGTTGGCACTAAGTCTCATTTTGTGTGATCTTCTAAATCAAGCATGTCAAACTCAAAGACTGACATGGGCCAAATAAATGAGATATGTGGCCCACGGGCCACGAGTTTGACATGCTTGTTTAACTTGTCAAGTTCCTGACCATACCCGGTGTTGAAGGTCCTTAGACCAGTCTCTCAGTTACTGATGGGGTATTTCAGGAAACTCAAGACCCACTTTCATGTTGATTATACTTCCTGTGAAATCGGACTTGTGTCTCTTAGGCAGCACCATGGAGAAGTTTGGCTTTGTCACGTGGCTAATTGATTACCTTGAAATGTGGGTTCCCCTAGGCTGTGGGGAAACCTGGCAAAACAGAGAAATGGAAATGTCTAAGGAATAGCTGGCCTTATACATATTCACAGACCACACTTTGAGAACCAGTGCTATAGACTAGAAAAGGCTTATTTGCCTAAGTGTTAATATTTAAAAAGCATTCACGGGTTACTGTGATATTTACACTTTTCTTCTATTTCCATATATTAATTATCTCTAGTGTACACACACACACACACAAACACACATTCAAACTCTCTACAAGTGGGCTTTTTAAAGGAAACCATGAACCCTTTAGGGTGGCTCTTGGAAAATACACAGACAGTAGCAAGTATTGATGATCATGAAAATAAGTTAGAATCCCCGTACATTGCGGATGGGAATGTACTAGTGTACGGGTGCATCTCCAGTGGCAGACAGCATGGTAGTTCATTAAAACAATGGGGTGTAGAATTAATATGTGATCTAGCAATTCAAGTTCTAGCTATATGTACTCCTAAATTAAAAGCAGGGATTCAAGTAGATATTGGTACACTCACATTTAAAGGAGCATTATTCACAATAGCCAAAAGATGCAAACAAATAAAATGTTTAAGGATAAATGGAAAAACAAATTGTGGCATATGATGGAATATTATTCAGCCCGAAGTAGGAATGTAATTCTGGTCATGCTGCAACGTGGATGAACCTTGAGGACATTATGCTAAGTCAAATAAGCCCAACAGTAAAGGACAAATATTGCATGTTTCCAGTTATATAAGGTATCTAGCAGTGGTTCTCAACCTTTCTAATGCCGCAACCCTTTAATACAGTTCCTCACGTTGTGATGACCCCCAATCATAAAAATTATTTTTGTTGCTACTTCATAACTGTAATTTTGCAACTGTTATGAATCGTATCTGTGTTTTCCAATGGTCTTAGGCAACCCCTGTGAAAGTGTTGTTAGACCCCCAAAGGGGTCGCCCCATAGGTTGAGAACCGCTGGTATCTAGGATAGTCAAATTCATCAAGACAAAATAAAATAGTACTTACCAGGAGTTGGGGGACGAGGAGAGAATGGGAAACTATTACTTAATGAGTACAGAGTTTATTTAAGGTAACGTTCTGGAGATAGGTAGTGGTGATGGTTGTATAATGTTGTGAATGTGCTTAATGTCACTGAACTATACACTTAATTGTTAAAATAGTACATTTTGTGACCTGGCTGACATGGCTCAATAGTTGAACATCGATCTATGAACCAGGAAGTCACGATTCAATTCCTGGTCAGGGCACATGCTCGGACTGTGGGCTCAATCCCCAGTGGGGCATGCAGGAGGCAACTGATCAATGATTCTCTCTTGTCATTGATGTTTCTATCTCTCTCTTCCTCCCTTTTCCTCTCTGAAATATATATATATGTATGTGTGTGTGTGTGTGTGTGTGTGTATATATACACACACACTAGTGGCCTGGTGCATGAAATTCATGCATGGGGGGTGTGTCCCTCAGCCTGGCCTGCACCCTCTCCAATCTGGAAGCCCTCAATCCTGTGGGAACATGCCTAAATTGTCAGTTTAACATCCCTCTTGCAATCTGGGACTGCTGGCCCCTAACTGTTCACTGCCTATTTCCCTGATCACCCCTAAACATTCTGCCTGATAGCCCCCAACTGTCCCCCTGCTTGCCTGCTTGCCCCAACTGCACCCCCTGCTGGCCTGCTTACCCCCAAATTCCCCCTGCAAGAGACTGATCAATCCCAACTGCCCTTCTCTCCTGGCCTGATCACCCCTAACCATCTCTTCTTTGGCCCCACCACCATGGCTTTGCCTGGAAGGTCTCCCGGTCTAATTAGCATATTACCCTTTTATTAATATAGATATATATTTCAAAAATGTACATTTTATAATGCTTATTTTTGACAATACAAAAGGTTTACACACTTCTTGCTCATCTTAGTATTTCTCTAAAGCTTGCTTCAATGGTCTTTAGACATTCTTGCTTGAATGAGTGATGAACTTAAAATGAGACGGTACTTACTTCAACAGCTGAAATATAAACCTCTAAAATTTGAGCTTTTATGAAAAGTGACCTAGAAAAGTGATGTCCACATCGAACTTGCCCAGAAGTTAACCCTTCGCATCCAATCACTGGCTTGGCTGCCAGGAAAATGACACATTTCAATTGCCCTGAATGGGAAGCCATTGCCTGTAAGTGCAGCGCTTAGGAAATGGCTGGAAGTCAGAGACTGTCTGATTTGGCATCCCTGATGTCTGTCTCTGACACTTATGTCTAAATTAGACAGCTGCTAATTAAATAAACGGGCAAGGCCAGCATCATGCCCTGTCTCTCCTCCTCCATAAAGCTGGGCATTGCCATTTTGGCTAGTTGTCCAGATCCATCATTTCATAATTTCTAACCTTAGGCATAGCTGTTTAACTCAATTAAATGTGACCAAAGTGAACTTTGTTGAAAAACCAAATAGTAAAAGAAATATAGAGAGTGAAACGCTGAGGGGTGATTTCTGCAACTCGAGTTTCGGCTCTTGAGTTTGGGCAGCTCTTGATCAGACGTTTTTGTGTGGTTAATGTGTGGTTCTTGATCGGACGTTTTTCAAAAGATATTTCTACTTTTTGAATGGTGCTTTGGCACAGGGAAAGATTGACCCTGAGTTTAATATCACACTTCCACTTCAACAAAACTTTCATTACATTGAAGTAATCAAGTTTATTAATTGTTGCAGTGCAATAGCCCTATACTATAAAAGTATATTGAAAGTATAAAATATATTTTAAAACTATAAATGATAAATTTATATAGTTAGGTTAAATATTGAGTACAAGTACAAGATTAATACTTGATAGCATGATCATTCTTTTTCTTGGTCTTCCATTTCCTTTACAGTAGTACCATTCACCCCCTCTTATTCAAGGGTGATATATTCCAAGATCCCCAGTGGTTCCCTGAAACCACAGATAGTACCAAACCATATATATATGGTTTAGCTCTCCCTCCCCCCCGCCTTATTCAAGGGGATCTTGGAATATAAAAAATATATACATATCTTTTCACTAAAAGGGAAGCACATTATACCTTCTCTTTGGCATATCCCAATGGCCAGCATCACTGTGCTTGTACTTCGGAATCATTACTAAGTATAAAGGGTGACCGGAACACAGGCACTGTGATGCCATGGCACTAGATCTGATAACCAAGACAGCCGCTAAGTGACTAATGAGCAGGGCTGTGTACAGCGTGGAGATGCTAAACAAAAGGCTGATTCATGTCGCAGATGGGATGGAACTGGACAGTGCGAGATTTTATCACACTACTCAGAATGGCATGCAATTTTCAATTTACGGATTGTTTCTTTCTGCAATTTTCTGTTTAATATTTTTGGGCTGTGATTGTGGGTAATTGAAACTGCAAAATGCAAATCTGAATAAGGGGAGAAGACTAATATTTTATTTGGTTAAATAACTTTGGCAAACTTTGTTTTTTAACTAAACTTAAAAAAACACACAACACTATAGGACTTTGCCTTAGCCAGTTTGGCTTAGTGGTTAGACTGTTGGCCTGCATACTGAAGGATCTCGGGTTCTATTCAGGTCAAGGGCACATAAACTGGGTTGCAGGCTTAATTCCTGGCTCCAGCCGGGGCATGTGCGGGAGCCAATCAATCTGTGTGTCTCTCTCACATCCATGTTTCTCTCCCTCTGTCTCTCCTCTTCCCTTCCACTCTCTCTAAAAATCAATGGGAAAAATATCCTCAGGTGAGGATTAGCAAAACAACACAAAATTACAGGACTTCTAATTTGCATTATGAATCTCCAAGAAGAAATTTGCAGGATTTAGTCTTCTAAAACTTACTGATGGTACTATTTTCCCAGAGGCGCCTCTTAGAAGTAGAGGATTATAAAAAAGGACTTTGAAAATGTTAGTTCAACTTCCCGTGTTGGAGAAATAGAGGAAGTAAAGACTCTAGACCTCATAGTTTATTTGATGTACTATGGCCTTGAAAATAGATTATTTTCTGCTTTGGAGTATAAAGACATGGCGTTAGGAGTCAATACCGGAGTTTGAGTTCCTGCTCTCTTAGTTAGCTGGGCACCATTTCTGTAACTCTGATGACTTAGCCCTGGATTGGATCATTGCTCCCTCTCTTACCCAACTCATAGGATTGTTGCCAGCAAGTGAGATAATGCCTGTGAAATAGCCATGCAGACTGTGAAACACGGACAGTTACACAGCATTGCTATCATGAGAATAAGTACAACCAGACAGCAGTTTTGTATTCACTATTTTTGTGATTATATCTGGATACAAAATTTTGTATGTGGTGTAACTACATTGCATTTTCACAACAATATCTAAAAATAACCACATGTTTAGAGCAGATGTGGGAACCTCTTTCCATGTCCCGCGTGGTTCAGGGTTCCCGGGTCAGGGTTCGGGTTCTGAAGGAGGCCGCACGCAAACGAAATGAGAGAGTAGAAAACATTAATTTGGCGATATTAGGGGGCCAGGTGGGAGCCTTCCTCTAGTGGAAAGACTGCCACCTTCCTTTGGCTTTGCCATCCCTTTTATTTAGGTTTCGGATACACCCTTTGCCCTGAAGCAGGCAATTCCAGTAACAAGTAGATTACCTTATCAGTTAGGATTGACGTGATTATTTGATGGGGAAGTTCATTGTCTCAATTAGATAGGGAGTGGCTGGTTTTGACCTTTCAGAGCTTCAAGGTTGACCAGCCTTCTAGCCTCCTGTTTACATCCATTTAATGAGAACAATGTTTGGGGTTTCCGACAGCAAATAATATTGCAAGGCACAATGCCTAAATGTTAGCAATACCTATATTTTTGGTAAGGGGTTTAGTAAGTATTTTCAATTGTATATAATAACTTCAGTATGTAGATTTGTTTTTCCAATCAACCCTCCTTCTCTTGAAGTAGAAACCCATACTGTGGTGGCTGTTGTTAGCTCCAGCATGTCAGCATTTTATGTTTGTCCTCCTTGTTGCAAGACGGCTGCTGTAGCACCAGGCATCACAACTGCATTCCAGGCAGATGAGCAGGGAAAGTGTTGTGCAGACTAAGGAAGGGAGGCCCTTCTCAGTAAAATTCTACTCACAATTTGTTTTCCAAAATTGTTTCATGACCAACTCTTGCTTGAGGTGGCTTAGAAATTGTTTAGCATTCTGATTTCTAGCTCATAGTTCTCAAAGTGTAGTCCTCAGACTGGCAGTCTTAGCATCACCTAAGATCATGTTAGAAATGCAAATTCTCCTACTCTACCCTTGACCTTCTGTCAGACTATCTAGTTAATGTGTGGAGTTCACAAAATGTCAAGCTCCAGTTCAAAAATCATTAAAAACTTCAAGACTGCAGCAAAGCAATGGCAAAGGTCCCATGTCCATGAAGTGGTTCTAACTTCTGTCACAAGGAGTAACACGTTGTCCAGGTAAGTCTGAAACATTCTCGCTTTTGAGAACCACTGAAAGAGAAGAGACTTGATAGCCTAGAATAGGCACTTAATTATTCTCAAGGCCTTCCAGCTTCTTCTTTTAAAATGTTTTTTATTGATTGAGAGAGAGAGAGAGAAACATCAATGAGGAGCATATCAATATATGCTTCTTGCTGCATTCCCCCGTACTGGGGATTGAGCCCCAAACCCCGGACATATACCCTGACCAGGAATGGAACCAACGATCTCTTGGTTCACGGGTCAACACTCAACCACTGAGCCACACCAGCCAGGTGACCTTCCAGCTTCTTGAGAAACCTGCTGGGCTCTTTGTAGAAAAATTCAGTCACCAATCAATCAAGTGAGAGGTAGAAGGTTTTATTTGTTCTTCTTTTTTTTCTTTTTCCATCAGTGAAAAGCATCTCTTGACATCTGCTTCTGCCTCCCACTGGGGACAAAAGCCCAGTGGGAACTGAGTAGGACCCAGAGGACTTTCTGCCAACCAACAGCTGGGGCCAAGGATGAATTCCAGACTAATAAGCTGGGTGGTGTTGCTCCCCTGATAAATGGTCATTTCAAAGGGTGTGAAAAAATTGTAGATGAGCATTCAATGAAAGTAAAATTAAAGTCATTTATCCCGGATCATTTGGAAATATCAACTCCCTTCTTAAAGAAGGAAAATATAATAAAGCTCCCTCATAAAGATATAAAATATTTAACATATGACTTCTGCTTTGTACCAGTATCACCTCTTAATGGTCCCATTATTTTGTTATGTTTAACTTCAATGAAAAATTTAGGAGGCAGGTTGGGCAAATGTTTAACCCAAATCAGGATTTTTTTTTTTTTGCTTGAAATCTGTGATTACATCATTGGCACATTTATATCATAAGACACTTTTACGATATAAGCATTTTTTCATTTGGACAGCAATCATAATAAATTGAAATAAAATTCAGTCTTGATTGATGTTGTAAGTGTCATGTACAGGGCAAGTCCCATCTATTAAGTGTGGTTTGCCGGGGCAGCAATAATAGTAGCATTTGAATGTTTTTCTTATTAAGGAGAAAAATGGTCAGGAACATTGGCTTGGTGGACTCCAAGGACTGTGGTAAATGGAAAATGCCTGCAGCATGTGTGACTCCTTTCCCCGGCTTGAGGAGGAAGGTGGTCAGAAGGCTGCATGAATTGTTTTTCCTTTTTTTTTTTTTTTTCCAAATTCGGATAAACTATTACAGTTTGTGGAATGAAAGAGAGAGGCTGATTACAACATAATGGAGTGTACCATATTCATCTCTTTGAAATATGACTTCACCCAGCCTTTTCCATTTTACAATCGATTCTCTCATTCCCTTAATGAACCTTTGCATTCATGAGTCTTCCTTGGAAGTATGCACATGAAGTATTGCCGGAGCAAAGAATAATCGTCTGCCAAGTAAGTAAGAACAAAGTGCCTCTCTTGTCGTTCAGTTCAATAACATTAGCAACTGTTAATGCATCATGTTGGGCACCAGATTGTTTTGCTTAATAATTATCTAATTTGCCAAAGCCGGTCTTAAAAAATGTTTTTTGAAAACTGGCACAATAGAGTTGTTTGCCAGTTTCTCTAAAGATGGGCTGAGGGGGCTGATGTCACTGTATTTAACGACAATCTTAGTCCTTAAAAATGTCGCTAAGCATGTCGAATTTGAGCCAAGTAACACACTCTGTTTAAGCAGCGATGCCATGAAAGTGATGGGACAATAAAATTGTAGGGAAAAGTTGGATGCTTGTAACAGAAAGAGATAGGAAACAATAAATAACACTGGGGTTTTTGAATAATAACTCATTTACATAATTGGGAATGTATACATCCAAGGTTCATCGATCCAATATTTGAAGACAATATGAATATGATAGGTTTCACATAGCCCAAGACCTAAAATATGTCCAAGTTTTATCTTTTGATTCATTCCCTCTACTAATAGTAGAATTAAAGTATGTCTGTTAAATATTCTAGTTAAGTACAGAACTTTGGTAAAAATCTTGGTGTGAACTGATGGCAGATGACATGTAAAAGGAAAGGAGGAGATTGAATTATGACTGAACTTGTCAACCATAGAACAGTTTCAAAGCTGTGTTCCTTCCTAGAAGCCAAGGATTACGACTGACAATGTGTGATGTGATGTTTTGATTGAGCCCAGAACTATTAAGGTTGGACACAATCCAATGAAAGAAAGAAAGGAATGAATGAAGGAAGGAAGGAAGGAAGAGAAATAACTTAAAAAAGAGGGAAACAATGGGCATTATTATGGTGCCCCTAATTGAAAGAAGGAAAAAGATCAGAACAAACTGTAAGCCTTATGGGGATTTTAAAAATAAAAAGTAGGCAAAATGTCACCAAAATGACCAAATCTTAACATATACAATACCAACTATAGCCATGTCTTATGATAGTGAGGAGGTTCCACAGATTAGTGACAGAGGGTCCAGCATGTGTGTTAGCACTTCTCTTTTATTTAAATCTTCTTGTGATGCCCAGTTCAGCTTCCTTCTGGGAGCCTTTTCTGATTGGCAGGGTGAAGCAACAATTCTTCCTCGAGTTCTCACTTCTTTGGAAGCTCTCTTAAATTATACAATTAGTAGGCCTTTATGTACACTGATATTTATTGAGCATTTACTATACCAGGAGCTCTAAAGGTCTATACATATATCTTCATCTAACCCCCTCACCATCTTACAAGGTTAATGCTATTAATAATCTGTTTCCCTGAGATTGAGGAAGGTGAAGTGACTTGTCCAAGTTTCCCCAGCTTGGAAATAGCAGATCAAGAATTGGACCACATACTAATGCTCTAAGAGATCTGCTTCCAAAGCACACCTCATCTTTATTAGGTTTTTATGAAGCAGGAAATGAGTAGGAGAGAAAGCATACAAAGTTCCAGGGACTCACTGTCAGAGCCTCACATCCACCCTCTGTTGAAACCATTTCTTCCTTCACTTGACAATAGAAACATCTCTTCCCCTCCCTAGTCTTGCCAAGCTGGTTGATAGGGCCTTGAGATTTAGACATATTCTGTTGAAGGCAATCCTGAGTTACTAGAAATGGTTAACTTGGTTTATATTGGGTAATTTCTGAATTTAAACATATTGGAGAGTCAAGTGAATATGATTAGACTATTCAAGGACCTTCCTCCCTTTTTGAAAATCCTTACCCCAGTTATTGATGAGAGAGAGAGAGAGAGAGAGAAACAGAAAAACAGAGAAACAGAGAGAGAAACATCAATGTGAGATAGAAATATCGAGCAGTTGCCTCTTGTCTATACCCTGACTAGGAATCAAACCCTCAACCAACGTTTGTATGCTGACCCAGAATAAATCTGCCAGCTTTTAGTGTATAGGATGACACTCCAACTAACTGAGCCACTGGGCAAGGGCGCCTTCCCTTTTTAGCTCCTGACTTCTCAAAGAATGCTCCATTCTCTCTGTTTCTCTGAAATAGAGAATAATTTGGTGATCATAGGAATGTTTGTTGACACATCTATTTCAAATAAAATCTGAAGTCCTGTCTTTTCTGGTAAATGTAAATCTAATTTGGTTGTTTGGTTTGACAAGACTGACTTTGTTAATTTGGCTATACAATACCTATTTTATATGAATTACATATACTGTATTTGTGGTTTAAAGGTTTTAGAAATAGTACAAAGCTCATTAGATCAAAGTATGTTTCTTTATATTGGTAAAGTTATTTTAAAATGGAAAATTCTTTAATTTTTCTAAGTATTTCAAAGTATATTGAGATAAACAAGGTACCTATAAGCCAAAGAGCAAGAAACATAATTCAAGTCATTTGATGTTTTAGGGAAGCCATTTGAGATTCTTCTAAAGTTATTGAAAGTTCCATATCACTAAAATCAATTTCTAATACACTTCTCATGTTTAATAGCTATAAGATTTTATAATTTTTAAAATTTAATAACTAATAATAATTTAATCCAAAAGACATTATTTTTCACAGTAGGACAGCTTTTTGGCCACAGGAAATAAAATTAAAATGATTCATTGGGCAAAGAAGTAGGATGAGACCATAACCATAAAAATATATTACATTAAGGCAAAATTTTATGTGCAGTAAATGCTCAGTGTTTATGTAACTGATGTGTCTCTAGGAGCACTGAAATGATGTGACATACATGCTTTGTCTTCATTCTGAATCCCTCAGACACTGTACTGAAGGGTCCAGGAGGGCCCAGGGATGTGCTGATTGAGCCTGAGATCAGAATAAAAGGTTCCAAATTCTTCCTATCCTTTTCTAAACCAACGTAAGATTATTTTAAGAACAAAGAATAAAGGGGGAAATATGGACCTAAAGTGATTTTTTAAAAAGTGGCATTGATTAAGAAACCAGGAAAATTATCAATGATGTAAAAAAAAAACACATCTGTCAACATATTAAAATAACAATTTAATGCAGCTATTTTTACTTTTTTTTCTTTTATATTTTATTGATTTTTTTTTTTTACAAAGAGAAAGGGAGAGGAATAGTTAGAAACACCCTCTACTGGGGATGTGCCCACAACTAAGGTACATGCCCTTGACCCAAATGGAACCTGAGACCTTTCAGTCCTCAGGCCATTGAGCCAAACCAGTTAGGCCTAGGCAGCTCTTTTTTAAAAAAAATACATTTTTATTGATTTCTTTTTTTGAGAGAGGAATGGAGAAGGAGAAAGAAAAACATTGATGTGAGAACAAAATATTGATCATGTGCCTCCTCCATGCCCCTGACCAGGGATAGAGCCCACAACTCCAGGCAGGTGCCCAGACCAGGAATCAGACCTGCAATCTTATGGGATATGGGACAACACCCAAACAACTGAGCCACACCAGCTAGGGCAACAAAGTAGCTCTTAAGCTGAGAAAATTCTATGTCAAATCTCCATCCTTAGAACCTGGATACTCATGTGGAATATAACCTGGTACATTTTCAGGTTAGGGCCAGTAAAGGGAGCATGCTTGGAGAAACGGCAATACTTTGTGTGTGATAACATAGAGGAACTTAAATATACTCTCTACATTTTAAAATAAGCTTTGCATTTAATTGGAAAAGCAAATTTTTTACCACTATAATATAAAATATTTTTAGTAAGTTTTGTTTTGATGTCTATTTAGGTACCAAAATCACAAGTCTTGAAAGTAAGAAACATTTCTGAGGGAATCTGAAATACATTTTTCCCAGGTCATTTTCAAAGTTTGATTAAAAGGTTGGCTTCGTTTTCCACATCTGTGTAGTGGAATCAGTCTTTCCCCTTAAAGTGGAGGAAAAGAAACATGTTAATTCCAAAAACAGAGTTGGACTAGCCCTTACTAATTAATTATACAGGGCTAATTGTTGAACAGGTTTTTTGAACCTACCTCATCTCTAAAGTGGAAAAGATAGCCTTGACCTCATAGGACTGTTTTGAGGATTAAATGATGTGCCAGGTGTATTGGTTTGAGTCCTCTGAGAAGCAGATGCCAAGATGGAATTAAGTGTGCTAGGATATTAGGGGGAATTCCTGTGAAAGACCCCAGAGAGGGAGCCAGGGAAGATGAGGAGGGCCAGAGACTACAAGCATACAATCTGACCTCTAGGTTGAGACCTCAGTCCAGTCTCAGAGGCAAGCTCAGCTCATCAGCAGAGGCCCTGGGACAGGAGTAGTCCCCGTAGTTGAACGTCTGCAAGTTGCATTCTCATGGCTGCCACAGTAAGTGCAGGTGTCTGGCATAGATCAGGTTCTTTGCTCCAGGTGCGTGGCTTTCTTAGGCTGTTATGGTCATGGCTCATTCTTCCATGGCTCAGTTCAGTTTATTTTCTTAAGCTAAATTTCCCTTTACTCCATTGAAAGGAATTAATCAAAGCCTCTATGGCGCTAACAGAGAATGATTAGAGACTTATTCATTTCGCAGATGGTAGAGTGAAAAACCATGTCTTCATAACACTGGGCCCTAGGTAGTTCCTGATTAGGTAGTTTCAGATGTGATTAGAATGGTGGTAAAAATGAGTTTTCTAGAATGCTCCAATTATATCTCTTGTGTTTTTTTTCATTGTCTTAAGGCTATGCTCAACATCTGAGCACAACGTGAACATCTTTTTGCTTACTTTGTGCATCTGACCACATCTGTTATCACTCTGCTCATCTTTCTGCTCCAATGATAGTGTTGATGGTACTCAGCATTGATGGGCTGACTCACATCTATCCTCAGCCTCCTACTCTCGCTCTCTGGGGATGGCCAAGTGACGTAGTTCTGGCTAGCACGGCATCAGGAGGCACTACTGGGGTGAAACTTTAGACAGCGTTCTCTTTTGTAATAATAGAAAAATAGAACAGGCAAGCATTTTTCCTTTGCACCTCCATTCTTTATTCCACTTGAGATCTGAAGAAGCAGCTATCATCCTGAGTGAGGCAACAAGACTGAGGAATAATCCTTTAACATATGGTAATTGTAGGCATTTCTAGAACTTGGATCCTTGAAAGCATCACTAGGATTTTGCACCAGCCAAGGGTGCCTCTTTTGACACTTCTTACATGAATTTGATTAATATCTATTTATACTGTCAAGTTTCCTGTAACAAATGCAATTTTGACTATTTCATCAGTCATATTTCATCCAAAGCACTTAAGGCTTGGTATTTGAATTGCTGGTTTTCCTGTCTAGACTAGACAGGGAATTCTCTGGTGACTTTTTTCCTTCAGTTTAGAATGCTCAAAGCACTGATCCAAGTCCTGGGATATAGAAGGTAAAAACCCCAGCCCCTCTCAGAAAATAAATACAACTGAACAAAAAGATGAGGCTGACTTATTGAGATAGCCTATATAATGGTGATCTAATCTAGGCAGAGAAGGTGGAATGGATACCTGAGTATAAAAATAGCCAGGTGCAGAGTAGGTGATTGTGGTAAAAGTATAGGGAAAGTCCTGGAAGCTAGAAGGAGCTTGTCATGTTCAAAGAAGTGAAAATTTAGTGGGTTTAGTGGGAAGAAAAGAGTGGCAAGTGATAAAGCAGAATAGGAAAAGAGGGGCTTTGAAACTCATGGAACAGAGTTTGAACCGTATTTTATTTGGAGTGGGAAAGCCAGCAATTAAAATTTTATTGGAAATGTTCTTTCTGCCATTCTAAACTTGACCATGGTTTATAGGGATCACAGGAGAGAGAAGTCTCATTTCTTTATCAAACTCCCAGAAAAGCTAGGGAATTGAGTGGGATTTCTTTTCTGAATCTAGGACTCTACATAAGTCATAGGTGCTAAGCATCCTACCTAAGCAGTATTACAGCATAGTCTAAGTCTTCAGATGATGGACAACTTGCAGAAAATAGAACTGATTCTTGTCTAGGCATTTTGTCTCCTGAAGGTATACTTAGATTTTTATTATAAAAAAGATTTTAAGGTATTTGCTTCTTTAAATTTTCTTGAATGAAAAAACTTAAAGGAGATAATTTTTTAAATGTAACATACAGTAGTTATATAATTTAGTGTTATTTTTTTTTGCAAATACCTCTTTTTCTTAAAATATATAGCAGTAGAATCTATCCTAGAAGAGATTGTAGTCACCATATATTCTTTATATTGACAACCAATATACACACAGTTTTAGCCAAGGCACATCAATGAGCAAGAACCTTAACAATTTGGATCTTCACGTTGATAAGATTAATTCTTGTATGCAGCTTAGCTCAATATAATGAACACTGTTCAGCTGCTCTGGTTTGGGAATGCTTTCTTGTAGAGCAGAAGTGAGGTCAAAACAAGGACCTTAGTGGAAGGATGGGAAAATTGACTAGATAAACATAACGCCTTCTTAGCTAATAAGTCCATAATTCTTGAGAAGTAATCAGTTCTGCGTTTTTTGCTAATGTGAAGGTTAATTCACTTTGTATGGAAAATCTAAGGAAAAAAAATAAAACAGACAATGCATTGGCCTGATCTTTAACAGATGAACTCATCTTTCTTTTGTAGTCCTGTAAATATCAACATTAACATATCTAGTCGACTCACTTTTATTTGAGTAAAATATAAACTTAATTTGCTCCCAGCTTTCATGTCTTTACACACTCTCTATCTTCCTAGATCTTTCAACTGTCCACATGCAATCATTAGGTAGTTCAGCTATAATTATCTAGCTGAATCCGAATTTTTCCATGAAGTGTTTATTTGCTTAGGACTTCAGCAGAAAAGCATGCTGTTAATAATACTGACAATGATCATTTGTATAATAATGTTAGAAATATTGAAACCTTTTTCAAAATATCCTCTTTACTCTTCATAGGAAGAGTTATTATCGTGATGGCCTGATTATAGAGGAAGAAAACAAGTCTCCAAGTGGTTAAATGCCAATGAGTTGTAGACTTGAACTCAAGTCAGAATTAATGCTACTAATTTTATACTTTATCTCTACTTCTTGGCTTTTTACATTTATCCATTCAACAAATACTTATTTAGCCTCTATTACATTCTGCTATAATTTCCTTCCATTTGCTAATCTTACAGTTTTCAGTGTTCAGGTTATAGTCTATTGTGGAAGTAATTTCCATTGCTGCCAACCAGAAGCAAAAAGACCATAGAGCCCTAGCTGGTTGACTCAGTGGATAGAGCGTTGGCCTGCAGAGGTTCCATTCTGGTCAAGGTCACATACTTGGTTGCAGGCTTAATCCTCAGCCCCAGTCAGGGTGTGTGTAGGAGCCAACCAGTGGATGTGTCTATCATCAGTGTTTCCCTCTCTCTGTCTCTTGCCCTCCCTCCCACTGCTTCTAAGCTAATCAATGGAAAAAATATCGTAGGGTGAGGATTAACAACAACAAAAAGAACATAGAGTTAAGAGGGAGGAGTCTGTGTACCCAGAAGGGAGAGGATTTACACTTTGTGAGCAGCTAGCCAGTTTCTGCCACAGGGTTGACATAAGTTCTTTAACAACTCCAGCTTTATGTGTAAAACTATTGCTTCTAGCAGAATAACTTTCTCTACGGCAAGCTGTGATAAATGTTATGACTTTAGATTGTATTTTATAGCACCTCTGCTCCGTTCCTTCGAAATTGCCTTATTACGTTTCATTATGGGCGCTAATGATGAATTAAGTTGGACTGCTTAATAATTAAAAGTATCTCTAGGATAAAGCCATATTTTCTCTTGGAGCAAATCTATTTCGCTTTGTTCACAGCTGCCACATTCAGTGAAAGGTAATTGGAATTCTTAAGCAATGAACAAGCAGACCTCTCAGAAAGTGACATTGACAGGGTTTATTCAGTTTGATTATAAAAGAACTTGTACAAAATGCAAAGAGGAGCTTTTTAATCAAGATAACACAAACATGAGTGGTAAGAACTTTTACAAATAACTCTTGACTGAACTGACATGTCCAAAAGAAAACTCTAGAAACAACCAATCTCTGACATGTATTGGGGAAAAAAAATTGAGGAAAAATAGTCCTATGAATTAAAGTCAAGCAGAAGTGTTACCTACTGTATAAGAGTTACCTACATTTTATTTGTTTTTGCCTTAAAATAGTATTACCATAACACTGTAAAAATTTAAATAAGCTTTCATCCTATGCTTCCTCCATGGATGGTATCAGAGGTTTCATGTATGTATCCAGTTGAGGGTTAAAATGTGTATCTTGTGTGTATGTTTTCTTAGGGAAAGGATTTGTAGCTTTTATTTGATTGTTAAAAATCCTCTGATAGTCCCCTAAAAGGCTTAGACTCTACTCATATAAGAAGACTCAAATCTTAAGATTGCTGAGAACAGAGACCAGATGGTGGCTTTAAAGAAATTCCATGACTCCAGACCTAGAGGACAACATCCAGAATGCTAAAAAGCCTGAATGTGGCATCTCAGAACCATTCTGAGTAACATTTCCACATGTGCATATTAATCAGATATTATTTGAGTGCCTTTTTCATGCTGCAACCTGAGCTTCAATATCCTAATAGATGACAAGAAAGGGCAGAGAGGAGACATGGCTGTGTAAGAGGTCAAGTGTTGGCACTGGCTCCAAGAGTTCAAAGCCCATTTCTTCAGTTTATTATCTGTTGTTCTGGGTGGGTTGGGGAACCTCTCCATATCTCCATTTGTTTTTCTATAAATGTAAGATTAATGTGCCTACTTCTGTGTATTGTTATGAAGAGTAAATTAGACACATAACATATTTAATATGGTACCCAATACACAATCAAATCTCAATAAGTGGTAGATAATATTTGGTGTCTTTACATATTATATCTGTCAGGTATAAGATGAATTAGTCTTACTATGGGTGGCCCTGTGGGGAGGATGAAACAGTTATAGGAAGGTACAGTTCAGCTTAACATAGAGAATCTTTTAATAATTAAGGAAGTTGATGAAAATAGAACCAGGTCACAGGGAATGAGCTCTGTCACTGGGAGTATTTTAATAAAAGAAGCCATTAATTTCTCAACTCCAGCAAGAGACTGACATATAGTCAAGAAACTTATTCCATCCAGATATGTCATTTTTAAAGAAAGCTTGACCCATGAATATGTATAGTGATAGTACATAATATACTATTTGCTTAACAGAAGGTTTTCCCATTGGTATTTACTTCAATTAACAGATAACTCTGTAGGGACACAGCAAATATATGAAGTGATGGTTTCTTTATTTTGTTAAGTCAGAGATAATCAATAGTAGTGAATCAAGAAATACAATTAAACACATGCTTCTTCACTCAAGGGCAGAGAGGAAAATACACTTTCAGTAAGAATTTATGCACTTATTTCTAGAACTGCAAGGTTGAAAACAGTAGAATAGCACTCTCCACTAACATCCTGAGTTTATTCACTATGTCTTAGAAATAGAATAAGCCAGCTTTGTAAAGCCCTCTGTCTGCTTTACACAATGGAGATATGCACAAGCCAACCAGATGTAGAAGGTAGCTACAGCCACAGAAAGATAGAAGGACATGCTCAACAGACAGCACCAACCACACATGGAACTCTGTGTAGTTCATGATACTAGGTGCACAATGTCAGACAGAGAAGGGATCTGAAATACCAAATCCTGTATCCCTCCACCCACCATATGCCCCAACATATTACAGCATGATCTGAGGCAGAGAATACTTAAATGTTCTAACATCCCTTAGAGGCATAAGAAGGACCCAGTCAGGCTCAGGTAGAATTCTTGAGCAGTAACATTTTCCAGAGCTTTCTTGTGACATCTCAGTGATGAGCAGGGTCTTGGATTACTAAAATATTGCCACTCACTGAAGCTTCAGAGCTTTTGAAGATGGGAGATGCTACTGAATTATTGGAGGCAGGGCAGGATGGGTATCATGCTTTCTCAGATGGGCCTCAGTCTGCTAATGGGAAGACACACGTGAAACTCTCGAATTTGGCACATAGAATGACTTATGCCAATTCTATTTAAAGTATAAGTGGCCAGGATGATGGAGTAATCTCAGTACTAACAGGGATCCTACTAGCCTGTCCTAACCACATGTATGTTACACTTATACTTTACTGCCATCAGTTTATATAACACTTCAGATTTATTGTTAATTAGTGGACTTAATACCTTGGCTTTGCATGGAAGACCTAGCTACCAAGTGTGGAGATCCATAGTCTAGGCTCTAAAAAGCTGGTTTGAAAGACAGAAGTGGCGTTTAAAACTCTGCACTTCATGGAGGAGAAAAAAATCTGTAAGAGGCATTTCTGAAGCAGTTCTTCCATTAGTTTTCGATAAGACATGCTAAAGTAGAAGTAAATAGGATAAACCATTTTGAAAGAAAAAATTTTAAGATTTATTGAAGGTATTACATATGTCCCTCTTTGTTCCCCATTGAACCCTTCTAGCCCTCCACTACACTACCACTCCCCCCCTCCTCCCCATCGCAGGTCTTCACCACACTATTGACTGTGTCCATGAGTAATGCCTATATGCATACAAGTTCTTTGGTTGATTTCTTCCACCCACTTACCCACCTCTCCTTCCCCCTGAGAGTCTACAAGATCTCACTCTTATGTGGAATCTAATGAACAAAATAAACTGATGAGCAAAATAGATCCAGAGACATAGAAGCATGGAACGAAAGATTTCTTTAAAATACTCAAGGCCTGTGCTATCCAATAGAATGTGATACAAGTAAGTACATGATTTGAATTTTTCTAGTAGTCACATTGAGAGGAATAAAGACACAGGTGACATTTATTTTTGAAATGCTATTTACCTTAGTATGTACAAAAATATGTTAACTTATGATTAATATTGCAAAAGGATTGCTGTATTTTACCTTTTTGGAGCTGTCTTTAAAACCTAATGCTCATTTTAAGCTTACAACACATATCTGATTTTGAGGACCTGCATTTCCATGTCCCCCTAGCCCATGTGGCTTTTGGCTGCTGTAATGGACAGGGCACCACACGCTCCTAAATTGCTGGGAAATCAGAACTGAAGAGTAAATGCCCCAATTTTGTTTCCAGAAGGAGCTTCTTAAGCCCCTCACAATGGGAAAAGCGTTTTCAGGTGTTATGTGTTCACCACGCAGCATTGTCTGGGTGATATGTGACTTTGGACCTTCTCCAACTGACATGTGAGATAAGATGAGTCTCAGCCACGGCGAGCTCACCAAAGAGCTTTCTTCTGGAAATGTAATCAGTTGACCTGCGTCTGCACAAACACAGGTGAGAAGGGAAGGCATTAAGCTGAGGGACCTGTAGAGAGAGCATCCAGTAGGAGGAATGGGACTGCCGAAGCCGAGAAATGAAGTGTTGATTAGGAAGCTGGCAAGGGAAACCCCAGGACCTCACGGGAGAGGCCAAGCAGAAGCTGGCTCAGAGGAGGAGTCGGGGTGCAGGCCAGGCAGAGCAGAGCCTTATACACTGAAGAAGCAGAGGGCTTTCAGAGGCTTTGAGGGGGTTTCTGCTTTTAGTGGACATGGAGAATTAATAGAAAACCAGCCTGTCCATGTCAGGTTACGACTGTACAAGGAGAACAGAAGCAGAGATGGCTGTTTTTATATCTGGCTAAAGAGAAAATAGTTTCACAGTAGTTTCACCTCCACTTCAGTCATGGGTGCAGAGAAAAGTGGAAAGAATCATGGGGACCATCAACCTTGTTTCTCTTCTACCCTTAATGTCCTGAAACCCCCCTCCCCCACAGAAAGGCAATAGGTGAGTAGGACTAATATAATCTTTGTCTCTTGATCAGTGATGGTTTATTCCAAGGCTTGTTGTGTTGAATCTTCGTATCCAACACCCGAGAAGATCTTGGTCTCCTATTTGTAAAATGGACGCCTAGATTTGTCAAATTACCCACTCCTTCTAGACATATTGTAGCATAACTCTGTACACCCACCATGTCTGATGTGAGTCATATACACTCTAGTGGTATCCCCCAGAACGTATGTTGGTGGGAATGGTATACAATTGGAAGATTCCTGTGTTACTGAGGGCGGTGTAAAAGAGTATAACCACTCAGGGGGAAAAGTCTTGCACTTTCTGATCATATTAAATACACATCTGTTTTATGACCCACCAGTCTCATTTCTGTTTACTGTCCAAAAAAACTTCACAAGAAGGCAAATAGCAGGGTTCTTTTACTCCAAACAGAAACAGGCCACATGTCTATCACCAGGAGAATGCAGAAGCAAAGCACATCCATACAATGAAATACTGTTCAGCAGCAGAAGATGCATAAATTTCAGTCATACTTTGAGTGAGAGAAGCATGATGCAAGAGTTCATAACAAGAGTACATACTATATAAATTCCATTTGTATGAAGTTAAAGAAGAGGCAGAATTAATTAAGGTTAAAAACATCAGAGCAGTGGTTGGTTGAGTTGGGGGGGAAATGCCTGGTAAAGGTCATGAGAAAAATGTGGGGGAAATAAATCTTGTTTATCTTGATAGAATTTGGGCTCAGTGTGATTTTTTTTTCCAAAATGTGAGAAAAACTAAGTGAATGTTTCAAATGTACAGGTAAAATTTATGCATTTCACTACATGTAAATTTTACCTTAAATAAAATTGAAAACCATTTTGAACTCTAGTAAGATATATTTAAATTTACTTTGAAATGCATTAAAAAAGTAAGATGAACTAAGAGATGGGTAGATATGTGGATAAGAAAGTGATAAAGTGAATGCATTAAATATTAACACTTATAGAATCTGTGTGATCAATTTTTCTGCTTTTCTGTATTGAAAAATTCCATAGTCTTATGAGGAGAGGAAAATGAAATTATTTATAAACTCTGATACTTTAGTGGAAACAAATTTTTTTAGACTTTCACCCCATATCATACACAAAAAATGAATTCAAAATGGATCACAACCCTAAATATAAGAGCTAACATATAAAAGTTGTAGAAAGGTAAAATCTTAATGATCTTGGGTCAATCAAAGGTTTTAGATATGACACCAATAGTACTCACAGGGGGAAAAAATGACTGTTCAATTGAAATACTCAACAAAATTTTAAATATTTATGCTTCAAAATAAGAAAGTGAAGACAAATCACAGATTGGGAGAAAATGTTACCTTCCAACTCAATATTACAACCCAATTAAATATGAACAAAAATTTGAATACTCTTTGCTGAATAAATGATGTTCAATGTCATTAGTCTTTAGGGAAAACCAAAATCTACTTTACAACCACTAGAACTATTATAATAGAAAAGACAAAGCAGGTGTTGGTGAGGATATGAAGAGTCTGGAACCCTCATACATGGCTGGTGGAAATGTTAAGAGGTATAATTACTTTGGAAAATACTTTGGCATTCCCCCTAAAAGAAATGCCACTCAATCCAGCAAATCTTACACCCAGGATGTTGTGCAAGAGAAATAAAACCATAGGTACATGTAAGGACTTTGAAAAGGATGTTCAGAGTAGCATTATTAATCGGAGCAAAAACTGGAAACAATTCTAATGTCCAAAAGATGAAGGACTAAACATATAGTGTATCCATACAATGGAATATGATTCAGCAATGAAAAGGCAAACACGACTAATCCATGCTATGACCTTGTTGAGCCTCAGAAACATTTACTTGGTGAAAGAGGCCAGATACTCAAAGACTTTGTATTATAAGTTTTCATTTATATGAAATATCTAAAAAAAGGCAAATATATAGAGAGAAAATAGGTCAATGGCTGCTAGTAGGAGAACAGGGATTGACTGGAAATGATCAAGACGGGCTTTTGGAGTGATGAAAATGTCCTAAAGCTGAATTGTGGCAATGGTTGTATACATCTGTAAATTCACTAAAAAACGGAATTGTACACTTATAGCTGATGGACGGTATGTTAATATCTCAAAGCTGTTAAAGATTAGCATTTGAAACTTTGATGAATAAAACTTATGGGAGTCGCTCTAAAATGAGATGATAGTGGAGTTTTGTGGCTATGAAATCTGGTATATGATTTTCTTCATCTTTACTGTGTGAATTCCACAAGTTAACCTCCCTATAACTTATTTCACTCCTCTATAAAATAGGAATAACAATAGTATCTATCCCATGTTAATGCTACAAAAATAAATTGGATACACAGTATTTGAGCACATTGAGAGCTTAATACAAGTTAATTCTTATTACTATCATAATAATTTAAGGGAATTGTCCATAAGCTCACTGCTTCTTTTTGGTTCAAAGATTTTAATTTTAAATAATAATTTGTCTCCAAGATTTGGTTTGGGGTTTTGTGGACCTTTCTGAAAGAGTCTATGATGGTTGTACTTTTATAGTTCGTTATCTTCTAATCTTATTCTATCTCCCGCTTGGCCAGGGTGCCTTTAATTTCTTCTCATCAGACTTTTTAGTGCTCTCTCTAACAGCTTCCTATTCCTCCTCATTTGCAGCTTCCTGTGGTGCTGCTTAACTCTGCGATCAGCCTTGATACAACTGTGTATAAAAATCCAAAATAGCTAAATGGAGGTCTGAGGTCTTTGTCTACAAAGTCAAATGCTTGGGGTTTTAATAGGCTCATTTTGTGATGACTTTGCTGGACACTCACAGGCTTATCTTTTGTAAGGTAATTTTTGGTTTGACATTGGTTGAGAGAATACCCAAGTGAGAAAAATCAAAGGCTGTTTATTGTTCAACTTTGTTGGGGTTGGATGGGGATGGGTGGGGCTAGTGAGAGGGTAAGAGTTAAATTTCTGTTCACAGAAATTGGGAGAATGAATGCCAGTCATAGGAATTTAAGAGACTGAATTTAAGATTATTTGAAAATAAAAAGCAGTTTTATTACTTTTCAAGAACACTAACAATGTCAACTAGCTGTTAACCAAGTGTTTTCATGAAGAGGTCCTGCTGGGACTTTTAATTTGCAATTAGCAGCCCCATTTACATATAAATAACAAATATGCTGAAGTCCTCACATAGTCCATTCGCACCCCAAATTAAGGTCAAGAGCCAAAAGAAATCCTATCCTATTCATTTGTGGAGCAGATATTTCCTAAATTCTAGTACATCATACAACAATAGACTTACAACCAACTCAAGAGGGATAATCACAAATCTAAAACTGGAAAACATGGAATACCCACTGGCACCTCTGATTTTCCAGGTACCTCTTACGTGTTTCAGCTTCAGCTGTTAGTTTCCATGATCTTATACAATTAAGTTAAAATTGAAAAAAATCTATTTCAATTTTCTCATTTCCTTGGGCAAGGTCACAACACTAGTTGGCGGCTGCACTGGATAGAAGCTCTTCATCCGGATGCCCTGTTCCATTTTTTTGTCCACTGTATTGTGTTGAGTTTTATATCTGGTTACACCACAACCTGTTTCCACTCTGTCTTGAGCTCAGTGGGTCATAAACTCCTCCAGAGAATCAACTTTTCGCCTGTGGCTCAACTTTTTAGCAGTCACCATTCATCTGGCTCACTGTTGGCAATTGTTGTTTAACTGGGTGCTGCATTTATCGCATGTCCCCAGGAAGCAGTGAGACAGTCTGCCCTGCTTAAGTGAAAGGGTGTGAGTGGCAAAGCAAAGTCCCCGTCTCTCCAATTATTAGCTCTCTTAAGCTTTTATAGCATTGCTGCCCTTCCTGTGGCTTCTCATTCCCACTATTACAGCTATGCCTTTAGGTCGTGTGCCTACAAAACCCCAGCAGGTGAAAATGGGTCAAGGTGGCATCAGCCTGTTCTGCGGGGAGCAGTTACTACTCAGCTCCGGCTCAGTGCTGTTAGTGTTGCTAGATTGCTCCATTTTTGAAAAGAAATGGTAAATCCAGGTTTCTCTATAAAGTCACCCAATTAGTAAATGCTGGAAGTTAATTCCTAATTTTTTTAGACACTGAGTAGCCCTAGCAATTTGTTAATATATCCAAAGCTAATATAGCTCAATGAGACTATCAATTTGTGACTTCATTGTTTAGGTCATTATTTCATTTGTGTGTGTGTGTGTGTGTGTGTGTGTGTGTGTGTGACTGTGTGGTACATGTGTGTTTTTTTTAATATATTTTATTGATTTTTCACAGAGAGGAAGGGAGAGGGATAGAAAGTCAGAAACATCAATGAGAGACATTGATCAGCCGCCTCCTGCACACCCCACACTGGAGATGTTCCCACAAGCAAGGTACATGCCCCCGATCGGATTTGAACCCAGGACCTTTCAGTCTGCAGGCCGACGCTCTATCCACAGAGCCAAATCGGTCTCAGCATGTGCTACATGTTTTTATATTAGGGCTAGTGACAAATAACACTGACTTCCCCAGTGTAATAAACTCTGTATCCCTCTGCTCCCTGAAGCTAGGAGTTACTGGAAGTCTATGCCACCTTCCCTCTTTTCTTTCAACTTCATGTAAGGTTAGCCCTGCACCAGACTCTGGAGCACATTTTGTCTTTGGAATTGAATGAAAATGAAGCATTCCTGTGACCTTGCATTAACACTGCCACCTCTGGTCTGGCTGACCAAGTGCTCATGTTTACCAATGAGTTTCCTACCTGGCTCTTCAGCTCAGCCTTTGTTGCTTGGTCTTCCTTATCCCAGCAGACAATCACTGAAGGTTCCTGTAGCTTTCCAACCCCTGGAGTCCCTCATCCCCTCTACTCATCCCTCCCACAGAGTCTAGTGCAGATTGTATCATTCCTCCCCAGAGATCTCCACTAGTTCTCTTGTCTTTAAGGGTGTCAACCACCATCAACCACCATCTCCCCAATTTATCCTCACATTCTGCCAATCTGATCTAAGATCCACAGCCTCAGATACTTTTCAAAAGAATTTAGGAGTGTGCTGTTCAAGTTGGATTTTTGTGTTAACCAACTTTTGCCTTTCCCTGATGCTGAAACTTACTGAATATTTCTGAACTTAGTCCAAGAAGTAAATATAGCAGGAACAGAATTAATTTGTGTAGAATAACTCAGCTGTTAGTGACCCAATGCTGCAATTCTTAGATGATGCCACAATTCTAAGAAATGATACATTTCAGATGCCCTGATTCTGGTATTGATTCATACATTTGCTGACTTGGAGACTTCAAATTCAATACAGCCTTCTGTTCCCTGCCCTACATTGCTTCTTTCCTCTTATATCTCAGCAGAGAGTCTTGTCCTATGGTATGTATTCCCGAGTCTAGGAATTGTAGTCAAATCTCTAGTTCTGCATGCTATGATCCCATGAGTTAATTTCTTAAAGATGCCATTTCCTCATGTAAAATGAGAACACCACCATCTTCTTTGTTACTGGAAAGTGTTTTATAAAAGAATGTCTGTGTCATATATTAAGAACATAGTCTCTAGAGTGAAACAACCTTTGTTCAAATCCTGGTTCTGCCATCCATATCTTTGTGAGTCCGTGAAATGAAGAGGCATATGGTTGATGAAATAGTTTTCTAAGTGCTTAGCACAATACCTGGCACATAGGGCTCTATATTAGGGGGATGATGGTGATGATGTTAGCAATGTTTTGTTTTGCTGCTAATTATATCCTGTATCTGCTGGGAACAGATAATAATGAAAGCCAACTTGTATTGAGGACTTAGACTTTTCTGGGTACTATGTCAAGCATTATTAAATTATTCAGTTCTCTCTCGTCAAACCTATGCTGTAGGCCCAGTTTGTCCAACTGAAAGGCTAACACAGGCCAAATAAATAAGGTTTAAGTTGACTCGTTTGTGGGCCACAAAAAGACAAAAGCTTCAATTTTCATAGAAACAGGTTTATTTCGATAGAGACATGCAGAATACACAGGGCTGAAATAAATAATTGTTAACATAAAATAATAGAACATTTTAGTAAGTTATTTTTTCGTTGAACATTAACGTACCAGACACAGAATAACTGTACAAATTAACACAAATAAACCGATTTTTCTTGTTCTCCAAAAGCGAAATATTTTCTGTTGCCCACACCAAACAAGTCAGTCCAAGACTAATGGCTTGGCCATCAGCTGCTAAAATATTTCTGCTAGTATTAGTGGAGAGAAATGGTGCACCTGTGTGTAAGGCGCATAAGGGAAATGAAATGCAACACAGAGTAATTAGTCATTAGTGAATGTTGTAGTTCATTATTAATGATTATGTATACCAAGATATTATAAAGTTAGGAAATCTTTATTGAAACATTTATTACACACCATTGTATTGGATGGGCTGCAAAAGTATTCATGTGAGCCGCATTCGGCCCGTGGGCCACGAGTTTGACATGCTTGCTGTAGGTGTTTATAGGAGATATTCACTATCCCCATTTCACAGATGTGGAAACCGAGGTTGATAGCAGTTAAGCATTTTTGTTCAATCATATATAGTGTGGGAGAACCAAGATATACAAACAGGGAGTCTAGCTCTCAATCTGCTCTCTCCAACATTGCATTAAACTGCCTCCTGGATGGCACAAAGAAAAGATGAATAGGAAGTGGGCCAAACTGGAGTGTGAAACATCGAGCCCTGTATTTGAAAGTGGAAAGGCTACCTGCTCATTGCTCCAGCTGGCTGCTTCCAGCTCGCTCAGAATCACCTTCGGGAAGGGAGTGGGGAGAAGGGTGTTTCAGGGTAGAAACCCTGAGGGCCTTCATGGTCAACATGGAGAACATGGGATCCTGGGACAACAGAAGAAGAATCAATGTGCTTAGAGAAATGGTTGTATAATTATAAATAAAAAATGTAACTGACAGGGAAACTATATTTTTCTTTGTTCTTGGATTTTTTATTTATATCCTGCCAACTTCCAAAATGATGACTTGTGACAGGTTACAACAAAAGATACACAAACAATAGAAATCTTCAGACAGGGTAAAAGGTCAGGAGACTGAGTATTTGAGCTATTCATTTAGTGCATTATCTTCCCAGGTAAGAAATCTACTGAAAAAGAGAACTAAGATCAGAAGGGTGCTTCATAAATATATAGGTTAATTCTAGCAATATATTTGAAGTGCTACCATAGCAAACCTCTCCTTATTTCACTATAATGGCCCAGCTTAATTTGTCATCTTTTTTTTCTCCCTCCTTTTAAAGCATTGCTGAGACTTTAAGATACTCATTGTGAATTAATTTGGGATTTGGCATAATAACACTAATCATGATAAAAGAATTCATTTGACAGTAATGCAGTATAATTAGTGATGTACTAAATCCATTGAGATCTACCAATAATTATAGAATCGTTATTTTAAAACCTTATATAGGCATTCCATTTTCCTTCCTTCTTTTTTTCTATTTTGAATCTGCAGCATGTAGAAGCAAAGACTCAGCTCTGATAATTTGCTTTTTTGAACTATTGGGCACAAGTATTAAGATTAAACCATACACACTGAGCACTAATTTTAGAGGCCCTTTGACGAGGGCAAGTTGTAAGAATTGACTTAAAGAAGACTATTTAATTCAGGAGATAACTGGCCAAATTATGTGAAATTATTGAAATGACTTCAAAAAATAATGTGGGAATAAACAGACATAAGTTTAAGAGCTTCTGAAGTTAAAAGACTGACAGAAGGTGAGAGAATACCTAGAAATTCTTATTCCTAGATTGTGGTAAATGCTTAATCTTTCTTTTTTCTTCTTCTTTTTTTTTTAATCAGAAAAGAAAGGAGAGGGAGAGAGAGATAGAAGCATCAATGATGAGAGAATCATTGATCAGCTGCCTCCTGCATGCCCCCAACTGGGAATTGAGCCCGAAACCTGGGCATGTGCCCTTGGCCCAAAACCAAAACCAGGACCTTTCAGTCCACAGGCAAATGCTTTATCCACTGAGCCAAACAGACTAGTTCTGTTTAATCTTCCTTAAAATTTCTAACAGCCCACTTGGAGTGGGAATAGGGTGGTTTCTTTAGTTGTAGATTTTTAAAAATTTCAACAGAATAAGGTCTTAGAAATCCACAGGTCAAATTGTACATTTCACATAATAAATGAGGCCTGTTGGGATTGTATGGCTTATTCAAGTGCACAGTCAGGTCTGTACTCCAACTTCTGTACTCCAGTAACCACAGTCTCCATGTCATAAGCATTTGACTTCTGTAAGAGTTTAGAATCAGCCGTTTTCAATAGGAAGTATTAGAGAGACGCGATCCCTAATGTTCGAGGGCACCTTTTGCATCTATGGTAATAGCCATGTACTACATTTGAGAAAATTATAAAAACATTCATCCACATGATTTTCTATATTCTTTGGTCCATCCAAGGAACCATGGTTGAGGAAGCCATAGAACTTTCTGTGATAATGGAAATATTGTATATATGCACTGTCCAATGGCCACTGGCCACATATGGCCACTGAACATTAGAAATGTGACCAGCATGGTTCAGGAAGTGAATTTTGAGTTTAAATTAATTTTAACTTGAGGTGCATGTGACTGGTTGCTACAACGTATACTGAACAGCAAAGCTCTGAGTATTTCAGCTCAGTCAGTATGTAAAGCCACATAACAATCAGATGTTGTTTAGGATAATGTGCTGTTGCATTTGAATATATCAGTCTTTTAGTCCCATGTCTGTATTTTGCAAGGAGCATAGCATTGTGCCTGGTAGGACTTGATTTGTCAGAGCCTGGATCCCAAATAAAGCTCTAGCAATGACTTTACTTACTTTTTAGAGAATGATATTCTTACCCTCAGGTACAAATTAAGGAGTTAATAGATGTGAACTACTTAGGACAGTGCCTGACACATGCAAAATGCTGATGATGGTGAATATTACTCTTCGATTTCTGCAACTCATATGGCTTTCCAAGCCTTTAAAAATCATGACATTTAATTGCACAGATGAGTGATGTACTGAGGAGAGAGGACAGACAGTGGCAGCATTTGGCCCAGTGGCAAGGAGTATTTCATCACGGAAATTATTCAGACTTGCTGACAGATGGAGATCATAAAATACAGACAGACTTTTATTTAGTATTTTAAAAATTATTTAAATTATCTCCAAGCAATGCAACCCTTTATCACCATTCCTGGCCTGAACACTATCTGTTCCCCTGACCCAATGATATCCTCTTGCCACAGATGAGTACATAGTAACAAAGGTCTAATCTTGTCATTTTCACCCTTCTTTTCTCAGCCCTCTGATATGCATTAATTAGTAAAATAAAAATTATATCCCTACAACCTTACACTCTAACTTACCTAAAGCATTCAAATATTTACAAATGCAAGAATAATATTCTCCATCATTTTGAACTTGTTACTTTAATTGTAAAATACTGGTAACTGTATGAAAACACAGAAAACATGACAGATTCACTACCCATAGAGGATGATAGATTATTAATATTTTGCCATAGCTGTTTAAGATAACTCCTTCAAAAGGAAATCTCAGGATGGTAGATAGTTTGAAAGCCCCTCACTCTTTTGGAAATGCAGCAGGTTATCAATAAAAAGATAGGCATTCTCATATACTGTGAGATCCCTATAATTTTGAGACGTTGAGTGAAAAGAATGAGGCAAAAGCAGGAGACATTAGTGTATTAGAAACTAGGTGGGAAGAAGGGTAATTGTCACATCAAGTGAGATTACAGTGAAGAAGATATGAAATTGAGGACAATTTTTGGAGTATAAGTTACCCTAAACCAGGGGTGAGGAACCTTTTTTCTGCCAACGGCCATTTGAAGACATGAAATTGAAGACAATTTTTGGAGTCTAAGTTACTCTAAACCAGGGGTGAGGAACCTTTTTTCTGCCAAGGGCCATTTGTGTATTATGTTATAATTGACAGATCATACAAAATTATCAACTAAAAAATTAGCCTGTTCTACTTAATTAACTCATTCCTAATGCCTGGCAGGGCCAGACCCAATGATTTTGGAGGTTTCTGAACCCTGCACTGTGGGACCCAAAGCATTGTCTCACAGCAACTAATTGGTTCTCTGTGACTTGCTATATTCTGTGGTGCTTTGAATGTAATGACAAAGTCCTTGCCTTTGAGTACAAGTTCAACTAGAGAGAGAATACTGACTCACAACTATATCTGAATTGAGAAATGGAGCAATTATCTATGGCCGGTGCTAAAATATTACTGGAAATGTGAGCAAGTCACCAGGACATGGTGACTTATGATACAGCTATTAAATGAGAAGGATGAGTTAGCAGTGATGGCTGCAAAGTGTTTGAGCCTGATTGAGACAGTTGGGTTGCCAAGGAAAGAGAAGAAGATTAAGAGCTATTTTTGTGCTAAGAATGAGGAGTTTGGTTTTTAAATACATCAGAATGGATAAGACAACAGGGCAAGCATAGTAGATGTATAGTGTGCTCTTGAAAATCAAAGCCCCTGGGTGCTTTTTCTAGGCTTCTGTAAGAACAAATTATACTGTTCAAATAGTTGTATCTTTAGATCAGAATAAATTACCCAAATGGGGCTTAATATGATACTCCCATCACTACCCTATTCTCAAAGCAAAATGTGCTTGGCTTAAGAAATTAAGTGAGAAGGCCAGTCTTAATGTTTTCTTGCCATAATTCAGCTGAATTTCTAAACAAGAGCCATGGAAGGTTGATTTTATTAATTTACAGAGTACACACAAGACTCTAAAGATGAGAAGAATGGACTCCATTTATGTTTTTATTACTACTGTAACAGGGCAGATTAATCCAGTAATGTTGTTTCCCTAACCACCCACATTCTCATATTACCCTTTTCCTACAGAATCATTTTTGTTCTTATAATAACAAATCAAATAATTAATCCAACATCTATGACATTTTACTAGGCTTCTTGGATCTATATAGAAAAAAAATGAAACCTGGAAATTTCCATGAAGAAGCTTGATTATTAAATGTATTTATTTTATATTTAGTATATTAGAAATCAGTGTATTTATATTTATATGTCTACTAGAAGCCCGGTGCATAAATCTGTGCATGGGTGGGGTCCCTCAGCTGGGCCAGCAATCAGGGCCAGTAGGATCCATCTCGCTCAGTCGTAATGGGGGCTGATATGGGCTGGTGGGCCTGGGAAAGGGACTCAGGAGGTTGGTTGGTTGTGGGAGTGCACTGACCACCTGGGAGGTATCTCTTGCATTGAGCGTCTGCCCCCTGGTGGTCAGTGTGCATCATAGTGATCGATCGACTGGTCGGTCATTCAGTCAACCAATTGCAATGCTCTCTTAGGCTTTTATATAATTATATATAGATATAATCTATATTTATATTTATATTTATGTTGGAACCACTTGTTCTTAGTTCCTCATTTAAGTCCCTGAGTAAGTATGAGGTGAGCAAACGTAGTTTACAATTGTCCTTATGAAAAATAATATAATAATATATCCTATCTAATAAAAGAGTAATATGCAAATTGATCATCACTTCAATTCACAAGATGGCCACCACAAGATGGACTGCAGGGGAGAGCAGTTGTGGGCAGTTAGGGGTGATCAGGCCAGCAGAGGAGGGCAGTTGGGAGTGACCAGGCCAGCAAGGGAGGGCAGTTGGGGGGGACCAGGCCTGTAGAGGAAGGGAGTTGGGGGGACCAGGACAGCAGGGGAGGGCAGTTGGGAGGGACCAGGTCTGCAATGGGGTGCAGTTGGGGGAACCCAGGCCTGCAGGGGAGGGCAGTTGTGGGTGACCAGGCCAGCAGGAATGGCAGTTAGGGGTGATCAGGCCAGCTGGGGAGCAGTTAGGTGTCAATCAGGCTGGCAGGGGAGTGATTAGGGGTGATCAGGCTGATAGGCAGAAGTGGTTAGGGGCAATCAGGCAGAGGCAGGTGAGCAGTTGGGAGCCAGCAGTCCTGGATTGTGAGAGGGATGTCCCAGATTAGAGAGGGTGCAGACTGGGCTGAGGGACAACCCTGAACCAAGCCTCTAGTATATATATAAGCCTAAGCTACTGAATGACCAGTTGTGATAATGTGCACTGACCACCAGGAGGCAGCTGCTCAATGCAGGAGCTGCCCCCTGGTGGTCAATGCGCTCCCATAGCCAATCTCTCGTGGCTGGCCAATCTCCTGCTAACCCTCCTCCCTGGCCAGCCATTTCCTCCCATACCCCGATGGCCCCCATTGCTGGCCAGGCCAAGGGTTCCCAACCCACACATATATTGGTGCACCGGGCTTCTAGAAAAGTCTGTGTTTTACATACTCCCAATTGTAAATCTACTTTTGCCCATCCCTCTATATACTCCATTGACCCTAAAAGGATAATAATAAAATGCGTATAGTAGACCTGTTTTTATATTTTATATGAAGCAATCCTGTAGCCTGGTTGGCTTCTACATGGCCATGGGAAGCACTAATTATGATCTTTGTCTTCAGTTTGAGATGTATTGGGTTAAAGGCTCTATGTAACATCTGCTTATTTATCGGGTTTTAAACACTTGAGTGTCTACAGTAGTTCTGATAAGAGTTGAAGGTGTATGGCCAGAGCAGGGAACCATGCAAAGGAACCTGCCACTTTGACAGTATCTGTGGCCAAAACTCATTTACTTTCTGAACACAAATTAAGAAATACCATTACCCATAATTAACCTGTGCATCATGATATAGGCTCAGTAATCTCTTCCCACCCCACCTCAGCATTCTAATCTTGTTAAAGTTTATTTCTTAAAAGTATTGCTCAGTGATTGTCAGTGGATGAATCAGCAGGTCACAGTTCGATTCCTGATCAGGGCACATGCCCAGGTTTCAGGCTTGATTCCCAATAGATGGCATACAGGAGGCAGCTAAGCAATGATTCTCTCTCATCATTGATGCTTTCTTCTCTTCCTTTCCCTTCGTCTCTGAAATCAATAAGAATATAAAAAAAATTTTTTAGAAAGTGTATTAGGTTGATTTTGATGTGTATTCAAATGAGTTGGAATGAATAGGTGCTAGAAATTTTGCATGTTTTTAATACACACTAATGCCAGCCTGTAGAGAATAAGAAAAATGTACTGTGTTCTGCAGCAAAAGTGACAGACACATGTAAAGGCTCAACTTTGTTTCCTATAATGTAGGTACATTACTAAACCAGATCCTCACCAACTTTGTACAAGATTATTGCTTTATTGTGGGGGTCAAATGGGAAAAGCAAGACCCAAGGGTTATAAATGATTTTGAACTGAGTATTTTAAGTCAAAGTTCATCTTTACTGAGAACTGAAAAACAATTTGCAAGAACAAAATTCAGCTAATGGTGGAATTTTGAAATTCAAGTGGGTCTATGCTATTGGAAGTCAGTGGATAAAGACAAATCAGTGTCAGTTGTCAATATTTCCATTATGTATATAATAAATAACTCTTATAAATGAAAGAGTTAATTTATTCCTTACATTGTTCCTGGTCTTAGTGGACAGGGATGAAAAGATCAAATGTGTTTTATAGCAAAAGTATGATCCATCTTTGACATGCCAAAGATACAATCCCTATTGGCACTAAAGCATAACCCATCTGGTAAGTAACTACATTTTAACTTTCAGTGTATCATTAAATACAAAGATAGACCGACCTGAGGGCAACATACAGTTTTTAATTCTTGAAATACTTTGTACTTAATTTGTTTTTTTTTAATTTAAAATTTTTGTTTAAATAATTGTTTCCTTTTTTCTATAGTCTTAACCATTTTTTACTTAGACTCAACCTCTAAAAATTCTTGCGGTTCTGTTTTTTCAAAACTAAGATTCTTAAGAAGAAAGTGTCACCTCACTGTCTGCGTATGCTTTTCAAAGTCTTTTTGAAACCAAGGAAGGTCCACCTGTCCCTCCTCAGATAGATACCTGTGGTTAATTCACATTCTCAGCCCGAGATTTCACTCAGAATTTCTACAATTTTAGGAACATTTTTCTTCTTTAGAGATTCTCTCTTTGGTTTCATAGACCACATGCAGTGATTCCAAATAAGCTGATATAGCAAACCATGCTTATTTTTGTATTAGTAATTCCTAGAAACTGTGTTGGTTTTAGAAACCAGCTATGTACTCAGATAACAACAAGTCTTAAAATAAAAAAAAAATAATTTCACCACCCAGAAATAATCACTGTTAAGAGTATTGATCAGGTTTTCTCTTGGTCTTTATTGTATACATTGAAATGCCTATTTTGTTTAGAAAAGGGGCTTTTGAAAAAACATGATATAAAAGCAATATGAGTATTTTTTAATTACTACCCTGCCAAATTTACAATATTCTTTGAAAATAAGATTTCATTTAATTGCTGAACACATCTGTAAGTAGAAAATATTTTCAAATATTTCAAGGGAAAACAGAGTGAGGACAAAAGATTACTAATGGGATCCTCTAAGAGATCAACTCAGGTCTGTGCTTTACTTAATATTTTAATAAATGATTTGGAAGTTAGAGTGCATAGTGAAATCTCTGTGTTTGCACATCATACCAGATATTCTTATGGATAAATTATAGGAAGATCTCACCGTGCTCTGAGAGTAAGCAGAAACATGACTGATGGTCTTCAATAAAAATGCATTTTAGGGGGAAATATGTCCTGAGCTGTAGTTTATAATATGGTGGTTTGGAACTATCACTTACGAAACAGCATAGAAGTGCAGTTTTATTCTGCTGTTGAAAATATGACTTTAGGAAAAAAAAGTCGACAAAACATGGGTCATTATTCATTCATTAAACAAATAGTCCCTTATTCTCCTTACCTAATTGTAAACACCATGGTGGATTCTGAAAATGTAGAGTTAAAAAACCCTTAGTAATTTATGGCTCATATCTAATAGTTAGTTATATACTCTATTGCTGAACTCTTATCCTCCCTATCTGTCCTTTTATGCCATTCCTTAGATTTGCTTCTTAGCACTTCAAAAGGGAACTCAAGTTTCAGACTATAGGTGATGCCAACACCTATGTTGTCAATATGGCCCACCTAGAACACCCGGGCAATGCTACCACATGAACCAGTACTTATTCTTTAGATGGGTTTCTTAAGAAACATTTTCTTAATAAATCCGAAAAGTGATAATTGTGAAGAAGTAACTATGAAAGATGCTTCTTAATTATGAAAACAATGTATATGTCATTCTACCTATTTTAATGGGCTATTCTTAAATTTTTATTTCTCATTGCTAACAATAATCTGGCACACAATATGATAGCTCAAATAGTTATAATTTTAGATATCTTTTAAAAAGGGCTATTGATAGCATTCGGCAATCTATCTTGATATAGAATATTTTAATTTGGATGGAAAATAACAAGGACGAGGTATTTTTTTTTCTTTAAAGGTCATACTGTCAAAGAACATTCTAACACACTGAAAACAAAGAGATCTATTAAAATAGAATTAATGACAAGAGGAAATATAAAATAAAATTATAACACAACAGCTGTCTGAATTCAGGTGGAGTGCAGAGAACCCTCCTTGGAGGGCCATGTGCTGGGGCCTTAACCTTTTATGATTCTGAATGAAAGGGAAATGAATAAGAGGTGGGATGCATCCAGGTGTGGAAGTTTTACCACCATTAACTTTGTATCTATGAGTCCTGCTGGAATTGAAGAATGTGGTTGTACTTACGGTCTTAAATTCTCAACAAAATCCCCCAAACCAAAGTAATTTTAATTCACAATCATTAAAAGAAAATCAAGAGCTTTTTTCTTTAATGGGGCCTTAAATGTTGCTGTGATGTAAATTCCATCAGAGCAGGTGATTCCTTCCTTATCTTTTTTATTCTTACACTAGAGGCCTGGCGCACAAAATTAAAGCATGGGTATGGTCCCTGGGCCTGGCCTACAGTCAGGGCCATCTTTCCTGGCTTCCCACCGCTGGGTCTGTCCCCTGCCACTACCCATCCATTCACCCTCAGGCAATCGGACCCTACTGGCTGGGGAAAGGGACCGAGCAGTTGTCAGTGTACCTCATAGTGACTGGTTGAGTGCTCCTTCTGGTTGTTCCAACATTGGGGTAAATTTGCATATTATCCTTTTATTTTATAGGATAGAGGCCTGGTGCATGGCTGGAGGCCGGCTGGCCTGTCCTAATGGGGGTCCTGGATTGGGGTGGGGTCCCTGCTGGGGAGTTGACACGGTCATTCTGGTCGTTCTGCCATTTCGGTTGCTGGGTTTTTATTATATAGGATTGCCAAATGCCTAGTACTATATAGGATTTTAGTTAATACTTGTTTGTCTACCACACACTTGCATAGAGCCTACTATGTGCCAGACACTATTCTAAATGCTTTTCAAATATTAACTACTTCATCCTTACAGCAACCCTGGGAGATATGCATCCCCATAAAGGCAAGGAAGTTGAAACACCACAAAAGTTAAGTTGCTCAAGATCATGCAACTTGTAAGTAGTGCAGCTGGGATTCAAACCCAGGCAGTGTGGCTCCACAATCCATGCTTTTAACTACTTGAAAATAATGGAATTGAAAATAGTTTGGGGAGAGCCACTGATCCATTTCTTATTCATATATTTTTAAGCTTATACCCAATTATTTCTTTCTCCTGCCAGAAAATTGCCCCATCTTCCAATCAGATAACCTTATTCTTTTTGGCAATCATTTAAGACTTTTCTTAATTTGACCATGTTTAATTTCCACCTTATTTCTCTTCATTACCCTATGGCTAGAGTACAAGTGTCATAAAGCATCTCAGTGGCCTTAAGTAGGCTGTTTGATTTTATACTTATACCTCAATGATCTTGACATCCCTTTGCCCAAGCCCAGATTAAGTGCCACCAGTTCTATGAAGGTTGCAGAGAATTGTCTAATTTTTATATGTGACCTAGAGTCTAGCATTGTTCCTGGTGATGGGTCAGACTCATAGTGTGCACTGGGCAGCTTCTGTAGATTTTACACATGTGATTGCAGGCATCTTTACACACAACATACACTTATCTATGGCATTCTCATAGTCTAGGACATGAATGGTGCCCCTGGACATGGGTAGTGCAGAGTGGTACAATAGGACAGGACAGCGATGCTGATAAATATTAGGGGCTCACTAAGCTTTCATAAAATGAGCTGTGCATTTATCCACTGTCACAAGACCAGAGAGTGTCCAGTCTGATTCGGAATTCCTATTGGTTATTTGGAGGATATTGACCATGCAGTCAGTTTGCAGACTTATGATTCGAACCTCACATTTCTAAACTTATATCTCCTTCCACAGAACTTTATTTAGTAGAACAATTGGGGCAATCCCAGCAGAATGGCAAACTGTATCTTTGGATTCCTCTGATTTCCATAAAAAACAAATTCCTAAATTTGGGATCCTGCTTGAAAGAAGAAAAAAAAATTTTTTAATCTTTTCACCTATTCCAAGTGCCATATGCTCTGATGAGAAAGAAATGAGGAGCCTTCAACTGGGATGATTGAAGTCACTTCCTTGATTGACACACAGAAAAAAAGGGAAGGAAGGCAGTAACTCCCAGCAATATCTCAAAGTCATAAATCTAAAATTGGTCTGGACCTCTCTCCTACATTTAAAACCCCAGCACCAGAATAAAAGTCATAGAAATATTTGGCACTGATAATTGCAATAACTCTCATTTGTGTAGTACCTGCTGGAATCATTAAGGTTACCAATATGTTGTCTTTTATCACTTTAATTGACACTAAATTTATATTTAATAGCAAGTCTAAATAACCATTATGTGCATATTTAAAGTTATCTCCGTGTGGGTGTGTGTACACACATATACAGATATGTCAATATATGGGATATTTATTATAACTTTTCAGTAACCTCAAAGTCTTCTACATATTTGTCATGGGCTTACTCTATCAGATTTGTATAATTGGATATTTTTAGTAATAAATGAGGACAAATACTATTGTATTCAACAAATCATTCAGAGAGACTGTTAATAACAGTTTAGCTATGTGGCCAGAAAAAATATTATTTATTAATTAAGCAGGAAACATCCAGTGGTATTTAATCATAATTAATTGGTACTTAGGTTGAGAAAAGTACCACTGACAGACAGAATTCATGAAGGGACTAATTTCCTAGGGAGAAGGGAGATTTATAATTGAATTTAAGTTTATTTCCCTACAAATAAATCTATCCAAAAAGAAAAGCAATGGTAAATTATAAAAATACTGCAAAAACATTTTCTTCATATAATGTTCTGCATTTTTTTCAGTCTCTGAAAGAGAATTGTTAACTTTTGACTTGAAAAAAAAGACCAGCAAAAATAGCATTTCACTATAAATTCTCTTTACAGATCTTCACAAAAATAATGTTTAAAATACCAGTCTATTAGAAAAGAATGTTTTGCTTCTTTTATGTTATTTTTTTCTAAGCCTATTTCACAAATTGTCCTAAGTGTCACTTTTGAACACTAATAAGGAGTTTTGCAAGAAGCCAGATCAAACAAAACTGAGATTTCCTACTTGTGAGTTTTGTTAGGCTCTTTAGTAACTCTTGCCTTTCACAGTCTTGACACTGGGCAGGGTTTCACCTGCTCAGAGTGTGACCTCTTCCAGCCACGAGAGGCAGTGTGGTCTGATGGTTAGCGGGGATGGGGATCCTGCACCTAGCATGTCACATCTACAGCCAAGCTCATCAATACCAAAAAAAGAGTGTTCCCTAGAACACTCTTGGGAACAAATGCCCTAGATGGCCAGAAACCTCATTCTTTATAAAATGGCCACTTTAACAGTTTTAAAACTATTTATGTAAGGAATAAAACAATATAAATGAATAGGTTTTTATAATCACTTTTCCACAGATTCTTTACCTTTTATTGTAGTACATGATAAGATGTAATGTAGTAGGAGAATTATCAGACAAATAACTAAGAAACAAAATACACCGACCTTCTAAACAAGTCCATGTCAAAATATGTACACTTGCTTGTGTGCCTTGTTCTCCAGTAACATCATAAACGGCATACATGCTAATAAGAGAATGGAAACTTTTCTTAGAGTCCTCTGGAACCTTTAGAGAAGGGCCTTTTTGTTTGGTTTTGTTAAGCTGACTTCCCAGCTTCTCAATGAGGTTCCCTTTGAAGAGCATAATGATAAATAATGGAGCGATTTCAATTGTTATTTTGCCAAAAGGTATTGTCTGAGTTTTTGTGTTCATCATGACTTGTGAGATTCGGCTGTGTCCTGGGCCCTCGCCAGCCAGAGGGAAAAGCAAAGCCCCCCTCCATTGTGGCTCTGTCCAGAGTGAAGAGTCAAATGCCAAGCCCTGATGGTGGTGAGCCTCCTAACTGCTTGCCTACCATTCTGGCCGGTGGTGGAAAAGTTAGCGGGCATCTCAGTCTGAGTTTATGTAACCCAGACGTAATCTGGCAGATCTTTCAGGTAAGGACAGCTCTTTTAAATGCATTATTGGAATGACTTTGGAGGTGGAAATTGCCTTTTGTCTTCCTTACTTACACATCTGCTTAAATGATGCCATACACTATGAATTTCTTACTTTTGCTAAATTGAATTTGGCCTTCGTCTATAAATTGCCTGTAAATGAGCCCAAAGTCTCTATTGGTAGAAACTTCTGTCTTTAGATAGTCCTGGTGCATGAAACGGATAATTTCATACCTCCTCTGCTACAGCTCTACACTTAGTAAGTGTTTTAGTTGCTTTTCTCATCAAAATATGAATATTTTTCCCGTCATAAGTATATCACTTTTTTAATGTCCCAAAATAATGCTTGGTTGTGTTTTTTTTTTTTTAATGTGGTTAGGACCAAATACTATTTCATTTCCAAGTTTTTTTTTTATTGATAAATTTGCTGCACTGGAAAAAGATTTTGAGGGAGTTATCATAAACCATAAATGAATTCAGAGCCTATGAATGACGAATAAGATTTATCAAGCAGCAAACAGCAAATTGGTACATTTAAAAGTTAATGGTATTTTGGAGTACCAAATTACAGTGGGGAGATGACAGAAATATTTTGCAATTTCAAAAAGCACCCTAAAGACGTGAAGTGTTTAACGAACCATATCATGTGGTATTATAATATTGGTTTACATTCCTTTTGGACTGTGATTGCATTAGCTTATGTTTTCCAGAGGTGGGTATTTTTGAAAGGCAGCTGTTTATTAATGTTTTGTCATTTTCCTCATAAAGCTGAGTAATGGACTGTAGCTGGCTAATTTAATCCATAAGGCACTTTCATACTCTGTTGCAGGTTTTAAACAGAAGTCAAATGGCTTTGTTACATTTAGGTATAGAACAAAGGCATTATGTCATTCTCTATGTATACATCCCACTGAGCTCCAATAGGTAAGAAAAAAAGAAAGTATAGTACTTAATTTCTTTCCCTCTCTGGTGTGTGATAGGTATACGACCTCCAAAGCCAGCAAACAAAAATAGTCATGCCTTTAAAAAAATAAAAAATAAATAAAAATAGTCATGCCTTTAAAAAAAAAATAAATAAAAACCCCTGGCAGTATATGAAAACCTGGTAACCCATTCTATAAAAACTGATACTTTCTCTCTCTCTTGATACTCTTTTTTCTTTCTTTTTAGCCACTTCAACCCTTGCTGCTATTGTATTCTGTTCTGATTTCACCGAAGTGAAATTAATTTTTAGAATCTGTTAGTGTTCTGAAACATTCACACCCCTCATTCTGTAGGCAGATATTGGAAAACGGGGTTTATGCTGATTTTTATAATCCCCAAGACATGGAGTCCGCTGCCATATGTTAGGGTAAGACGACGTATGATGGCAAATTGGTGGAACGTTTTCAAGCAGGCCTGGCAGGATGAGGGGATCTTGTTTAGATTAAAAAATTGGATGGTTTGTTTTTTACTTTCTTACATGATGACTGTAATATGGCATAATCAGAACCCAACTGCAACAACATGACCGTTTGTTGGCTCCTTTTTATTATAGGCCTGTCAGCAGGGACCTCTGTGTGATTGTTCACTGTTTCTACTCATTTTTTTAATCTCTCCTTGATTTCACCACCAATGAATTGGCATGAAGTACATGAATTTGTTTCGTGATATTTTAGGAGAATATAGAAATTGGAAAATTAATTAGAGGGAACCTGGATATCTTTTAGAACTTAGCATTTTGGAAACAATGTAGGTGCTGAAGAGCCAAAATGTGCCTTGAAAATATCCTTTATGGTCCCCAAGCTAAATTCTAGAGACAGTCTTCTAAATTAGTGTTCATAATGTAAGTGATATCACCCTAGCTCTGTGAGGAATAGGGCATAAATGCTAATGTTGGCAGATAGCATCAGCATTTTGAGGTGTGTGGCGGTGATTGGGGTACGGAATTTTTCCTGAGATTCTACTTGTTTTATAAATTAATACGTTGATTAAAGAAGTTATCTGACTTTTAGGTGTTGGGACCTCAGAGCACACAATTAAAAGATCTAAGAGTATAAACCGTAACATAATGTTATACATACTCAGGATACCCAACTTCATATAATCTTAGTTACAAAGTCTTAGAGTTATATAGAGGATTAAAATCCAGAAAAGCATTTTTCACACCAGCTTAACCAAGAGTCTTAACCAAGACAGCTAACAATCAGCCCAAATGACTAATTTGATTTTCTACTTCTCTTCCTTTCCCTAATCAGACTTCTGATAGAGGGATTAATTAGCGGTAAAGCAGCACGGGGAAGAGGGAAAGAAAATGAGGGCATAGATAATCCACAAACTATATATAATCATCCCCGCATAATCAAAAGTTAACTGTCATTAACATGACATTTGCTTTTAAAGCCAGGGAGAAAATTATGATTTTTGGCACTAACCTAATCTTTAATTATAGCGCAGTACCATTTTTTTTTCCTTGTGTTAGTTCAGATAGCTATAAATTATATTAGTCTAGGGCTTTTGTGTCATTTCCTTTCCTTTTACATGATTTATATAGTCAGAATACTGACCTATAATTAAGTGTACTTGAGAATGCTCTCCAGTTAATTAAATGCTGTGGAGTATGTAGGGTGTACTTTGCCAAAATTCCAAAGGAAAAGGCCATCGTTGGGTTAAATATCTAGGAGGAGCCTGGGTGAGTATTCAGTGCTAGGCTGCTCTGCCGGAGCTGTCATGAGAAGTAAAAATGAGTCTCTCTTGACTATTGTCTGTAAAAGAATGTAAGATTCATCTTTTTGTATAATTTAAGGATGTCACTTCAAAAAGCAATTGTTTCATAGTAGGCAATGCCCTGGGCTCTTCTTTTGGCCATAGATAATATTAATTGGGTCAGGAAAAAGGCAAATTCTTCCCATTCTAACCCAATAGAGTTTCATCATGGCCAAGTTTTGATTAACACTGTTGTCTCTCTTTTTCAAGTCCATATGCAGTACGTTTTGGGTTCAGATGAACTATTCTGGTGATGTCAAATTTAGTATTGTAAAATCTAAATTCCTCTATGAAAACCATCACAGTTGATGAGCCTGTTCTTTGCAAAACTGAGAACATGAAGTCCTCTGAGCTCCCATTCATTTAATCCTGGAAGTTAATTTGTTAGCACATTACAACACATACTACATAAATGCCTTTATGCAATCACACATGAACAAGTGTGTTTTGAAAATGAGAGTGGTACAAGTGCATTGACACTGAGGAATAATTTATACAATAGAGTCTATACACACAGATAATAGCCCATGCCATGCTTTTCCTTATAAGCAAATGTCACTTGCTTTAAATACATTTTACTATTGTCATCAAAACAATTCACACTCATTTATGCACATTTTAGTTTTATTATGTAAATGAGCTCTGGGGATGGCTGTGTAGCGTGAAAGTGAGCTCTGAAACTGTTCACTGTTGACTTCAGTAGAAAAGAAATGTCATTGTTGGCAGTAATCTCTACACGTCTCCTTTAAATGGTGGCAGTGGTCTGTGTCTGCCATCAAAGGTGTGGCTCACCATTTCATCTTTTCATAGTACAAAAGGAGTTTCATTTGACAATTTCATACCAAATAGTCCTTTCTATTCAGCCATGGAAATAATGGGAGCAGCTCAGTGGGTGGGAATTTCTTCTCTGGCTCAGAAAAGTCTCAGGACTCAGATACAGATCTATGATGTTGACAGTGTGGAAAGGAGATTCAATATGAAAAAGGAGGAGCTAGGTCTTTTGTTTAAAGAGCTAAATTAATTCCATTTCCTCTTACTTTTTACAGTAGGATAAGGGGAGAGAAAGGACTTCCTACCACTGTAGTTTTCAAAATAATTATTCAAGTGAACTACTTGGCTAAGCAACGACCAAGATTTCCTCTCGACCTAATTCCTTTACTCTGGACCTTGGCTTGCAGCTCTGGGGCAACATCCCACAGGGCACTCTCTTCAGCTGGACCAGGCTGAGTTCCTGTCCATGTTGTGCTCTCAGCATAGCCAGCCACTCTAACTCACTGCATGCTGGGGGGAAGGCATGGGTTTAGGATTTCACTCTGCCAGGGGACAGTGATGGGATATGGGGAAAGCACGGACTCTGGAGTTACAAGGCTCTGGATTTGGTGGCCTGCTTTTTTTCCTTATTGACATTGTCAACTTGAATAAGTCAGTTAACTTCTTGGAGCATTAAGTTTCCTCATTCAATATGTTTTACGTGAAAAATACTGCAGAGAAACTTAGGAAGAAAGTGAGGATTGGGACACTAAGAGAGAAGGTGGTCAGTGAGGAATTATCTAAAATAGAGTTACCCAAGGTACTGTAAGAACATCTCCAGGTAGCATTACATTTTAAATTTTTTATAATCCCACTAGAGGTCCGGTGCATGAAATTTGTGCATGGGGTGGGAGGGTGTCCCTCAACCTGGCCTGGGTCCTCTCACAATCTGGGACCCCTCAGGGGATGCCGGACTGCTGGCTTAGGCCTGATCCTGGCAGGTAATCAGACTTCACTCTCACAATCTGAGACTTCCCACTTCTAACCCCTTGCCTGCCTGCTTGCGCACTCATAACTGCTTGCCTGCCTACCTGCCTGCTCAGTGCGCATTACAGCGACTGGACATTTCATTCCTTCTGGTCGTTCCACCCTTCCATTTGCTGGGCTTTTATATATATAGATGCTTTAATGAAAATCCCCCTTCTATTACTATTATTATAGGGGGGAGAACACTATTGCCAATACTTTAGAATTAGGATGAATAAAAGGGGGGGTCAATTTTTGTATTAATAAAGCCTGAAAAGAAACATCAGTATTGGTGCCGAAACCGGTTTGGCTCAGTGGATAGAGTATCAGTCTGCAGACTGAAAGGTCCCAGGTTTGATTCCAGTCAAGGGTATGTACCTTGGTTGCGGGCACATTCCCAGTTGGGGGCGTGCAGGAGGCAGCTGATTGATGTCACTCTCTCATCGATGTTTCTAACTCTCTATCCCTCTTTCTTCCTCTCTGTAAAAAATCAATAAAACATATATAAAAAAAGAAACATCAGTATTAGTGAAGAATATAGGGTTGATCAAAGACAGAATGGATCCTTCCTGAACATCCTTGGAAATATTGAACTAACTTTGGATTGCCATTTTTTTTTCTTATATCAAAGCATATTTTAAAAGAAATAATTCTTCAAAGAAAGGATATTTTAATGTAAAAATAGGAAGTAAACAATCACATAAAAAATGAAAGGCATTTAAACCAAATAAATATGGCTTTATGAAATTCACTACATTGTCCTTAAATTTGCTTCATTTTCCTGTCAACTTTTGAACTCTTCACTTCTGAGTCAACATTTGATAATCTTAAATCGAGATTCCAATCCCTTCTTTTAAAGCAAAGAAAATTGATATTTACATAAAGTGTCTTGCCCAGTTCACATGTTTGGGAGGTCCAAAACCTAGGGGCGACTCCAAGTTTCAGATTTGTGGTTCTCTTTGAGTTTCATCACACTTTCCCATGGGAGAAAAGTGTGACTAATCAGGAACCCAAACTGGAAGATTTAAAATTTTCCCCCAAATAGACAATGAAAATTCCCTAACACAGGAATGATTTGACCATGTTGATAATGGTGGCTTTCTTAGATTGGTTTTTTGGTCTGAACTCCTCTTTTTACAGATGTTTTTATTTAAGTTCAGGAGAGATAAGTGATCTGCTCAAGGTCTCGCAGCCATGCTGTGGTAAAAAATGAGATTGGGATTGAACTCGGGTTTCATGATTCCCAGTTCATCCAGACACTCATCTATTTTCACACCTTCTAGATGCCATTACTGCACTAAGTGCTGAGTAATAAAAATAAATCAGTCTTTCCTGGAACTATGTTTATAAATGTTGGAACCAGAAAGATGCACTCAATAATTCTAGATATACCAAAACTTACATTTAAAATAGACTTTAGGATTTATTTCCTCTAATTTATATCTGAGATAGTAAGACCCTAATCTAGTGCGATAATTTGGGATAAACAACAGATTTAAGTAATGTTAGTGTTAAGAGCCAGTAAGACTTGATGGTGAATTAACCAGGAGAGGCTGAAATTAGATAAGTCAACGACACACCTACAGAGAATTAAAAACTTGGGAGCAGAATAGCTTAGCACAGCGGTTCTCAACCTGTGGGCCGCGACCCTGCGGGGGTCGAACGACCAAAACACAGGGGTCGCCTAAAGCCATTGGAAAACTCAGATATTTACATTATGATTCATAACAGTAGCAAAATTACAGTTATGAAGTAACAACAAAAATAATTTTTTGGTTGGAGGGGTCACCACAACATGAGAAACTGCATTAAGGGGTCGCAGCATTAGAAAGGTTGAGAACCACTGGCTTAGCAGCTAAAAGCATAGTCTTTGGAGATCTCTGCCATTACTCCCCCAGTGATAGTAGATCATGGGACCTTAGTTTATTCATTTGCGAAATCAAGATAATCTCAACTTTTGAAGTTTTGTAAGGATCAAGTGCTATTATATTTATTAAATCTGCTTACATTGCCTGGCACATAATGTACATCAAGTATTATTACCAAGAGCATTAGTGGTATTGACTTGTGAGAAAAAAAAAAAGGAGCTATGTTGGGTTAAGGGATTTCTTTTTCCATTAGCCTATGGTGGTGGTCGGCAAACTGCAGCTGGTTTGCCGCTCTATTGACTAATGAGTTTGCCGACCACTGGCCTATGGACTCAATTTTTGATTTGTGAAGCTTCTAGAACTTGGTTTTAGCAAGTACTTTTGTTTCTTGTATCCTCCACTTGAATTAAGTTATTTTTTTTTAATTAAGAAAAGTTTAAGGACATGAGGCTTAGATTTGGGCCCTTAGCTTTTGGAGAGGCCAACATATGGACCAAACATTCAATAAAAGATGAGTTAGGAAACATCTATTGCAATCCAGGCCAAGAGCGGTCCGTGTGGATTCTACAGTGTTGACTGTGAGCTTAGAGAAGGATGCCAAAAGGATTTCTGGACTTAGACACCTAAGTCAGACCATGCAAGGAGGGAGAATTTTGTTGGGGTAATCTTAGTGGTTAGCATTAGATTAAAATACTTCTGAGTTTACTGGGAGAAATAGTAACCAAAAACCTCACATAAAACAAACTTCTATTTCCGTTTATTGCACTTGGTGAAGGTTATTAAGAATGTAATTCTTTCTGCTTGCTATGTGATTAGCAGCCAAACCTTTTGGGGGTAAATTTCCATTGCTACGCTCTTGTTATCACAAATGGAATTTGCATGCCTAATTCTCTTCCCTCCATATTGAATCTATACCCCTTTAGGTCTAACGGCATGCTAAAAATGATTCCAAATCTCCAATGTTGATTGTGGGCCATATGTTAGCACTAATTATATAAATGAGACTTGGTGGGAATGTGACATGCTAAGCATTCGGAGCTTAAGGAATTATCTAAATGAATTCTAGCTCGAGTTAGTGCTAGCAGAGGCAAGGAAATGAGGGCGCAGGTTTTGAGCAGATGTTCAGGTCTGCATGGCTCTTCATTGTCTTTATTTGTCTAACTCTAAGGACTGCTGATGGAACATTGTGTCAGAATATTTTAAGGTGCCATTTTCCTGAAAATTGCATTTTGCACCTACAGATGGATCCATTTTCGGAATAAGCACAGTGGGATGACAGAATCTCAGAGATTCGAATCAGCAGTCTGGCTGTGAGTTTGCAAACTGTACATCCATTGGGGTCAATTGCCATGGTCATTCCGGCATCGAGGCTGGAGACTTTCAGAAGGATATTTTATTTCAGTATCAAGCATTCTTGACTTTTACTTCTCAAAATGAAAATGAGCCGAGAGAAAAAAATGGTTCTGATTCAAAACATAAGAGAATAACAATGTTGTGACTATCTAACAGTTTCTCTATGTGGATGACAATTAAGGAAGGTGGTGTCATGGTATGTACATTCATTGACATGGTCAGGAGAGCTTTACGTTCCTATATTGTGTGAAGATAGACCTCTAGACTGCCCCTTTACCAGGACATGATGAAGTCTTGGCCATGTGAATGATTGCCTGTTTCAGAGACTATTATAAACCTAACTAAGACTTTCCCTCACTAAGACTTCCTGAGATTGGATTGAATTGTTGTTTAAAAGTGGCAAAAACAAACAAACAAACAAACAAACAACAACTAGTCTATTGGTAACCAATCTCCAATCAATAAGCATATTTTGAGCATCTCCTCTCACATATACCCTATCTTCTCATGTTTTCCACACACTGATCCCCTGGAAGATGTAAATAAACTCTGCCTTTTCTTTCTGGGTCCCCACCACAAAGCTTAGTGCTTGACACAAAACAAATGTTTGCTGAATGGACATTTCTGAAATCATAGAAATAGCTGATATTTATTGAGGACTTAACTGTGTCGCAAATGTTTGACTATCATTGTTTCATTTAATCCATACTGATGGGTTCTTCGATGGATGCTGCACTTGTCATTTTGCAAATGTGGGGACCGAGGCTATGGGACATTAAACAGCTTGCCTAAAAGCACACAATTAAAGTCATAGAAATGGAATTTGAACTTAGGAATGTCTGACCCTGTTGCTCAGACCTGCAGGGTATGGATTCTATCTTTCGCATACTCTGTGCTAAATTAATTGTTTTCAAATTTGGGTCTCTGGGTATATTTTTGAGGGTTGGTGAGTTTCTTTGGGCGAGCTGTTCTGTATTCTGTTTGATTTTATTGAATTTGTAATCTAAGTAAAATGGATCTGAGTGTAATTTTGATCATCTGGATGACCATATTGTCATAGTGTTTACTATCACGTTAGTGCCAACTAGTATTACTGTAATTGTAGGCCATTATTCAGGGAGGAACAGAAGCAGACTAACTATGGAGATAATAATGTGTTTGTGCCAATGAAGGTTCAGGAACATTATGGGTTTTGGAGTAGCTTAAATAGAGGGCTGAAGTGGGAAGAAATTGATTTCCATGGAGCACAAAGTAATGGTGTTGTGACAACCCCACAGGAATTGGGCCACGTTTCAGTCAAGCCAGTCACATGGGAAACAGTGACACAGTTTCCATCATCTTGTATCATCCATTGCATTGAAGATATGTGGCTAATGTCATTTCTTTCATAATCTTAGGTGTTTGGTTTTCTTTGACTTCTCTTGGTTTTGCGGCTGTAGAGTAGTGATGACATAAAGTGTCAACCATTTCATGTCTGTGCATATTCACATAACAAACTGAATTTTTCAAGCAGGGGAAGAGAACAGTGATTTTCTTTCTTCTTTCGAAGAGACCTATATACTCTTTGAGGTGAGAGTGCCTACGTCAGCCTTTGGGCATCATATTACCCAGAGACTGAACTGAAACTAGATCAGGATAATTGGTGTGTGTATGTATGCATGCACCAGGCACACATACACACATGCACTCCTGATAATATCTGTGAAATAAAGTGGTGTAGTGGAAGTTGGAGGGGGGAATGTTGACTAACATTTCTTGGAGCCGAGCCATTTTAGGTCTTGATACAAGCGAAAACCCATGAAGCATCTTTCCTCTCCCATATGGTTCTTTCTCTTAGTGTCTTATTTATTCAATTCCTACTGTTGCAAAGAAAGATGGCTTCTTTGAACCAGTATATTTCCAGAATCTTGGTGTCCCTCCTTTGCTAATAACTAAAGGGGAATAACCTTAGTGTACTCGGTCATGGCAATATCTTTATATGCTGGCTTCCAGCCACCAGACCACACACTGGAAACAAAGCTGTATTTCTTGTTCTCTTTGCCACCTTCTGCAATTCCCTGCAGAATTACTTCTCCGGAGTCAGTGAGGCATCCATGGTGCTTTGGGGTGGTGAGCAATGAGACCAGTTCACAGTAGTTAATATTCTGCTTTCAAATCGACATTAATTTATCCTTGGAAGTTTATCTGCCACTGTTCTTTTTGGAACTCACAGGCTCTCATGTCTCAAGCTATCCTGAGAACCCCCATAATATATTACTTCAGCATGACTGTAATTCAAGTGGTTGTATAGTGAGTGGACAGTATTTTTTCCAGAGTCGAGTGTTATTTTTACTAAAACTCAGCCAGTTCTGAGTTACAATTACATAACCAAATCTATTGCTCTGAGAAGCTAAGGGGGTGCAGTTTGGAACAGTCAGCACCTGGTGAGGAGTATTATGCTTTCTTTGCAGAATGTGTTGCAAAATAAGGTTACCCAGCTAACTCGAATACAGATGTTTTTGCTATAATACACTGTATGCAATTCTTGGAAAAATCTGGAGTTGTAAAATAATGCCACATTAGTAATGGCAGGAGGGTCCACTCAAAAGAGATGCAGTTTTGTAATCTCAGTGGGAATAAATCCAGTTACAAGCGACCAGTGCCATAATGAAAACAAACCAAAGCATGCTTAATTCCTCATAAAGAAAGTGCTTTATATAGAGAGAGCTTACATTTAAAAAAAGTGAAATTGACTTAATGCTGCCAAGGGATGGAGCTCAGATTAGATGGACAGAACCAAATGAGTAGCCTTTCCAAGACAAGGCTTGTGGCCACATTGAGCCAAGAAGAGGATACAGGGAACTGTGTATAATACATTCTTCCCCAGCTTCTGTACTAGAAGGTCATGTGTTCACTACTACTATTGATTAAAAATATTAACGTGCTGAAGAAAATCATATATGTACCTATATAACCTCTTCCTTAAGATACCATTCCTCTGTTTACAAATCCCCTGGTGCTAATTTGGGTTACAGATGCACATGTTGTAGCAAACAGACTGTGAATTTATTGGGATTATTGGAAGGCTAATTTACCTGATTGAATCTGGGACATTTTATGTTTGAGGAAGAGTTTTGTTTCATTTTGAGAAATAGAACCTGTGTAAATCATGAAGTTGGACTAATGGGAGCCTCGGGCCATAAGCTGACATCTCCTCTACTACATGGAGACATGCACATCTCTATTTACGGTGTTTTTATGGCAGCAAAGAAGGCTCACAGATACAGATAACCTTCGGTGACAGTGGCTTGTGCCAAAGATTCGCCATCTAGTCTATTAAGGTTAAAATAACATTAATAAATGCCCCCAATAAATCATGGCGCTTAGCCATACCAATAAGGTTACCTATTATTTTTTCAAAAAGTGGTTCTATAAGTGACACAGGTAAAGCTCCCTAGCCTACTCTTTGCCCCATCTAGAATGACAAGTGCCCAACTGCGGTATCTTTATCATAGTCGAACTAAAACCCATGTGTCTCTTTCATACTACCACTCAAGACACCTCTTTCAGGCCAGCTGGCAGGAGGCAGTGTGCCAGGTTACTGAAGATGCTTGAAAGGGCTTTTGAGAAGGAAGCACTGGCAAATCATGGGACTTAGTCTGAGTGTGCTCACTGGAGTAGCACCAGTTATAGAAGCAGCTTCCTCTGCCCACAGGGATGGAAAGGCCAGGCAGAGGGAATGTAGATATGACCAGAATTCTGGGCTTAAACCCTAGCTCCTCCTTTTCCATCTGGGTGACATTGCTTTCTCCATTTGCAAGATATGGAAACCTGACCATGCAAGGTGTGGATGAAGAGAAGCAGAAAAAATGTTGATGCCCATCCTTTCCACGTGGTCCCTTTATTTTAAGCTAGAAAGCCTCTAGGGCTTCTTTTCCTATTTGCTTTTCTGAGGCTGAAAGAAAATTTAAGAGGAGGAAAGGCTTTCATGCTGTGATTCAGTGATACATGATGCCCCATCCATATAGCTCCGATACTTGCCTCCCCTAGCTGTTCCTGGTGAAAAGCCATATCTCCTTGAAGAGCAAAGTCAAGGGATATACCCAGATTGGGGTGTCTCCAGGCCTGGTTACCCCCAGGTCCATTTCACCAGCTGCCTACCAACTGAGGAAACCTGCCTGCACATCCTTCTTATGTCTTAGAACCATAGTTTTCCAATGTCAAAACCAAAGAATAACTCCCACTGTAGAAGAGGAGTAATGCTATCCCTGCTGGTGACCTCAGGGGGCAGAGTGTTAGCTCCCTGGGAGGGGAAAGCTATGATTCTCCCAAGCCTGTGTTGCAAATGGTGCCAATGAAGAAAAAACTGTCACAGAAGACACACTCTCCCTGGTCACAGCTGATGCCGTCACCCCAAGCACCTCCTCTAGGAGATGTACCAAATAGGTGGACCCCTGATTCACCTTGTTAGAGAAGGGTGAATAGTGGAATTGAAGATCAAATTGAATGAAAGGCAACTGGTCAAAATAACATGGCAATTTGGGATTTGTAAAATGATTTCACTTTTTCTCTATGAAGACCTTACATTAAAAATCGAAAACAAACTATCAGTATTGCATTTTGAAATGAGAATACAAACTCCTGGAATCTTTTGGTTTGATCTAAAGTTTATTTATTTCAGCCTTTGATGCTAAGCATCAGTGGGATTTCCCTCTGTGCAGGACATTAAACTGGAGCCTCTGAGATCGAATCAAGTCCTCGTCATTTTCTAAAGCTAGTTTTTAAATGGGACGTTTTCTGAATGGACACAAGATGCATTTGATGTGTGCCTTTAATTTTCCCTTTCATATCCAGCAACTGGGTAGGAAATACTAGCCTAGGTTGGCACAGGTGTAAGGAAATGATACAAGATTCACCAGCCAGCCATATTTTCATACCTTTGGAATGCACCCAAGATCAGAGGGAAGAGTGAAGGGGCAGATTGTAGCAATTGCAACAGTGTGTAACAAAAATATTGTGCCATTGAGATGCTAATGCGGGTGAGCATCCCCTGTAAAATTCTCATTGTTAGAAGGCAAGCCTAACCATTTGAATCACATAGACTGATTTTTATGGGAGGCCTCTTATTTTATTCTTTGAGTATTTCATTTTCATCCTGTGTTTCCTTTCGAATTAATAGAGCCTCTTAAAAACTGCTGTCTATAAATTTTCTCCCCTACATATGTCTCAAAACAGTTTCATTTCTTCATTTAAAACATTACAGCCATTTCCAAATGCCCTATTTTGTATTTAATTTCACCATCTCATATAAAATACATGCTCTTCCCATAATTATGTAAAAATGGGTTTGCAAATGCCCTAGAGATCCATATGATGGGCACATTATAGGATTCTAAGTAATAATAATCTCCTGTTTACATGAGACCTGATTTTCATGCCAGTTTTTACACTTCAATATATCCAGAACACGGCTTTGCTCAAATATGCTAGTTTATTCTGGTCCATGAAGTGCATTTGAAACATCACAGATGGGTTTGCCTGGCAGAGTGTGCAGCTACATCTGATACTTGAGAGGTGGAGCCAGAGATGGGAACCATTGTTGTCCTGTTTCCTATGAACAGAGCTAAACAAAACCCAGCAGGGTTACCTAAGGCGAAGGAAGATCTAAGGCATAAGCAGGAGAGAAAGAAGCAGGAAAAGAGAAAAAAAATGAAAAAAGTAGAGAATTAGGCAAAAGGAATAAAAAGAAAAGGGATTATATTACTTTACCAAGAGCTTGACCAATTCATATAAAGAAAACATAGTGGAGAGCAGTGGTTTTTAGAGGTGTTCTGAGAACTTCAGCATCAGCATCACCTGCGTGTTAGAAATCAAATAGTTTCGGCTGATCGCCATACCCATGATGGATCAGAAATGATGGGGATGGAGCCTAAGAATCTGTCTTAATAAGAATCTGTTTTATCAAGCTCTCTAGATCAGTGGTTCTCAACCTTCCTGAGGCCGCAACCCTTGCATACAGTTCCTCATGTGGTAGTGACCCCCAACCATGAAATTTTGCTACTATTATGCATCGTGATGTAAATATCTGCATTTTCCGATGGTCTTCGGCAACCCCTGTGAAAAGGTCGTTCGACCCCCAAAGGGGTCGCGACCCACAGGTTGAGAACCACTGCTCTAGATGATTCTGAGATCTCGTTTGAAAACTACCCCCTACTGGTGGGTTCCAACAATGTCAATACAGTATTCTGAGTGTTTGAGAAGCTACACATGTGTGTAGGAAGGCCACTAAGCCCAGTGGCCAGAGGGGGCGAATCAAAGACCTGAAGGACACACAGATGAAGAACAGGACACAGCTAGTAGAGACACTGGATTAGTAATTCCCTCTGAAGAAAGTGCTTTGAAAGTATTTTTTCAGTGACTTCTAAGGAAATAGATGTTATGCTAGGCTTAAGATAGTCAAGGGCATATGCTTGGGTTTCAGGCTTAATCCCCAGTGTGGGGCATGCAGGAGGCAGCTGATCAATGATTCTCATCATTACTGTTTCCATCTCTCTCTCCTTCTTCCTTCTCTCTGAAGTGAATAAAAATATTAATAACAATAATAATACAATGCAATCTATTCTCTACCACCATCCAGTCCTAACAACCACGTCACTCTCTCTAAGTCCAATAAGGGCAAGATTGTATGTGTTTGCCCCACCCACAGCCTGTAGCACTGTGCCTGGCACAGTAGATGCTCAATAAACATTTTAAATCAATGAATTGATACCATTGGACTGTGTACTGCTTATGGAAACTGTTTTCTCTCCGATTATCTTCTCATTCCCTCTTTCTCTTCCTCTCCTGATGGATGCGTTACAAAGACATTAAACCCAGTCCTCAATTTCTCTAAATTTTTTATGCAACTCTTTGAATTATGTTAAAAGTAGCAAAGTCCCACAGTAAAACTAATTTTTTTTTGCATCAGAAACTCTGTAATTTAGGGAGATAATGTAGCTCACAATGAACATTAATTATGAAAGGATATATATCATATCCCATTGAAACTACTCATTGTGAGGAAAACACACACACACACACACACACACACACACACACACACACACACACACCAAAACCTTTTTGATTATTTAGTGTCAAATGAACTCCATTTAATTACAGCCCCTTCCAAGGAGAGGCTAATAGAGTGAACTGGGGTTTGGGGGCATGTAGATGCATGAACATAAAGGAGTTCATGGGCAGGGTTTCATGAAATTTGAATGTGAAGTGATATTATGCATCTCTTTCATTTAAATAACCTAAAAGGAGTAATTCACTCCCTAGAACATTTGATAAAAATCCTTGGAAGTTTGCCAGCAGGCATGGTGGGGGAAAGAAATGCATATTCAAAAGTAGATGTGGGGGGAAAGCGGGGGAGAAGAGAAAATTAGAAAGCAAAAATCTGCCAAAGCTATCATATACCTGGTTTGTTTTCTAAAATGAATGGAAACATCTTGGTTAAAATTGCTTTAAAGGGCCAGGACCTCACTTTACACGGCTAAGTAGTGCAGTCTTCTGGAAATGCCACATTTGAAACACCAGTGCATTTAAGAAAGGAGCCAGAAACACTTTCTTCACATTGTGTTCACCTCAGGTGACAGATCCCATGAACTAGAAGCTTGGTTCTGGAGTGTCAAAACACCTCCATGCAATGGGATCGTTGCCATAGAGATAACTGGATGATAGATAGCTAGATGATAGATAGACGCTGAATAGATAGAAGATAAATGATTTCATGTGTCAGAAGAGGCCTTTGTGCCTTGGAAATTATAGATTTTTTTTTCTCCAAAACAATTCTTCTGTCAAAAATCAAAAATAGAACTCTTTTCTGTACTCCCACTCTATATGCATTCCCCTTCTCTTCCAAAGCTTTTTTCTTATTATCACATTTATGAAGTGTTAACGCCCATTCAATTCCTACTTGACTTCTTGTCTAGGAGATTAACTTTCTCCAGAGGGTTGAATGTACTCCTTGTGCGAGGGGGCAAGAGGGTAGACAGCTGACCACTAAGGTTTCTTTATTTTACAATAAATAAGGGCTTCACTTGTTCTTATTTTGCCCTTATTTTTTATTTTTTGTAATCAGACCAGTTTCTTCCCTTTTTCTAGTTCATTGCTTTTTACTTACTTGTTTCTTTATCCTGATTTTCTGATCTGCCTTCACCTTCTTGTTCCCATTTCTGTGTTCCCCTGACTTTCCTGCCTGCTTTCTGTCCCTGCTCTTCTTACAGTTATTTCTGTGTATTTTTCTGATTTCAAATGTTCTAATGCATTGTGAGTCCACTTGCTTCTTAAAATGACAGTGGGCAATTGCTGCGGATAGGGCTGTACATTTTATTAAACGATGGTGAGCTATAGGGCCTTGCAAAACCATCTTGAAATTTGGCTTTTGCCCACTGGTCTGAATCCTCGAAAGGACTTTGTAGAATAAATAGGTAAGAATGTCAGCTCAATCCTATTATTTTCTCTGCAATGTAACCTCTGACAGCCTGAAAAAGCAGACCCCATTTTATGGGCCATTAAATAGCAACTGAGTCCTGAATTGTGCTTGGAGCCGTGGGCAATCATGAAGAAATCTGAAGTGAAGGTGTGCTCCTTGGGGAAGCTTTAGAAAAACAGAACAAATCCAACTCCTTCATTTTACAGATAAAGACAAATGGGGGTACAGAGAGCTTGTGATTTCCTTGACATTTTATAACTGATAATTCTAAGAATCTAGAACCCGGGGATTCTGACACGTGATCAAGTGACTTTTCAGTCCACCATGTTACAGAAAGGTAAGTGAGAGAACAGTCTGCTAATCATCATTGCTGCTAATGCAGTGGGATTTGGGGCTCTTCTCCAAGTTGGGGAAAGTGGAGAAAGGGGATTTAGTTGGTTTTTTAAAGAGAAAGAAAGGGAGAGAGAGAGAGAGAGAAAGAAACATCAGTGTGAGAATGAAACATCAATCAGCTCTCTCCTGCTTGCCCCCTCGTAGGGATCAAGCCCAAAACCTGGGCATGTGCCCTGAATGGGAATCGAACCAGCAATTTTTCAGGGCACAGGACAATGCCCAACCATCTGAGCCACATTAGCTAGGGCAAGAAGGAAATATATATATATAAATTTTTTAAGAGAAAGGTGAGGAAAAGAGAAACATCAATGATGAGAGAAAATCACTGATTGGCTGCCTTCTGCATGACCCCAACTGGGAATGAGTCTGCAATCCAGTCATGTGCCCTGACCAGGAATCGAACCATGACCTCCTGGTTCATAGGTTGAAGATGCTCAACCACTGAACGACACTGGCTAGGCAGAAAGGAAATCTTTTTAAGAAAAGACACACTATGTTTATTCCCAGGAGGATGAGAGAGGGAAGATAATGAAAATAGTAGATAGAAAATAATCTATCTTAGTTTTATCATTTGTTAACTGCAGACAACAATGTTTTCATTGTAAGTTGTCATGATCAAATGAGAAAAATTTATAGGGCTAATTGTAGAATGCACTCAACAAAGAGTAACTATTGTTTTGGATTTGTGACAACTATCTTTTAACCAGCCTCATGTCTGAAGCTAGTTTTCAGCATTTTGGTGGTTATTAAAGGGCAGACTAATTCTCCCTAGCTCTGAAACCAGAATCTGAAACCTGGTCCCAAGCCCTTTGTTTCCTGTCATTGTAGTCCCAGCCACCAAGGAAGGTAACATACAGACAGGGTGACTATTGGTCAAAAATGATTAACGGATGCCCAATGCATGGACATATAAAGGTTTAAGGAATGGATTTAGCTCTAGAAGATGTTGCTCACTGGTTATAGAATATCAGCCCACAGACTGAAAGATAGTGAGTTCAATTCCTATCAAGGGCACATTCCTTTGTTTCAGGCTTGATCCTTGGCCCAGGGTTGGGATGTGTATGGAAGGCAACCAATCAATGTAAGTCTCTCATATCAATGTTTCTCTCTCTCTCTCTTTCTCTCTGTCTCCCCCCATCTTCCAACCTTCCACTCTGCAATAATCAATGGAAAAATAGCCTCAGTTGAGGATTAACAACAAGAAGAAATGGATTTAGTCAGGTTTCCCAGGAAACAGCAGACTGTTAGCTGGATATTGACAGGCAGGAAGGTTATTGGAAAGTTCACTAGGAATCTATACCGGTGAGAGAATGAGAAAAACTAGATCAGGTGGAAGGAGAAATTCAGTACAGTTACAACAGTATGTAAGGTTTTCAGCCAATCCCTCAATGAGTTATGAAGTTTGGATGGTCCTTTAGAATTATCCAGAATGGAGGCAAAGGGGCTGGATCTGTGTATCCATGACAATCCACCATTAGATGCTACTGCTCCTATAGAGGAAGAGTGATATTGAACAAGGTATCTCTCTTCTGCTGAGAGAAATTGCTAGAAAGGACAGCAGCCAACATGGCAGGCAGCAGGGGCAATGAGTGCTGCCCTTCTGAAGTGGGATCTGGACAGGACACTGCAGAACCCAACACAGAAGGCCATGCTGTTTTCTCAATAGATTGGAGCAGCTTGGAGAGTGTTGGTTTGCTGTTCTCAGGTACTGTGAGTTCTTGGAAAGAGACTAAGGACTCTGGGAACCCAAAGAAAAATAACATTTCTTCTTCCTTAAAAAAACAGCTGAGGTACATTTATACAATGAAATAGTATGCAACTATAAAAAATAAGAAAATATTACCCTTTGAGACATTATGGAGAGACTTGGAGTCTATTATGCTAAGCAAAATAAACCAGTCAGAAAAAGACAAGTATCATATGATTTCATCTGTATGTGGAATCTAATGGACAAAATAAATTGACAAACAAAATAAATTCAGAGACATGGAAGCCTGGAACAAACTGACAAATCTTAAAGGGAAAGAGTGGAGAATGAGGAGAGATTAATTGAAGAACTAATATGCATATATGTATAACCGATGGCCACAGAAAATAATGGGGTGAGGGTCAATGGAGGACAAAGGGGTGAGTGACATGACTGATATCTGTAATACTTTCAGTGATAAAGATAATTTTTTAAGAAGACTAACATCAGACCTTTTTCAAGTTTTAACAAAAATGATTAGTTTATAAATATCATTGCGGAAACTAATTGGAACATCTGGCTGAAAATAGGCCCATCAGAGCTGTCAGTTTGTGGAATCGGAAAGAACACAGGAGATGTCTTCCTATTTTGACTTAGTATTTCTATTGGGATCGTGACCCCACGGCAAAGGAAAAGGTCCTGTGTGCACAACCAGAATTGTGAAGAAGAAGAAAAAAGGAGAAGGAGGAGAAGAAGGAAAAAAACTGGTGCTGAGGAAAGCTATGCTAACTCACAGAATTTAAAAAAACAAAATTGTTATCCATATATTATGAGACTTAAAGCTAATCTCTTACCTTGATTACTTGGAGGTTTCAAACAAAGTTATTAGAATTTTCCATCAATTTATTTAAATTCAGCCTCATTTTATATACATATATTTAAAACCATAGCTCCAGTATTCTAGCTGTAAACTAAGCCATATTCTTCTCACATATTGATCAGTAGTTTATATCCTCCTAATAGTTGTTTTTGTTTTTGTTTTTGTGGTGGTGGCGGTGGTGGTTTTGTTTTTTTGTGTTAACTCTACATTTTTTTTTTGTGTGTGTAGAAATTTCCACATTGATTTTACGGAGTTAGCCCAATTCATTCATCCATTGCATGAACCAAATGAATATAACATAAAGCCTTTGGTATGGGTGAGCTAACGCATGTATATCAAAGACAAATTGAATAATTCAATCTCAACTCTGCTTGTGAGACTGGATATTTTTACCAGAAATATTATTAATAATCAACATTTTTTCATATGTGATTTATTTGCCTAATAGTCATTCCTTCAGAAAATCAAAATGAATTATGACTGAAACAATTAAGCTCCTCACGCTGCTCCTCCCTGTCCTTTCATCTCCTCCTACAAATAAACACTTGCTGAAACCATTAATACGTTCCATTTTCACATCTTTGACTCAGTTACCAAAGGCAGAAATGTGGGAATCATATGAAACTTATTTTTCTCTTGTACATTGTATATTTCCACCAAATACTGCCTATTCTGTCTGCTAAATACCTCATCTGTGGCTTCTTCATAATTTCCATTTCATATTCCTTCCTCTGACCCACTTCTCTTATCTAGTGACAATGATAGAGAAATTTGTATACAAATGATCTTCCATACCTCCAGCATAAGAATGATCTTACACAAATCCTTCATTGTTTCCTTTGAACACTCCCAAATAAATGTTAGATCTCTGTGAATGTCAAAGAAGGTGTTTCATGATCTCACCCCTAGCTGCTTCATTGGAGTTCCCCACTCTCATGGATTCCTGCTCCTTCAGCCCAAACTATTTTCCCTATGATCCCATGACACTTTCCACAGGTAGGAATGACCTCTAGTCCCAGTCCAACGACTCTTTGTCCAAGACTCAGCTTAAGTATCACCGTCTTTATGACCTGTTCCTCTGATGACCCCCAGCCCATGTCCCTTTCCTGTCAGATTGCTTGCCCCTCTGTGCTTTCAAATATCTGTTAACAGTCAAATTGATTAAGAAATATGGTGGTCTAGATACATGTCTTTATCACCCATCAGAAGGGAAATTACCTAAAGGGCAGAATTATCTATTCCTCTGTATTTAGTTAGTGTCTAGATCGTTGGCACTTAATACATTTCCAGAAAGTGTTAATTAGTTTAGCCATTTAATGAATGAGAATATTATGCATAATGCTCTTAGCTCCTGAAAGAGAAATTTGACTTTTAATTATAAAATAATACTAATTCCTTAGTCAAATCAATAGAAGATAAAATTATTTTCTAACCAGGTTAATTAATTGCTTAGAGTTCTCAAGAGTTTTGGATGCAAATAATTTTTTTCCATAGCCTGAAGAAAGAAAAATCTATTAAAAGAAGCCCCTATTAGATTCATTCTAGAATTTAATGTATAATTTTAAAAAGGTACTCTCAATTATTTTATTAGGTCTGTTTTTTCTTTATCAAAAGTTTTGTAGTCAGTGCTTCAGTTTGTATCTGGTTATATGAAAAGGAAGCTACTCAAGGTATCTCAAATAAAGGGCATTTAATCATAAGAGTATATGGGGGGAGGTGGGGGTCCAGAATAAGAGTACATTGCAGGCTCAGGGCATAAGAGGACAGTTCCAGACCAAAGGCAGGTCTGGTACTCTCTGTTGCTGTATCAATCAGGTCAGTAGCCAGACACTGGGGTCAGGTGCCTATCAGAAGTCCAGTCAGCTGTCTGTGGGAGGATCCAGTCACAGCGTGGCTGCCTATGTAACCCATGATGTGGGCAGAAGAGACCTTTGGAAAAGAGTGGGTAGGTGAGCAAAAAAAAGTGTCTCCAGCATAATCACAGGGGTCTTTATTCCTTCATATATGTCCACACTGTATAGATAAAACAGATGTAAATAAGTGCAAGATAATCGTGCAATGTAAAAAAAACTTAGCAATGAGTTTTTTATTTTATTGATTTTTTTTTTACAGAGAGGAAGGGAGAGGAAGAGAGAGCTAGAAACATCGATGAGAGAGAGACACCGATCAGCCGCCTCCCGCACACCTCCCACTGGGGATGTGCCCGCAACCAAGGTATATGCCCCTGACTGGAATCAAACTCGGGACCCCCCCAGTCCACAGGCCAAAGCTCTATCCACTGAGCCAAACCTGTTTTGCCAAGCAAATGAGTCTTGAAAAATGATTACGTTTGAGTTGTTATAATTTGATTGTAGGTTTAGATCATATAATTTTTTTTATCAGAGAGTTTAATGGTAACAACCTGCTGACCAAAATCTCTGAGAACTTAACATTCAGCTGTCATGAGGCAGGACAGGCCAGCTTCAGGGTACCACCCATTGGACTCAGGGAGCCCTAACTCAATAGCTTTAGATTATCAGATTTTTAAACTCTGGTGTTCATGGTGAAGGGTAGGAGCTGTTGGATGTGTTAAAAACACCACAGTATGTGAGGAGCATTTGTGCCTTCCCCAGCCAGTCAGAAGGTTTCCTCAGCCATCAGGAAGCATGCAGTCCATTTGAGAATTAATAGTTTACTCAAAACTCATTCTCCTTATATGCCCTCTAATAAAGGCAAGGAGAAAGCTGCTCTTTCTGTTCTTAATTAGTCATTTGGTTCCTAGACGTCTGCCAAAGCGACCATAAAGGCAACTTAATTAAACAATAAACAAAGAGCTATTAAAATTGTCTCACACCCTGATTTTTAGAAATGCATGCAGCTCTCTTTGGGATTTCTTTTTTTCTTTTTCATTTCATGGGTTGGAAGTTTTCCCTGCGGTTTCTTCTAGAATGACCACAGCCAGGGCTAGATGCCTAGCACCATGAGGGGTAAACATCATTGAAACTGCCCCTCTGTGGGCAGCAAAGACACCAAGCATGTGTCCATGACAATTTATAGACACCTGGAGTTCATAAAAATTAGATTTGCTAATAAGATGTTTCTTGATGCCTGGTGGGGTAAAGTCTTTTGACCATGAATATTTTGGCCATGAATGACCGTATAGTCACTCTCTTGGGCTTACATTAGGATTTGTACTTGAAATTCTTCTAGGAGTATTTTAAGCAGAAAAGGTGGCTGGGCTTAGGAAACAAAACAAAAATAAAACAGAATTTGCCAGTGAGCTCTTTCTTTTGTTCTCATTAGTAAGAGGGATGTTAGAAGCAAGGAACAAGGGGAACAAGGCAGAGAAGAGAATTTACCTATCATATTCCAAGCCCTTTATTTATATTAATTTTATGTCATGCCACCAGAACCCTATAAAGTTAGGATTGTTATCTTTACATTTACAGTTGAAAAAATGAGTGCTCAGGGAAGTTTGGAGACGTCTTCAGATATAGGGTTTTGGGTCCCAGTCTATCCACAGACCTCACGACAGTGGCTAGTCCTTAAAAAAAAAAAAGGTACAAACAATGATCGATAAATCACTGCAAGAGAAAGAATGGTGCTGACCATGTGGACACTGTTTTCTCTAATTTATCATTCACTGTTTTCCTTTCTAGTGCTTCTAAACCTGAATATCTCCTGGTAGTTATAATGGCATTATAACCTACTCTTTTGAGAAGGGTGTGAGAGGAAGGGACTTGTCTAATAGTTAAGTTGGAGCTTTTAATGCACGTATCTTTGAATATCAGAAGATTGCATTTAAAACGTTTTAGATGCATCTTATGAAGTTGATAAATTCTAGGAATGTATTAGTAGTACAATCTGCCAAAATAAGTTGTGTATCACAATGGCTTTTATAAATGTTGAGATGTGTTCCTGGCAAAAGTTTTATCCCCGCTCCCCCAACCTCGCCCACGATTATCTCACTGAAAATTCTTCCAATCTATTATAGTTCCATTTTTTCTTTTCAATTAACTAGACATCCTGTTAATTTGTGTCATATGAACCTTCATGCTTTTTATATGTATACTTGGGCTCTGGGGCAGAGCAAGTCAGATGGGGTAGACAGGACGTTGGCAGGAGACAATATGGGAAATTGTGGCAGTCTTCTGAGTATGCGAAATCTAAATATGCAACCTATTGCTCCTGATTAAAACAAACCCAAAATAAATTGCTATGGATGAAATAATTTAATTTCTGACCAGTGTAGCTAAAACCATAGGTTGTATAAAAAAATAGAAAATTGCAACTTCAGTTGAGAATTAGGCTATTGGATTTCTTTTTCCATTTAGGAGTAACATAATTGAGGGTTAATAGTATAAAATTCTTACTAATCTGACCCTCTCTGTCTCTTTTTTTGAATAAACTTGGAAGAAAATATGTGATTACACATACAGTGTCTCTTGTCATAAACATAAAATATATGAGGTGGGATTGGGGACAATGCAAGATGGGAGAGAGCAGATTATAGAATCTTGACAGTGACTAGTGGTGAGGATGGGGGCAGAGAAGGAAGGAAGGGTAGGATTAACTTCTCTTAGATCTGTTTCCTTATTTGTCAAATTTGGTCACTGCAATTTGTCCTGTTAAAACTATTAAATGAGAGAGAAATGAGAAGGTGTTTCTAAAAACTGCAAAGTGCTATCTGTATAAGCTACTTTATTATTGTACATATTAATGATAAATTAGGACCTAGGGTCTGCTAGTCAATAAATAAATATTTATTGAGCAGCTGCTATGTAAAGTACCCTGCTCAGATAGTTATACAAGAGCTCTAATTTCCCCTCTTTTATTCCAGACCAGAAACAAATACTGTATAATGAATAACTGGAAATAACATATTCATTCTCATTGAAGTCTGAGCAGACTAATGGCTTCATTGCTCAACTTTGTAGGCATTAACTGATGATGAAATTGATAAATCACATTACAATTGGCCATTTGCTATAACTGAGAGAATTTGTAAAAGAGGAATTAATTTTTTTTGATCAAGCAGTCTGCTACTAATACAGGTAATAACTCATGATTTCTGTGAGAGGAATCATCTGAGACCCCACAGGTCACTTGGAGAGATTAACTCAGCTAAGCTCACCACCCTGTGAGAAGAATAGGGGACAGGGAGTTCTGAAGATGATCAGCTGTCAGAGAGTGGGAGAGGAAGGACCCACTCACCAGGGGATGACTGGGATAGTCAGGAATCAGGGACTCCAAGAGGCCATTTGGCCACCAACAAAGCATCCAGACGACACTGGATTGCATTATCTAGGGTTGAGAACACCCTGTACTTAATGCCTACAAGAAAAAAAGCATTTTGCTTTCCAAAAGGGGTGTGTGTGTGTGTGTGTGTGTGTGTGTGTGTGAGAGAGAGAGAGAGAGAGAGAGAGAGAGAGACAGAGAGAGAGAGACTGAAAAAGATCTATAACAAACTCTGTTTTGTTTAGAGTGTCTTTTAAAGTATATCCTTAGATAATGGATTCCAGCTTTGGCACTGTTGACAATTTGGGCAAAATATTATTTGTTGTTGGGGACTATCTCATACATTTTTAGGATATGTAGGAACATTCCTGGTCTCTCTCTACACACTAGATACCAGTAGCAACCCCAGTCATGACAATAAAAAAAAATTCTCTGAACATTGCTGAATTTGTCTGGGGACAAAAATCATCCCTGGTTAAAAACCACTGCCTTAGGTGGTATGCTAATCATGTGGCAAGCACTCTTCTAAGTTCTTTATATGTGTTAACTCATTATATCAGAACTACTTTATAAAGTCGATTCTGTTATCATCCCCATTTACTGATGAGGAACTGTCATTCAGAAAGGTTAAGTAACTTGCTGAGGTCACTCAATTATAATTTAATCCCTTCAGTCTGGCTATAGTTATCTACAATCTTGACCATTTATTCTTGTCTGTTCTACATAGGTGATTTGTGCCTACTAGTGAACTAGGCATTTTAACACCTTGTGATCATCTCTAGATACTATAAAATGTGTGTTGCTGTTGTTTCTATTATATATATATATATATATATACATATATATTCTTATTTTATATGTATATAATATATGCATATATTTAATTTTTTAAATATACTTTTATTGATTTCAGAAAGGAAAGAAGAAGGAGAGAGAAATAGAAACATCAATAATGAGAGAGAATCCATGTTTGGCATCCTCTTGCTCGCCCCATACTAGGGATTGAGCCTGCAACCCGGGCATGTGCCCTGACTGAAATCGAACCATGACCTCCTGGTTCATAGGTCGATGCTCAATCACTGACCCATATAGACCAGGCCCAGTCTTTCATGACACACCCCAGGTAACACTTTCTATTTTTTTTTAAATAAAGGAAATTTATCTTGTTCCACAGGGATAGTGGATCTCTCCTTGGCCCCTTGGCTGTTTGAAATGGGGTAAGCTCTGGGCAAGTTCCTTTGCAATACCGAGCAAAGGAATATGTTCATGTAAATGCCAGTGAATTAATTAAAGAGGCTGTCTCAGGGGCCAGCCACAGGTAACTCATTTATTTTTGTCCTCGGTCAGCTGTGCTGCATCTGAAGCATTAGCGCCTAATGGCTTCCCCTCCTTGTTGTCACGCTCCTGGCTTCTTGATCTAGTTTGCCTCCTCGTGCTTGCATTGGCCTTACTTCAGCCTCCTCTGAGAATGAGATTATTTTCCATTACATTATGACTATTATTTGCTTAATGAACCAAATTCAGGAAGCAGGATAACTTTTAGAATGAAACCGTCCAAATCCTGAAAAAGAGTGGCGGCCTTGGAGAATTCAAGCCACACAGATGAGAGCCATTTCCTAAGCAGTGAGAGGAGAGGGACCCATCGGCATGGGCAGAGGGTCTCCGGCAGCACCCCGTTCACGCTCATGCTCTCAGTCATGGAAGGGCCCCGGGAGAGAATGTCTAACTAAACTAGGAATCTAGAAGAAATGACTCTGTTCCTTTCAGAAAACAATTTATTTGGATTCAATCGGTATTTAATTAATCTCGAAAAGAAATTTTGGGAACAAGTCTAACTGTAATTTGGGGTGGGATAGAAGTAGGGGGGAATCTCTACTTTCTCTTTAAAAAGTCTTTTCCAGAATTTTAGGGAATTGCCTTGTATACAATCTTGACCAGCAGAGGGCTTCCATACCTGACAAATGATGCCTGCACAGAACAAAAGGGACCCAGAATACTTCTTAATATTTTAATATTGTTTTCCTTTTTGCTTTCTTTTCCTTTTCTCCTGTTTTTTTGCTTACATCACCCAAGTCCTTTAAAGTTGAGTTTTTACTAAACTATAAAACACTGAATTTTTTTCTACATATATTCTATATATAGGGTGCAATGAAGCTTCCTTTGTAAAAAGTTGTTAGGTTAGCATTGTAAGAATATTTTTTTTTGCTTAATTTGAATACATAAAAAGTGTACCCAGACTGAGTGATATTTTATAAACATTTACAAATCAAATATATTCAAGAGAATCTGTTCATTGCCAACCCTCATTAAGAGCAATATCCTCTTTCTACTGTATACCTCACACGGAGCATTAGCTTTGGAATACTGTTAGTATTTGCATCCCGCAACTGTTCACGAATCTTTTATCAGCCCACTGTTTTCTGCTCCCAGTTTTACATTTAATTATTTTTAACATCCAGAAAACTTCAGATTTTAAAAATACACTCAAGATTGTTAAGGACTGGTGCCTGGTTATTCTGGACAGGCAAAGGGGAGGAGATTTGAATGAGTATGTTGATGGATGGATGCCTTCCTTCCCTTGAGGTGGTGCCCAAAGGTGTTGCGTTGAAGTTATAATAGCTTCGTCATTAATAATTTGGGTTCGTCATCATCGACTCAATGAATTCTTCAGTGCAAATGTAGAGATTCATAGAAGGGACACCTTAGCAATCTCTGCCAGACATCCTGCATACCATCATCAAACTCCTCACAAGGTCGTGCCCTCCCTTAGGGTTCTCCCTTGAGGCACATTTCTAATAGCAGGTGCTTTGTGCAGGCTCCTTAGATACCATCACATTCTCATGTGTACAGGTCTCACTTATGAGCTGTCCTAGTGACATAAAATGTTGACAACTGAAGGTAACATGAAGGTGAATTGCTTTGCTTCTAAAGACAGAACTGAAACTAAACTATGGATTTGCAGAAACTAGGTCTTATACAATGAATTACGCTTTCTTTTTTCTTTTTTTCTTTTTTTTCATGTTGGCTCACAGCCACATTTACTCACCTCCAGGCAGGGAATAGTATCTCCTGACATAAACACGTGCGTTCTCCTCATTTTCCCCACTTTTTTTGTATTCAATGTATTTTTGTCAGGTTCTTTGTCTATTTTGTTTGCCAAGGAGAGTGTAAAAATAGATACAGAAATTCCAAATCCTGGAGTAGAATGGTCATGCCAAAGGACAACAACAACAAATTCAAAATATTTGAAACTGGGCGAACTTTTATGGGAGTCCTCTGGGGAAAGCTAATGACATATTGTCTCTGAATGTGTGGAAAAAGTTGTCGACTTTGTATTTCAGGTTCAGGACTGAAACATTTGGAGCAGAATTTTAAAAATAGTCCATTTGGAATCAGGAAACCCGATTTTGCGTTTTGAAGAGCACTGTTTTTTTGGTCATGAATCTGGGCACCCTGGTTAATTTGAATCTCAGCATCATCTCAAAGGTCACTAGATGACTGTGATCAAGTTACTTTATTTCTCTGTGCCCTACTTTTGTCACCTGTGAGACATAGGGAAAGTTAGTAGTACCTGCCTCACTGGGTTGTAAGGATTAATTGAAATAATACAAGTAAAATGTAAAACGCTTAGAAAGTTGCCTGCTAAATAGTCAAAACTCAATAAATCCTTTTTGTTACTAAGACAGTTATCTGGTCCTGTCACTATATATATAGTGTGTGTGTGTGTGTGTGTGTGTGTGTGTGTGTGTGTATATATGGTGATTGGAATTGTCACTATAGCTAAGTCTCGGTTTCTTCCTCCCCTCCTCCCCTTCCCAAATAATAATACCACCTTCTAATCTTTTGAAGATTCAAGGGAGGTAATTGTGAAAGAATTTGTAGTGAAAAGCACTGAAGAAAGGTAATTTGGTATTAGCATTGCCTTTTTTGTGCATATCTTCATTTTGTATTAGAATAAATGTGCAGCTTAATATTGAAAGACACTAAAGCCTTTGAATATTTTCTTTGTTATTTTAGATGATCATTAAATTATTTTTCTTGCTCAGGCCAGTTTGGCTTGGTGGATGGAGCATCAGCCTTTGAACTGAAAGATCCCAGATTCAATTCTGGTCAAGGGCACATGCCCAAGTTGTGGGCTCGATCCTCAGTGGGGGACTTGCAGGATCAATCCATGATTCTCTCTCATCATGGATGTTTCTATCTCTCTCTACCTCTTCCTTTCTCTCTGAAATCAATAAAAATATATATAAAAATGTTTTTATTCAGCACTGACCTTTGACATTTTTAATACTTAATTGTGCAGGCATTCCAAAGCAAAGAGTGGCCATGTATCTGTGATTGAATTTGGAGAAGTCAGAAGGAAAGAGAGAGACAGATAGTGTTAGGTCAGCCAGGATAAGACTGAATGAAGATGACTGATGTGAGGAGTTGGGGGAGAGTAGGACCTAATCATGTAGGAGAAACAGTTTTAGAAAACGAAAGAAGGAGGTGAGTGTTGCTTTAAGACATGGGGATTTCCATTCCTGTTAGGCCTTATCACTTGTACAATATCAGCAGGTGGCTTGCATTTCTAACCAACTGGCTCTCTCATTTCCTTAGTGATATTTTATGGTTTCCACACCTCTCCGTGTTTTTCTTAGCACACTCCTTGGTCTGATTAAGTGCAGGAATGTCAAGGGTCACTTTAGCATTATCTGTGTCTGACCTTGGTTTACACTCGTCTCTCCGCTCTCTGAAGTCACTAACAAGAAGCAGAGCAGCAAGGATATTGGGCAGATGTTTGACAGACCAGGGACGGCTAAAAGGATGCCTAACTCACTTTAAAGAACAACAACAACAAAATTCAGACTCTGCTTTTCCTTTTTTTTATTACAAATGCTTAAAATAGTCCATAGATAAACTTAATATAGTTCAGATGGTCTTTACACATGTTAATTAATAACACCCTGCACCCTCCAGCGATATTGACCCACACTCTTCCCTGAATTCATTTTCATTCCTCTGTACTTTGCTCATCCCAGGATGCTTTCTATCATGAAAGTCACAAACCAGCTGACTAGATTCAAAAGTAAATCCATTGATGTGGTTCTTTTGCTTTGCATAGTCTTTTTTTTTTTTAAATAGAGTTGTGCATACTTTAGAAGTAAGTGATTTCACATACAGTTGCGGATTTTCCTCTTAGCTTGAAAAATCAGAAGATCTGGCAATTGGCCCAGAACTATGTCCTGGCTGTCATCTTTGACTGGGTCCAAAGTTGATCACTGGTGCTACCACTCCCATTTGCTTTCCTTCCCTTTGTCCAGAGTCAGTCCTTTAAAGTATGTGTCTCATACCCGTATGGTGTGGGTTTATGACCCTGTAGCAGAAGCCAGATCATCTCTCAGTACTTCCCAGGGTTTTCTCCAACCTCCATGTTGCCCTTAGCAAGTTGTTAGAGTAGCATTTGATTTTTCTCTCTCTCTCTTTGATTTGTAAGGAGTTGCTTTGTAAATTTGTCTCATCAATTTACATGATCATCCTTTCAGGACAGAATCTAATCTCTTCCCACTTTATCTGTGCTAACACCAATCTCTCCCACACACATGTGTCTTTCAGCCGATGTTCCTGGCTGCGGAATGAACTGGTTGAACGATAGCAGAGCCCCGGAATGAGTTATGACCCTGTCCCTGGCCTTTATGAGCTCCTCTACAGTCATGTAATTAAGAAGGCATTCACAGTTTGCTTTATAGCACTATCAAAGTTTCCAAAATGAATAAAACAGCTTCATCATTAATAATTTGGGTTCGTCATCTTTGACCCAAAGGCACCCCACACCAGAGACGGCAAATATTATTTTAAGCAGTTGAATGGATTACCGGGAGAATAACTAATGGATTAACAGGTCAAATAAATTAATGGGTAAATTGATGTGAACATGTGGTTGAATGACTTTCCAATTGTAATTGTAACTGTAAAAGGCAGACACCCTGAGGGGGGATTAAGCAGTAGCAACAAACACTATTATCATTAGAGTTTCCTCAGGAAGCGAACATAACAGACAGGATGTTTTCTAATGAAACAGTAAAACAATTATAATAGCCCTTTGGAGGTTTGGTAGCTTTTTTGTTTGGTTGGTTAGTCTTTTTTTTTTTTTTTTTACTAGTGTATCCAAAGGAAAAAGCTGTGTTTGGAATGCCAGCCAGTTAAAATATCACAATTATTATAAATAACCATGTCTTCCAGGGGCATAAGATGGACAGCAAAGTAGGCAATTAAGCATGTGCTCCATAAATATGCATAAATCCAATACCATCTGCCACGTTGTCCAATTTGACTAGTTGTCTCTCTCTACCTACCACATAAATCAGCTTAAAAGGGTTCCTCTGAAGCAATGTTTCCTATAATGACTGGGTAAAAGATCTTCATTCTTTTGCTAAGACTACATTTCTCATGTTTCCCAGGACAAAAATAATATTCTCTCCTTTGGGGGCTAGAGAATCAGTTAACTTTGCCATGTAATAAACCACCTTAGAACGTAATGGCTTAAAATAACAGCCATTTATTTAGCTCCTGATTCTGCTGTATGTTCTCTTGGGTTCGGTTAGGCTTGGTTGATTTTAGCTGGGCTGCCTCCGGCTTCTCTGGTTAACTGACAGGCCAGCTGGGGGCTTGGCTAGTCCCCTATGGCCTCACTCATATATGTACTGGTTGGCTCGCTATTGGCTAAACTACTTACCTTTCATTCTCCTGCAGGCTGGCCTGGGTTTGTTCACATGGGGTTCATGGGGCTCTAAGAGCAGCAAGAGAGGGCAAGCTCGTTTTAAGTTCTGCCTCATAGTTATTGAAACACTAGTGACCCGATGCGTGGATTCGTAGGAAATTGAATGGAAATTGATTAGAAGGTGGCCAGCGGGAGGGGACTAGGCAAGATGGGCCAGACGCACCCTGGAGCCAACCTCCCACGGCCCCACCTGGGGTGGCACCATGGCTCAAAAGGCAACTGCATAGTAAGCGGCGTCCCTCCAGCAGGTGGGGTCCCTCGGCCTGGCTTGCGGGAATCGGGGTGAAACCGGCTCTCTGATATCCCCTGTGGGGTCCCAGAGTATGAGAAGGCACTCTGCAAAGTTGCTGTGGTACAGGGTGTGCAATGCACATGCAAGTGTGCAGTAAACCAGATTTGGGGCGACAATGCAACCCATTATACTCAACAACATAACTCATGGAATCACATGGCCCCGGGAGGAATCAGGCTCCCTCCTCTCTAGTTTTGGGGTGTATCACCTGAGAATCGCTGCCCCTCGCTCTCGGCAGCTACTATGTTAAGCATTAGTTCCCTGGTGGTCAGTGTGCTTCAGAGTGACCGGTCAGATGGGCAGAGGGACACTTAGCCTATAAGAGAGAGAAAGAGAGACAGAGAGAGAGAGGCCAAAGCTAGTCATGTGGGTAAGTCCAGAGTCAGTGTGGTAGTAAACTACTCAATCACACAGATGCAGAGGGGCAAGAAGAAATGAAGGGCCATTAGACTGATGAGCTACCATAAGTATTCTTTTAGATTCATGCCAATACACTTTTATTGCATGTGAATTACCTTGTATTGTGCTAAGCAAGTTTCTGGTTAATTTTAAATATATTTTGCTCAGCCGGCATGGCTCAGTGGTTTGAGTGCCAACCTATGAACCAGGGCACATAGGGCTTGATCCCCAGTGTGGGGCATGTAGGAGGCAGGCCATCGATGATTCTCTCTCATTATTGTTCTTTCTTTCTCTCCCTCTCTCTTCTTCTCTGAAATCAATTAAAATATATTTTAAAAAATAAACACATTTACCATATATATTTTTTAACAAGTTTCCCTATTAAAAGGCTTCCATAATTGAGCCTAAGTTTTCCTTGGCTCTCAGTTATTTATATGCCATTTCATCTCGCCATCCTAGAGCATGAATTACCTGATAGATTCAGGAAGAGGAAAAACTGATTTATAATTCTGGTACACTGTTCATTCTGAATAATTTTAAAAAATGTGTAAATGATGGCTTTTGAAGCTGAATAAATCTATGTATGTAAATATTAATAGAAATCTAAAAATATTTGCTACCTTCTTAGGCATGTTTATTTCCCTCTCATTCTCCATTTTCTTATCTGTAAAAAGCATACCACAAAAATTGCCTTTCCCGTAGAGCTGTTAGCATGGTGCCCGCACATAGTAAGGACTCTCTAAATGTTACTTTGAGGGGCAATAGGGAGCAGCAGCAAGGTCTAGTTCTGCTGTTGGTATTATTGTTAAATAATAGTAATAATGTCAGTTATACCACCTTTCCAAAGAAGTGAGATTTTTGTTCATACAAAAGCCACAAATCTATTTACCCCAGCCATTGTTTTTCCATAATGTGCCTGTCTTTCAGACATGAGACTCAATCTTGGCATAATTGTGCCTAAGTTTTCCTTGGCTCTCAGTTATTTATGTGCCATTTCATCTCCCCATCCCAGAGCATAGATACTCATTACGTCTGTCTCAATACATCACATTTCCAACTAATTTTGTTTTAAGAAGAGAGAGCTAGAAAGTGGGTTGAATTTCAATTACTGCTTCCTCTCGAAGCCCTCTGTGGAACTCCCAATGACTGTGATGAGGCACGGGGTTCTGCTTCAGAGCTTTGGATAATAGGAGATGTGGAGAAGATGTTTCCTCAGAGAGTGGCGTGTTCATTTAGGGAATTACTGTTTCATTGTTAAATATAGTGTTAGCTATGCATTTCCTTCCCCGCCAAACCTTATATGCAGCCAAAGAGCTCTGTCTTCTACATAATGTTCAAAGCATTCAGTAAATCTTTTATTGCACAGGACATTATATACCATAACCTCACTTAAAAGGAAAATATAAAACTATTACTCACAACAGGAGTCAGCAAACTTTTTCTGCAAAGGGCCAGGTAGTAAATATTCTATAGGTCTGTGGTGCAAATCTGCTTTTGTACCAAAAGCAGCCACAGACAATAGGTAAATGGGTGTTGCCTTGTTCCAATAAAACTTTATCAAAACAACAGTGAGCCAGATTTTTATCTGTGGCTGTGGTTATCCCACCCTTGACCTAGGAGGAATTCTAAATATTTTAGGCAGACAACAGAAAGAAAAGAATGTCACTAAGAAATTTATAACTAGAGGTATAATTGCTTTTGGTGATAGGAATTGAAACCACCATCAATGTCCCTGCTTTCTTCCTGAATATGGTGTCATTCATAAACTTTTAAAATTTTCAAGAAGACGATTCCATTTTCTTTCTTTTTTTAAAAAAATATATTTTATTGATTTTTTACAGAGAGGAAGGGAGAGAGATAGAAAGTCAGAAACATCGATGAAAGAGAGACATCAATCAGCTGCCTCCTGTTCGCCCCACAGTGGAGATGTGCCCGCAAGCAAGGTACATGCCCCCGACCGGATTCGAACCTGGGACCTTTCAGTTCGCAAGCCAACGCTCTATCCACTGAGCCAAACCGGTCTCGGCCCATTTTCTTTTTTAAAAAATATATTTTATTGACCTTTTTTTACAAAGAAGGAAGAGGGAGAATTAGAAACATCAATGAGAGAGAAACACCAATCAGCTGCCTCTTGCATACCCCCTACTGGGGATGTGCCCGCAACCAAGGTATATGCCCCTTACTAGAATGGAACCCGGGACCTTTCAGTCTGCAGGCTGACGCTCTATCCACTGAGCCAAACCAGCCAGGGATGATTCCATTTTTTTTTTTATGATTATTCCATTTTGAGAGGTCATCTTGATGTGTCTTTTGCATTTGGGAATAAATATTGGTCATGGGGTAGTTAACTGAATGTCACAGACCTGTAAACATATACTTTAAAAGAAGCTTTGGACCAAACCAATTTTTGGTTAAATTGTGGTTGTCATTTAAACACACACATGCACACCCTCTTTGTCATTATCTACTTTAACACCTAAAAAAAGGCTTGTCATTTTAGTATTCAAAGGAGAGAGGACATACAACCTAGTCCTTTGAGTTGGAAGAATAAAGTATTGTGTATAAGGCTGTATATACTTTCCTTTGTCAGGGTGTCTTTCTAGTGTATCAGCTTGTATTTCAGACTATTCAATCAAGACCACTATTGCACCTACCTGCTCTATTTCTAAATTAGAATAGGAAGACTTTGTGACTTTCGTGTCAACTCAAAAACTTTCCACTGAATGTCCAAACCACTTTCTCTAGTGAGGCACCTCCCTGCTGACAGACATGCATGATAATTGTCATTATAGCTAACTGTTGGTTGCTCTATTGAGGATTCTGGTTGACTCTCCTTAAAAATCCTACGATCTTGACCTAACCAGTTTGCTCAGTAGATAGAGCATTGGTCTTTGGACTGAAGGGTTGTAGGTTTGATTCCAACCAAGGACATATACCTTGGTTTTGGACCCATCCCCAGTTGGGGGTATGAGGGAGGCAGCTGATCGATGCTTCTCTCCCATCAATGTTTCTAATTCTAATCCCTCTCCCTTTCTGTAAAAATCAATAAAATATATTTCTTTTAAAATCCGTATGAGCTTAGCATTCCTTAAACTAATTGATATACAAGGAAACTGAGGCTCAGAGTACCTGAGCGATCTGTCTACTTTCATAAAACTCATCAGTCTAAGCTGGGGCCTGAGCCCACACCTCTGTCATCCAGGGCATTTCTGTTCCACTGCAGTGATGTGACCCTCAGTACTGTGATTCATCTCAGCGCTGGACACTTTCCGTTGCTCACCTTGAGCGCTGTCAATTTCTCACCTTGGCTACGGTCAGGGTCATTTTCTAGTGCTCTGCTGTACTCAATTACCAGGTTGTACCCATTGCAAAAGACTTAAATTGCAAAGAAGCAGCAATACTTAGAACCTAACAGATGAGATCACATAAATGACATCACTATGGATATCTTTAGAAGGCTGATGGCCGGGCTGGGTAGCAGGCCAGTTGTCCTCATGCATTATGTTATTTATTTTTCACAACAAATCTCTGAAGTGGATATCATTCTTATTCTTATTCAGCAGATGAGACACTGAAGTTAGGAATTTAATTATTTAATCTTTAACTATTTATTTTTCCCTTGGGCTTGTTGATTGGACTTTAGTTGGCCCTTATTTGAAATTTAGAGAGGGCTAAAAGCTGTGTTTACACTTATTTGAAAATAAATGCGAAAAGCCAAATCTTGGACATAAATAATATTTTGGATGAAATCACCCTTAGTTTCCGAATCACACTTATAACTCTAAAAATAGATTTAGAATAACATTGGTGTTTTAAATCAGAAATATACAGATTCTAATAATTTCTTATGCATCTAATATTGAGTAATATCTTGTCAGTGCATCTACTTGATAATTGCAGCTGACTCTTTAAGTGGCAAAATTTGAATTAAAAATATTATTCTCCCGATTCTAATGAACTTTTAAAAATAGCATAACTTGGGCTCCGTATGCTTTGGCTCTTTGATGCACAAATACATTATTTTATTTTCCAAACCTTCTATATCCAGAGGTTCAAAAAATTAGGTGGTCTCCTGTCAAGCATGGAGGTCTTTTCAATATCATGAATAAATATGAAAGTTTAGAAGTGCTGCCTTTGAAGAGAAGCCCACATGGAGAGTCAGAGTTCAGCACAGCAGCTACTTCATTCACTGTTTCTCACTGCTCCTTGGTCCCAGCTTTAGAGCCAACACAATATACGATGGAATTACCTGACCTGACTCAGCACAGGCCTCTGAAGGAGAGGGCAAGAGAACCTTCTTATTTTATTTACCATCACTTCTGTCATCCCTGGATAATAATGGGGTTCCCTCCCAATAAGGCTGAGTATGGAGTTATTAGGCTCCTGATAGAGGCAAGTTCACCCAGATATGCATAAACAAATGTGTGCTATCCCTAAGTCTTAATATAGAACACAAGAGAGATTGCAAATGGGTATCAGCAAATGTCAAATGTAATGCTTTTTTTTCAAGTGCTGTTCCACTAAAAGGAACATTCTCTCTCAACCATCAATATTTTGAAAGGGAGGAAAACTTTGGAGAGGCCTTTAGAGATGGCTAAAAGCTGTGTTTACACTCTACTCAGCACTTAGAGAATTTTTTGCAATGATGGAAATGTCCTATAATGTTTGTTTAGCTTCTAGGGCTCAACTGCCCAGTAGAGGAGCCATAATTCACATATGACCATTGAATGGCCACTTAACATGTGGCTAGTGTGGCTTTTAAATTTTACTTAATACTCATTAATCAAATGGATTGAAATGAATTCCTGAAATGAATGGAGGATGCATTTGACTTTCATAGAGTGAATAGTATACTGATTGGGAGTTCAAATCTGATGAATATCAGTTGAATTATTAAAGTTAAAACTTGGCTTTCATGGGTGGATAATTCAAGTTCTAGACCCTTAATGTTAGTTGCTCGACAAATGGTAGTTATTATTAGTATCAGGGCCCAGCTGTTCTTTTTTGCTGACTTGGCTGCACCTCTGCTTTTCCTGGTTCTACAACCTCCCTGAGGTCGCCTGTGACCCTGACCCAGATGGACCACCTTGCAGCTCTCTGCATAGGGCCAACTTTGTCCTCCTTATTGTCCCTCCTTACAGCCCGATCTTTATCCGGAATCTTGGCTGATTTCTACAGCCCCTCTCAGAGTGTGTGAATGTTTCAGGCTCCCCTCCAAAACACAGAGGAGTTGCTTAAGGAAAGCTGAACTTGGCCTCGCCTTCTGCCTGCACACCCTGAACTCCTCAGTTAGCTTTGATGTAGTCATTCTCCAAATGGGGTTGGGATGGGAGTGGTCCCAGGAGGCCATCTCCTCTCAGAGTCCTGGGGCTGCTGGTTCCCTCCATCCTTGGCTTTCTTTTTTGTTTATGTGCTACTTTCTCCTCTGGGTCGAAAAGAATGCCAGAGACATCAGAGCACAAATGTCCAAATCTCCTCCCTTTTTTTCCTCTTTCTGTAATTCTCTAGAGTTGTTGGTGTTTTTCAGTGGTGTGTGTGTGTGTGTGTGTGTGTGTGTGTGTGTGTGTGTGTGTTTTACATTCCTTTTCTGAACAGCTCCAATTTCCCTTCTGTCAGAGGCTCTTCATAATGTAGTGTTGGAGTGTTTTGTGGTTGGGGTATCATCATGATTGTAGGACTCTATGGACACCTCTTAAAGCATTAGACTCCCATCCAGCAATGCATACATCCTGTGTCTGCATGACCTTCGAATGTCCTTTGAAAACTTGGTATAGATAAGAAGCCTCTATAAAATAATCTGGTCCTATGTAATAATTTCTTCTTACACATAAACATACATGTATAGTAAATACACATATTGAATTTTCGAGGAATCTAACAACCAAATAAATGAAAAGAGGATCTCACTTTGTTTCATTTGTAAATTTGCATAGATCACTAATACTGGGCCATTCCTAATACTTCAGATGCCAGTGAAATACACAAGTACTAGTCAGCATTTGTAGCTTGCATCCTTCACGCGCTTGCACATAGGCCTACAAATCTGCCAACCTCGTTATGTCTTCTATTGGAATTGTACCTGAGCACTTCTACCCAAAAATATGTTTTAGATCATTATCATTTACTTTTTATTTATCCTCTATCCTACTGTTTGAGACTATTACTCTTAATTTTAGTTTTTTAAATCCTCACCTGGGGATATTTTCCCATTGATTTTTTTAAGAAGAGTGGAAGAGAGAGGGGAAGACAGAGAAACATTGATGTGAGAGAAACATGATTGGTTGCCTCCTCTCCTACATGAGCCCTGACCAGGGCCCAGGCCAGGGAGGAGCCTGCAATCAGGGTTTGTACCTTTGACTGGAATCAAACCCAGGACCCTGTGATCCACAGGCTGGTACTTATTCTATCTAGCCAAACCGGTTAGGGCAAGACCATTGGTTTTTAATTTATGTTTGTATTTTCTATGAATTACAGTTCAGGATATTTTATAAATGTTAAAAAAGGAGTGTACCTTCAGTCGGTCCTACCTCTCCTCTATGACTTCAGCCATAGCTAAATTATACTGTGTGGATGAAAGTGATTAGCTTATAAAATATGGGGAGGGAGAGGATCTTCACCTAAGTTTTAAAATAACATACTAAAGAACAATAAATATTCAAATCAGGTAAAGTACAACATAAAAAAAAAGACATCTAGTAATAGTGCAATAAAATAAACCAAGTGCAAAACAGGCAATTTCTGATTAATTTCCATTTAGTTTCATTTTTCATGATTCTCACTAATTCTACTTCAGTCTGTGATGGAGTCATTCTGGCCACTACTTTGTTAGTATCATTATAGATTAATAAAATCATTTGGGAAAGCAATTTGGCTGTATAATCCAGGGTCATTATAATGTGCATTACTATTGATTTGGTAATTCTTTCTGAAAATTTAAGCTGAGTTGAGCAAAAGAGAAGAAATATGCCATACAAATGAAGGTATTCACTGCAGTGTAAGGATAACTTAATTAGCAAAGAACAGGTGGGGATGTTAATAAATATAAAGTAATAACAACATGGAAGCAAACATAAAACAATTATATGCTATTTAGAAATATATTTGTGATCATTTATTCATTTATTCCTTTACTTATTTACCTATTTATTTAGTACATATAGGTGAGAAGCATTGTATAGGATTCTGGAATTATTAGAAGGGAAGAATAGGAGAAAGGAAAAATATTCATGGGAAGGGGCATGTTTTAAAAATCACATAACATATTTAGCTCAGTAAAATATACTGGGTGTACGGTTAATAATGCGGATTTTTTTTCAATAGATGTAGTTACACATATGTTGATATATATGTGATTTGATATGTAGGCTATTTTGTTGAATTGACAACAAGCTTCAAAACTTCATATGTCAAATTTTCTGAGGGTGTTAACACCATAAATATTTTTATGCTTAAAAACTTTTAATTTTGTGCCAAAAAAATAGAGCATTTGCTGGAAGTTTTAATTCATTACTTTATTTTGAAGAAAAGTGCTGCTGAAAGTTATTATATACTTTGGGAAGCTTATGGTGAACATGCTCCATCTCAAGATACTTGTGAACACTGGTTTAAATGCATTAAAAGTGATGATTTCTATGTAAAAGATAATGTCCAGATCAATTTGAACCACACTTTGATCATAAAATGATCAGATAAAGACTCCTTAGAAGGACTTGTATGCATGCATATAAGCTTAATCAATGGACACAGACAACAGGGGGGTGAGGGCATGAGTGAGGGGAGATGGGGGAATAATGGGGGAATAAGGACACATATGTAACACCTTAATCAATGAAGAAATTTTAAAAAATAAATAATAATGCAAATACTGGTTAAAAATTCAGATTGAACATTTACCAGTTAATAACATGGATTTTGTAATCAAAGAAAATAGGATAGCTGAGACTGGTTTGGCTCAGTGGACAGAGCGTTGGCTTGCGGACTGAGAGGTCCCAGGTTCGATTCCGGTTGGGGGCATGTACCTTGCTTGTGGGCACATCTCCACAGTGGGGCATGCAGGAGGCGGCTGATCGATATCTCTCTCTCATCGATGTTTCTGACTTTCTGTCTCTCTCCCTTCCTCTCTGTAAAGAAATCAATAAAAAAAATATATATATATTAAAAAAAAAGAAAATAGGATAATTTCAAGTGACACATCAAAAGTACTTTATTCAATATAATGTCCATTGCTAGCTACACATTTCCCCCATCTTTCAGGTAATGTGTAGATACTGTCCCAATAGAACTTTTCTTGTTTTGAGGCAGACCATTCAGAGACCCAATTTTCCACTTCTTTGTATGTTTTGAAGTGCTGCTCAGAAAGTGCGTGTGCCATGAATAGGAACAAGTGGTAATCTGAAGGAGCAAGGTTTGGTGACTACAACAGGTGGGTTAATATTTCCCAGTTAAGATCTTTTAATGTGTCTTTAACTGGTTTTGAAGTGTGTGATGGTGTGTCAACATGAAGCAAAATTACTTTGCCATGTCTTCTGGAACAATCTGGAAGTTTTACGATCAAAGCGTGGTTCATATTGATTATTTGTTGTCCAAAGGGATCAGTATTAACAGTTTCACCTGGTTTTAGAAGCTCATACTACCACACTTTCCTGATCCCACCAAATGCAGAGCATTGTCTTCTTTCTGAAGCGATTTGACCTTATAGTCAATGTTGGTGGTTGACCTGGATTAACCCATGATTTTGTGTGTTTGGGATTCTCAAAGTAAATCCACTTCTCCAGACACAATTCAATGCAAAAAGACTTTCTTTTGTGCCATCGAAGCAACATTTTACTGATGACTTTTTGGTTTTCCGTTTGTCTTTTGTTCAGTTGATGTGGCACCCATTTTCCTTCCTTTAAAATCTTTCTCATTGCTTGTAAACAGAAATTATTTGCTGATCAATGTTTAATCTTTCTGCAAGTTTTTTTTTTTTTGCATTTGATACTCATCTTTATCCAATGATGCTTTAATTGTTGGTCTTCAAACTTTTTCGGTTGACCTGGACATTCTTTCTCTTTCACATTGAAGTCATCACTTTTAAAGTGTTTAAACTAGAATTCACAAGTATCTTGAGATGGAGCATGTTCACCATAAGCTTCCTGAAGTAAACAATAACTCTCAGCAGCATTTTTCTTCAAAATAAAGTAATAAGTTAAAACTTCCAGCAAATGCTCTTTTTTTTGGCATGAAATTCAACATTTTTAAGCGTAAAAATATCTATGATGTTAACACCTTCAGCATATTTGACGTATGACGTTTTGAAGCTTGTTGTCAATACAAAAAGCATCCATATCAAATCATATATATATATATATATATATATATATATCAACATATGTGTAACTGCAGCTATTGAAAAAATTCGTATTATTAACCAGTATACCTAGTAACTTAAAAAAGCTATCGCTTATAGCCTGCCCCTGATCTTATTTCTACTGTTAACCTCTGAGTGTCCCTGGGCAAATAGTTTCTCTCTTCTGAAGCTTGTTTTTCTTCCCTGTGAAGTGGCGAGTTTGACTTCTAGAACACAATGCAATAATCTCATTCATTGATTCTACAAATGTTTTAAATATTTGATTCTTTCTCCTATCATAAACTATTCTATCTGGTTAATCATCAATATTGCTAGTGTGGAAATAGTAACCATTCTTTTCAAAACAATATAAGCTAATATGTTTTTCGATTCCTAGCCTTTTACTTGTTTTTTATTCTCGGTAGCTACCGCACATAGCATGTTGGAATAGATCATAAGAAATTTCCATTCCTCATCATGAAATTTAATGGGGCATTGAGATTGCATATGAACATCTCCAAACCTTAGAAATAACAATTGGACTTTTCGCTGTTTCCATCACTGCCATTGGTATTTTGCTTGTGGTTATTTTTGATGAGACTATTTCCCCCACTGAACAATATGATATTTGGGTTAAAATAAGGGGACGGTTTATGTGACTTCTCCGCTAAACCTGAAGGGGATAAACAAACAGCAGAAACACCTTCGGTACAAATAGCTTAGTTAATGGGTAATTTTACACAAAGCAATTTTACCTTAACACGGTTTTCCTCGTGGTAGAAATTGAAACAAGGATCATGATTCAAGAAATACAGAATATGTGTCAAGCGCTCTTTGGTTTGATTAAAATGTCAAGAACGCATAGTTGGCTCTTGGAGAAAGGGGAGATGTGGGTCTTTTGTTTCCAGAAATTTCGCCTCCCCACCTAAAACCCCCCCCTTCTCTCCTCCTCCCCCTCATCCCCCCGTTTTACGAGCCATGCCTTTTCCAGGGCAGTGCCACGTTTCTGTACTTCGCACCGTGGCTACAGCAGCTGTGTTAATTAAATAGATATGTCACGGCGCTGAGGCCAGTGCCTGCTGCCACCTTGGCAGCCGGGAGCCTGCACGCATGGCAGGCAGCATCCCGCCGCAGCCACTGCCGCTGCAGAGTCCGGGCAGGACAGGGCAGACGGCGGCGGGGAGCATCATAAACCGGGAGCGGAGACCTGGCGCTCATCTGTGTCCGTATTAAACATGCCATAAAATATTTATGGGATTAAATATGGGCACGCTTCTCTCCCCGGCCTTGGGGTATTTGGATATGACTCTGAGAACCCGGGGTAAGATCACCTAGAGTGGCGACAAGCCGGGTGTCAGTGCAAAGCCATAAATTGTTCGCTTATGAACACGAGGCGGTGGTGCTCGTTGAGGCGGGAAGTGTTGGTGGGACGCCTGCCCTGTACGGAGGTGAAGCGGACAGAACTTTAAAAGGATATGCAACGTGCTCCGTTCTAATCGATAGCTGCAGTGGGGGTAGAGATGCTAAGGATATTGGGTGCGAGGGTAATCATTCAATATCACTAACCAGGTGCCCGATTTCTATCTCTTCTGCTTATTTCAGGAGAGAAAGGCTTTATCATGTGGGCAAAGATCCAAGATCCAGAGTAGGAAAATTATTTTGGGAATATGTATTAAAAAAACACACACACACAAAAAAAAACCCAACACCATTCTATAGTTAATTCTTGCCAGAGTTTTACTTTCCCCAAAATTAGCCCTGGCTGTTGGTTGATTACTCTGGGATTAATGTCCAAATGGGTTTTGTGGTTTTAGTTAAAGAAATATTAATAGTAGTTAATGTTTTGTTGCCCGAAGTTTAATTTGTCTTCTCCGGATTCTGCTCGCCTAATGCTATTTTTTGGTTCTAATTGATTCATAAAGACCATTAAACAAGAGAATAAAAACGATTTGTAGTTAATTTCTGGGAGATTGCAGCCTGTGTGTTTTATGGATCAAATAACAGCTGTTGTTTGGGAGGCGCTAAGCGGTGCTGTGACTTCGGAGGGAATCGGCCTGGTGATGCGCTGCGCGCTCCCCAGAGCTGGGCGTGAACTCCTGCCCCGCGCCCGCTGCTGCGGAGAAGCGTGGTCCTCCACAGTGTCACCTCTCCGCGGGCCATCCCGCTGGGCTGCAGAACCCGAAAGGAGCCCGCCTAAACCCAGGACTGGAGAACATGCAGAACATTCAACTCAGCTCATGTTTCCATTTTTAGAAATCTGGTACTCCGAAAAACCCAGGTTCGAAAAGGCAATCTCTCCCCTAAGAACATTCTAATGGAACAGCCCAGCTTTAATGCTGTATCTGCTCTTCGTCTTTGGGAAGTTATTTGACTAAATCTATGAGCAGTGAGTGGAAGCTGATAGATAATAGATAGATAGATATAGATATGCATATATATACACATATACAGATATAGTTATATATAGGTATACATATATATATACACATGTATATATATATATAGTATATGCATATCTCTATCTACACCTATATATATCTATATCTATATACCATATCTATACCTATATCTATATACTTATAAGTATATCTATATATCTATACCTATATATACCTATATGTATATCTATATATCTATATATCTATATATCCATATACATATATATCTATATACCTATATCTATATACTCACAACACAAAAAGCAGAAGAGCAAACTAAGAAAAAGCAAGCGTTGGCAATCTGCTATTTCTCTTGTGCCCCAATCTATATTTCAAGACCAGACCATCATCTGTTCCATTAGTCCCCCTCCATCATTTTTTATTAAAATATTTCAAGGTAAAGACTCCTGACCACCAATGCCCGCAAGGGTCAACCAGATGGAAGTCTAACCGGAAAGTCCTTTAGTGGCTGCGATAAGGAGACCAGCAAAGAAGGCCTTCAGAAGGAAAAATTATGCCGTGTGAAAGATGATGACCCCAGAGGGGCTGATGGACTCTTCACCTTAAATACACACTGCAAGGGGGTGAGAAAGAGGAGGAGAGGGTTCCTCTGATGCGAAACTGTTATGCTCTTAACTTGCTCTGGGGCAACATAAGAAATATATTCTATTTTTAAGACAAGAGACAATACTCCTGAGGGAATGTACTGTACAGCGAGAGGCCAGGTTTAGAGAGGGAAAAGGCGAGTATGTAGAGATTATGTAGGTCTAAATCTTGATGGAAAATAGAAAAGCATTTTCAAATTTAACTCCACATACTTTTAAACGGGCAAGTTGAAAATAAGGGAATAGATTTGAGTTTTAGCCACACAGCTCACTTCAGGTCCCCATTCTGTGCCCACCTGCCCCCACCTCACATAAACACAACTCTCAAACACATGCATGTGCACCCACATGTGCAGCCACATAAACATATGCAAACAAAACCAAAATAGAAGGGCAACAATTAACCCTTAGTGGACTGGAGGGGGTCAATGGGGCGAAAAAGACATTTGAACAATAAAGTTTTTTTGACTTCTCTCCTATTACCATTAATGTTAAGAACTTTTGCTCCGTTTTTCCAGTAAATATTAGACAATTCAATAAATTATCTTTACTTTGGAATGAGCTTGGTTGAAATACTAGATATAGTTGTTCCATATGAAACCCTGAAGGAAGGCATTTTAAACATGTCATATTACCAGGTATCATCTGCATGATGCTGTATTTTAACATCATCATTAGTTAATACAATTCTACTTGTTTACGATATGGGGTGAATTAAAAGTCAAAGCCATTCTTTGAGCTCAGGGGGCATGAGTAGGTGTGAACATAGAGGCCTTGAAATGGATCTTTCTCTTCCATTCAGGGTAGAAAATATGTGTGTATCATGCCTTCTAAATTATAAAATATTTTAAATACACCAGAAAACATTGGGACTTTTAACATCATGCTCCTTTCTATCAGACTTAATAAACTTTCTTTTGCATCTTATTTTATTTATTTAATTTTTTAAATGTATTTTTTTATTGATAGTATTACAGATATCTCCCATTTCCCTCCCCATTTTTCCTCTCCTTCCCACCCACCTTGATCTTCACTACCATATCGCCTGTGTCCATGGGCTAAGCATATCCTATATAAGAGGAATATGCTAATTAACTGTAATGCCCTGAGGCATAACAACCGACCACACATGCATAATGATCAGATCACGGATCTGCAGGAGGGTGGGCAGTGAACTACAGCTGAGAGGTACAGGACTGGTTGGGCAGGCCAGCAAGCAAGTGGGAGGTGGAGAGCTACAGGAGGGTGCAGGGCAGCAAGCTATGAGGGGCAGCGCAGTGGGTTGAGAGTCACAGGGGGGTGGCAGCAACCTACTGGTGTACAGATTCATGCACAGGGCTAACTAGTAAGTACATAAGTTCTTTGGTTTATCTTAAAACAATAAAATTAAACATTCCATGTGTAGTTGGAAGATTTGCCCATCTCATTTTTTTCCTGTTTTCTATGGGGAGATAATCACACCCTGAAGTTGGAGAGTATACTTCTAGCACATGTGCTCCTATGTTTGTACTTTGGTAACATATACTTGTTTCTTTAAACAGTATGTAGTTTGGGCCAGCTGGTGTGGTTTAATGGTTGAGTGTCAACCTCTGAACCAGGAGATCACGGTTTGATTCCCAGTCAGGGCACATGCCCAGATTGCAGGCTCCGTTCCTGGTGTGGGGTGTGCAGGAGAGAGCCATTCAATAATTCTCTCTCATCATTGATGTCTCTACCTCTCTCTTCCACTGCCTTGATCTCTGAAATCTTTAAAAATATATATATTTTTAAAAAACGTAGATCGGGTTTCATCTGTTTGGACATCTTATCTTAATGCTGTCACATTCTTTCCTTTTACAACTTCATTTTATAAAATTTGGTATTGTGTATTAGATAACATCAAACTTTTGGTAGATACAGATTTAATTCATCAGTTTATCTGCTATGCAATAGTGATCTATTATGAGATTATACTGCATTTTTTCCATTCGCCCTTGGATGGCCATTTATATTATTCCCTTCTTTTGATATGATTTTGTTGTTCGCTTTTTTGTCTTTATCTCTTGGACACATGTTACTTGCAGTGATAGTCAAACTTCTTAAAACACTCTCCAGCAGAAGTGCTCGCCCATCATCATGGGAAACTGAATTATAGGCGTGGATGCCAGCCATAGAAATTGTCACAGCTGTAATTAGGTGTACCAGCTGAAGAGCCTAGTGTTCGAGAATACTTCTCAGGGAAATGGTTAGAACCGGGAATTGTTGTCATAGGGAGGCACTCAACTACTCCATTAAGCTGCTATTCAGCGTTGTAGTACCCATTTACTCCTACCAGGAATATATTAGAGCCCCCACTCTTCTACATCCTCAATTATTGATACTGCAAGATATGTTAGTGTTTACCTGCTGATGGATTTGAAATATCTCCTTGATGTTTAATACATCTTTTTCTGATTATCACTGAGGTTGAACATTGTTCCATATATTTATTAGTCATTCGCATCATCTCATCTACGAATTACATCATTTGCTCTCTTTCTATTTATGCATTATATTGTGTTGAATACTCTTTATGAATTATATGCAAAACAAATATAGTTGTCCAGTCCACAATTTTATTATCATATTTTATGTTGCTCATTGTCATATATAAGTTCTCCATTTTACTATTGTTGAATTTTTTCTTATTTTTAGAAATCTTAATCTAACATCATAAATGAACTTATACATTTATAATTATAAATTTTGTTTCAATGTTCTTTAATCTATCTGGAGTTCTTAATGTCAGAATGGGATCTGACTTACTATCTGTTTAAATTTCTCCCATATGCCAAGTTTAAATATACAGGTATTTTCTATTTTTTTTTTTGTATTCACTTTGATTTCATTTCATGCTAGCTTTGTATTGGTACCACACTGTCAAATTATTGTTCTGATATTAACATCTTTAGTCCAATCTCATTTTTTCTCTTCTTCAAAGTTTTCTTATATTTTTTTTACCTATTCTTCTTTATGACTTTCAAATTAATTTGCCAGCCATCCAAGAAATCCCTGATATGATACTAGTTAGGGTCAACATTGCATTATAGACTAAATTAAGAAATATCTACATTTTTAAACATTGAATATTTTCATCTGTATTCATCAGAAACATAGTATAGCTTTCCATTTATTTTAGGTGTTTTGTGTGTGTGTGTGTGTTTTCAGGGGCAGAAGTGATCCATCAGTGTTTTAAAATTTGCTTCCTACATGCCTTGGGCATTATTGTTAGGCTGATTGCTAAACACTTCATAGTCTATTACTATTGCAAATAAGGTTATTTAAATCTTTGTTTTTTCTAATTGCCAGATCCTGCAGTATAGGAATATAATTGTCTGTATGTTGGTCTTGTAACCAGCAGCCTTGCTGAATGATCTTCTTTCTAATAGTCTATCTGCATATTTTATTGAGTTTCTAAATGGACATATTGTTATAGACAAAGTATTTGTGTTCTCCACAAATTCATATGTGGAAATCCTAACCCCCAATGTGGTTGTATTAGGAGGTGATGAGAGTGGAGTCCTCATGAATGGCATTAGCAGCCCCCAGAGAGATCTCTTGCACACTTTCACAGTTAATTATTTTATAATTTAATTTTCACTTGTCTTATTTTCTTTTATTTACTTTCTGTGAGTTTTTTTTTTCTTATTTTTTGGTATGATTTTTTTCCTAAATTTCAGAGTTGAAAAACAATGTCATTGACTTTTTGGTATTTCTCATTTCTTATTTCTATTTTTATTATATACTTTTATAGTGGTAGATTTGACTCTGAATAGGCTGTGGATTATTACTTGTGGTATTTTCATTCTCATGTGAAATTTGTAGTATATTGCATTGTTTGGTTTATAAAACTTACTATATCTTAAGAAGGCTAAATATGTGGATTTTTTTGTTGTTGTTATTCCATTGACATTGTATTTTTAATTTAATTGAAATGAATGGTAAAATTATTAGGCTATATACTCAGGTTATACGGGTGTTAGGGGGAATTTTTAATACATTCTATGTACACATGTAAAATGTAGATTTTCTAAATATTGAATGGTGTTCTACAAGTATGCATTACATCTAACTTTTTCACTGAGTTTTTATAATTTTCTTATTCTCATGTTACGTTAAATGCAAATAAGCTCTAAATTATTTTTAGCTTATTAGTAAATGGTTTGTTTTATCATTATAAAGTCTTTTTATCAATATTTTTAACTTCATAGTGTATTTTGTCTAACATCAGTGTAGTTACCTAAAAATTCTTTTTTTTTTCAGATGCCATATGTATATATTTCAGAGGAAGGGGAGAGGGAGAGAGGGAGAAACATCAATGATAAGAGAATCATTGATCAATTGTTGCACGCCCCACACTGGGGACCGTGTCCACAACCTGGGCATATGCCCTGACCAGGAATCAAACTGTTACCTTCTGGTTCATAGGTCTATGCTCAACTGTTGAGCCATGCCATCTGCGGTTCAGGTGCCTTTTATTTTTAGAGGTTTTACTTTTTTTTAAAACCAGCATATTCTTTTTTCTTAGTTAACTGGATCCATGGACACAGACAACAGTATATGATGGCCAGAGGGAAGGGGGTGGAGGGAGGAGGAAGAAGGTAAGGAGGGCTAAATGGTGATGGAAGGAGACTTGACTTGGGCTGGTGGACACACAGGGCAGTATGCAAATAATGTATTTTAGAGTTGTATCCCTGAAGCCAATATAACTTTACTAACCATTGTCATGCCAACAAATTCCATTTAAAAAAGAGAATGGTTTTTGATCTTCATTTTTAGCCTTTCAAATATCATCAACATACTTCAGATGCTCGCAGAACATTTGTAGCTCATTGGGTAGTAATTTACCCTCTGGTTGCTCTCTGTGAACTTTCTCTCATGGGGATTTATTTGTTTGATTTGTGAGTTGTTTTTTTTTCTTTGTTGTCCTCTGTGCTCTGGGGCCCTAGGAATGTGAGTTATAGAAAACTGTTTCAATCAATTTTGTTAAAGTGGGATTTGTACCACCGAGTTTAAGCTCATTATGCATGTGGAACATTTATGGTATTTCTGTATTTCACAGTAGGGTTTTTTTTTTCATTTTTCATCATTGAGTCCCTTGATGAGAAGTAACTTCCATTGCTACTTTTAAAAATGGATATTTTATAATATTTGTGTGTGTGTGTGTTTAGGAGAACCATTGGAAGGCCTAGGCTTTAATTGGCCTTAGGCCACATGTTTGTTCCTCGCCTTTTATCCTAAGAAGTATATCTATTTTGTATCCCTTATGGTTTTACAGTCTTCTGGAGAGGACCACTCTAGCTTTATGTAGGTTCTTTCATTCTGTCTTCTAGGAGATTTTATTTACACTTGCTAGAAACTCAACTAGTTTACACATGCATGCTTAAACTTAAAAGTTCTAATACTTTTTGGGAAAAAAAATCCAGATTCTTTCAGATATTGTCATAACACTTTTAAAAACTTGAAGTGCCCTATTATTGAAAAGTAATATTTACACACACCTACCTCATGTTGAATAGCCTGCTGGAATTTCCACATGTGTGATTTTATTATATTGTAGAGTTCCCCAGTATTATTCTTACCCTACAAGTGAGAAAAGCTGGATTTAAGGTATTAAACATGTTCATAACCAGAGCTCTATCTGTCCCAGGATACATAAACACACTGTAATATTATTCAGAATTAATAATATATTAGAGGCCCAGTACATGAAATTTGTGCATGGGGGCGGGGGGGGCGTGTCCCTCAGCCCAACCTGCAACCTCTCCAATCTGGGACCCTTACCTGGATCAGGCCTAAATGGGCAACCTCTCACAATCCAGGATTGCTGGGTCCCAACTGCTCGCCTGCCTGCCTTCCTGGTTGCCCCTAACTGCTTCTTCCTGCCAGCCTGATTACCCCTAACCACTCCCCTACCAGCCTGATTGATGCCTAACTGCTCCCCTTTAAGCCTGTTTGCCACTAACTACCCTACCCTGCAGACCTGATCACCCCTAACTGCCCCCTGCCACAGGCCTGATAACCCCAACTGCCCTCCCCTACAGACCTGGTCCCCCCGCTCAACTCCCCTCCCCTCCCTGCAGGCCTGGGTCCCCCTCTACTGTCCTCCCCTGCTGACAATCTTGTGTCTGCATGGGGGCAGCCATCTTGTGTGTTGGAGTGATGGTCAATTTGCATATTACTTTTATTAGATAAGATTAGATAGGATAGAGGTCTGTTGCACAGGTGGGGGCCAGCTGGTTTGCCCTGAAGGGTGTCCTGGATCAGGGTGGGGGATGTCTTGGGGTGTGGGGAGGCCTGGGCAAGGGGCCTGTGGTGGCTTGAAGGCTAACCACGACCCCCAGCAATCCAAGCAGAGGCCCTTGTATCTGGGATTTATTTATCTTTTCTAATTGAAACTTTGTAGCCTTCAGCAGAGCCAAGCCTCCTGCTTGAATGAGGCCTTAAGCAGAGGCCATAGCAAGCCAGGGCAGGCGGAATGCTTGGCTTCCTCCATTGCTGGGGAAGCCCATGCCTCCTGCTCTCTCCGTGGCTGCAGCCATCTTGGTTGGGTTAGTTTGCATACTTGTTCCTGATTGGCTAGTTGGTGTGGCTTGTAGGTGGAGCGGAAGTATGGTCAATTTGCATATTACTCTTTTATTAGATAGGATTAGAGATATAAGTCCTTATATGTTTGCCAAATGTTCACCCCATCATGTAAAATTATAGATGTTGTCTTACATTGTTGTGTAACCTGTAGTGTACTGTCAGTCGTGTTATAAAAACTTTCCTTATATCATATACATAAATGTCTCCAAAAGCCTTTCTATCCTATACATTTGAATAAAAGCAATTTATCCTCATGAGGCATTAGATTCTGCTAATATGTTTGGGAGACTGTCTCACATGACCTTTGCAACAGCAGTGACTCCTTGTTGCTTATGGCCTACGTCCAATGGACATTGGGCTATGAGGCAGACCAGTTAAGGAATCAAGGCCTACCTATGGGTATTTTTGTACATGCTTAAAGTCAGTAGTTCCTAACATCAAATTGTCAGACACAGGCAGAAAAGAAGGAAACAGGGTGTTTCTTGGACTGTAGTGTGCAAGCTAATGATCAACAAGAAAGGGGCAAAGGGAGGATGCTAGTACCCAGGATTCTTCTGGTTGAATTCATTAGCATGCAAATTAGGCTTGCTTAAGCACAGAGGACTCTATTGGCTCCTGTAGTCAATCTCCCAAATAGAGAGATTGGCCTTTAGTCATGGCAGTAGGTATGCCTCTTTCTCACTCCACTCTTGACTCTCTTGTGTGAACTTTAGTTTCAGGGATATTCTCTTCACATGTAGCAAAGATGGCCCTAGACAGTACCAGAATTACTTCTTTGTAGCCTTTGATGCAAGGAAAAAGAGAGGGGGAGACAGGGAGTCAAACCCATTTTCTCCCCCAACAGCCACATTAATCCAAGAAAATATTTTGACTAGCTTACTTGAATCTTGAACTCACTCCTGAGATCTGTAACTAGGGTAAAGGGTCACCCAACCAGTTCAGTGGCAATGGAGATCAGACTTCAAACACTGGAATGACAGACAGACAATTTACACAAGGAAAAAAAGAGGTATTATATTTCCAAAAGAGAGACAGGATGCTGAGAAGTCAAAACAACAGATGTCAACTACAAAATTTCTACTTTTTCACATGGGTGCAATGATTTAGGGGTTCTGGTAGTTTAAAAAATTTAAGGTGCTGGTGCTTTACTTATTTCTAGAATATAAATTTTAGTCCGGCCCCATCTAATCTCAATACAAAGTAATACATGTATTTCATAGGACTTGCAAAATCAGGGGTGGGGGGAGAAAGAGCAGGTGCAATTATACTATGAGTGCTATCCAGATACCTTTATGTATTCAATTAATTATGGAGCACTGTTATTTTGGTGAATTTCTTTTATTTAAAGAGAGAGATCCTCTTTTTTTTGTGGTTTCTTTTATCTGGTTTCAGGACTTTTTCCACCATGGAAATCTTAAGTACTCCCTTAACTTAGAAGCTTGATTTTTTTTAAATCAAATTTTCCATAGCTTAAAAAATATCTTTTGTTTCTGTTGTGTGTGTTTTTTTTTAAACTGGTGAATGTAATTTATTCTATTCACCTCGATGTTATTAAGATTAAAAATGTCTGCTCTGTGAAAGGCAATGTCAAGGGAATCAGAAGACAAGCCACAGACTGGGAGAAAATATTTGCAAAAGTCATACCCGATAAAGAAGTGTTATTCAAAATATACAGAGAACACTTACAATTCAACAATAAGAGATTAAACAAATCAATTTAAAAAATGGGCTAAAGATTTTAGCAGGCACCTTACCGAAGAAAATACACTATGGCAAATAAGCATATTAAAAAAATGTACATTCTATGTCATCAGGAAATGCAAATAAAAACAGTTGTGAGATATCACTATCAGAATGGCCAAATCCAGAACACTGACAATACCAAATGCTGCCAAGAATGTGGAGCAATAGGTACTCTCATTTATTTTTTATTAAAAAAAAATATATTTTATTGATGTTTTACGGAGAGGAAGGGAGAGAGATAGAGAATTAGAAACATTGATGAGAGAGAAACATCAATCAGCTGCCTCCTGCACACCTGCTACTGGAGATGTGCCCGCAACCAAGGTACATGCCCTTAACCGGAATCAAACCCAGGACCTTTCAGTCCGCAGGCCGACACTCTATCCACTGAGTCAAACCGGTTTCGGCAATACTCTCATTTATTGCTGTTGGGAATGCAAAATGATACAGCCACTTTGGAAGAGTTTGGCAATGTTTTAGAAAATGAAATATATTATTACCCCATGGTCTAGCAATTGTGCTCCCTATTATCTACCTAAATGAGTTGAAAATTTATGTTTATTTAGAAACCTGAGCATATATGTTTATAGCAGCATCCTATCTAATAAAAGAGTAATATGCAAATTGATCATACTTCCACTATACCCACAAGGCATGCCCATTAGCCATGCCCACCAACCAATCAGAGCAAGTATGCAAATTAACCCAACCAAGAAGACTATGGCCACAGAGAGAGCAGGAGGGAGGCTTGGGTTGCCCCTGGCAATGGAGGAAGCCAAGCTTTCCGCACACCCTGGCCTGTTGCCCAGTTCTTCACTTAAGGCAACAAAGTTTCAATGGCTGTGCCAGCAAAAGGCTTGACTCTGCTCCAGACTTCAAAGATTCAATTGTTGAGGATGAATAAACCCCAGATAACAGGCCCTCTGCTTGGATTGCCAGGGGGCGTGGCTGGCCTGCAAAGCACCACAGTCCCCTTGCCCAGGCCACCCCACACCCCAAGGGATCACCCACCCTGATCCAGGACACCCTTCATGGCAAACCAGCTGGCCCCCACTTGTGCACCAGGCCTCTATCCTATCTAATAAAAGAGTAATACGCAGATTGACCATCCCTCCAACACACAATATGACTGTCCCCATGTGGTCAAAGATGGCTGTCCCCATGTGGACACAAGATGGTGAACAGGAGCAGGCAGTTGTCAGGAACCAGGCCTGCAAAGAAGGGCAGATGGGGGTGATCAAGCCTGCAGGGGAAGGTATTGAGGAGTGACCAGGCCAGCAGAGGAGGAAAGTTGGGGGTGACCGGGCCTGCAGAGAAGGGCAGTTGGAGGGGACCAAAGCCAGCTGGGGAGGGCAGTTAGGGGTGACTGGCCCACAGCGTAGAGAAATTAGGGGTGAATAGGCTGGCAGGGAAGCAGTTAGGCATCAATCAGGCTGGCAGGGGAGTGGTTAGGGGGTGATCAGGCTGGCAGGCAGAAGCGGTTAGGGGCAATTAGGAAGGCAAACAGGTGAGCAGTTGGGAGCCAGCAGTCCTGGATTGTGAGAGGGATGTCCAACTGTCTGTTTAAGCCCAGTAGGATTGGGCCTAAACGGGCAGTCGGACATTCCTCAAGGGGTCCCAGATTAGAGAGAGAGCAGGCTGAGCTGATGGTCACCACCCCTCCTCCCCCATGCACGAATTTTGTTTACCGGGCCTCGAGTTATTTATAATTTATAATTTCCAAAAGTTGGAAGCAACCAAATATATATTTCAGTAGGTGAATGGATAAATAAATTTTAGCACATTCAGGCAGTGGAAAAGTATTCTCACTTTAAAAAGTGAGCGATCAAACATGATAAAATAGGAAGAAACCTTAAATTCATACCACTAAGAAGCCAGTCTAAAAGTGCTGCATACATGCAAACTATGTCAACTTTGGAAAAGGCAAAACTATGGAGACAGTAAAAGCATCAGTGGTTGCTGGAGATGAGGCAGGGGTGAGTAGGGGGAGCATGGAGGATTTTTAGATAAGTGAAAACATTCTATATGATATTATAATGACGAGTACATGTAATTATATATTTACCCAGATGCATAGAATGCACAACACCAAGAGTGAACCCTGAGGCAAACTGTAGACTCTACGTGGTTATAACATCTCAATGTTGGTTCATCAGCTATAACCAATGCAACCCTCTCATGCAAAATGCTGATAATGTAGAAGGCTATGAAGATAGGGGCTGGAGGTGTATGGGAAATGGCTGTGTGATTTTCTCAAATTTTCTGTGAACCCAAAAACTGTTCCAAAAAGTCTTTTAAAAAATTATGAGACAGAAATAAATAATCATAAAAAAGATTTAGTGTTTGATTACTTCTGGTTTAATGAAGGCTTGTTACAAATTAATCTTAGACAATGAGGTAAAAGGAAAATAATAATAGGCCCAGCTAGCATGACTAGACCTATGACCAGAAGGTCACAGTTTGATTCCCTGTCAGGGCATATGCCTGAGTTGTGGGCTTGCTCCGCAGTGTGGAGCTTTCTTTCTCATCATTGATGTTTTGATCTCTCTCTCTCCCTCTCCCTTCCTCTCTGAAATTAATAAACATATATTTTAAAAAATAATAGGTTTTGAACATGGATTTTTATTCCTGCGTTCCTCTCTTTGAGACCATCCTTACTCAAAAGGTAATCATTATACCTTGGAGTTCTGTTTTGAGTTTTGCTATTTGAAGCACTTGTTTGATTTATAAATTCACTAAATAGTGAGACTTTTTTTCCAAGAATACCAAATGATTTTATGTACTAGAAGTCCTGATGTGGAAGGGGAAGGAAGGTCAGTGGTTCAATGCCCTCCAATGTAATATTTAGTAGTAATAATCCATAGAGTTGTCTGCTCTTTATTTTTCATGTCTTCGGAATAAGAGTGAGTATGAGTATTGCAAGCAATCCTGAAAGCAACTGTGACTTTCAACCCGGAATGTAATTTATGCTTTAAACTTTTAGCATCTGCCAACCTCAAAAGATACACCATACATGCAATGGTGCTGCAGAAACCAGCAATAAAGTGAAAGGGCATGGGGCCTGCGTCCTCTGATGATTCCAAATGGAAAGCAAAGGAAATTGCTACATTTGCCCTTTGATCTTACCCAAGTCAGAGTCAGTCATGAGGGGCAACTAATTAATAAAGGATGCTCTTTTGAATGTGGACTAGATTGAGAGCCAAAACTACACTGGTATTTTTCTGAAAGTAATTCAAGCATTTGTTAGGAAAAAAATAGAAGAGGGGGGAGAAGAAAATTTTTAAAAGTTTCAATAATTGCTAGTGTAGTAAGCTTCCAGTGCCCACTGCACAAAATATATAATTCTCAAAAGCCACATTTTCTCTTTGGTTTAGGACTCAAAGATGCTTTATTTTTGTTTCTGGACCTAATACTTGAAGCTCTGTGATGCTTTGTAACGTGTTGTATCTCTGTGGTAGAGAGTGGTCTGAACTTGGGGGTCAGGTGGTCATAGTTTGATTCCTTGCCCACACATATACCTAGGTGGTACCTTGGACACATTACTGGACCTGGGTAATTATACTATGCTGACCATTCTATGTGTAACTCACAAGTTTTTCTTGAGTTGGTTAAAATAATAAAATATGTATAAGGCCATCGCACAGCTTTCGGCATATAAAATGCTGTATATTCTCATTTTAGTTGAATCTTGAAACGTCATACACAGATACCTCAACCCATAGGCTGAAACATGACTCATGAAAATGTCTTGTTTAGCCCCAGTTGGTTTAGCTCAGCAGATAGAGTGCCGGACTGCGGATTGAAGGGTCCCAGATATGATTCCAGTCAAGGGCACATGCCCGGGTTGCAGGCTCAATCTCCAGTTGGGGGCATGCGGGAGGCAGCCGATCGATGATTCTCTCTCATCATTGATGTTTCTCTCTCTTTCCCTTGACTTTGCTCTCTGAAATCAATAAAAATATATTTTTTTAATGTTTTGTTTGGATAAATAGTTTTTAAGAAGTGTGGATTTGAATGCCTTTGGTTGGGCCACACACACTTTTTTTTTTAAATATATTTTATTGATTTTGTACAGAGAGAAAGGGAGAGGGATAGAGAGTCAGAAATATCGATGAGAGAGAGACATCGATCAGCCACCTCCTGCACGCCCCCTACTGGAGTTGTGCCCGCAAGCAAGGTACATGCCCACAATCAGAATCGAACCTGGGACCTTTCAGTCAGCAGGATGACGCTCTATCCACTGAGCCAAACCGGTCTTGGCAAGGGCCACACACACTTTAGCAGTTTGCAACAATTCCTGTCGTCCCCTATAATTTTGTTACTTTTGTGGAGAAGCCCACCTTGTATCCTCCTGACCCCACCCATTCCTTCTAACTACAGATCACTGCTACTCCGAGTTGTATCACCACAAGTTCGCTTTGCCTACATGCTTCAGAAGCTAGGCCTTGCAAGCTCTGAACTTGGATTTGATCTCGTGAGAATGGTGAATGCTCTCAGGTTGTGTTTCTGGCTTCTCTCTCTCTTTTTTAAATTTCTTTATTGATTAAGATATTACATATAGGTAGCAGGGGATGAGGGCATGAGTGAGGGTTGGGAGGATAATGGGGAGATAAGGACACATATGATTTCTCATCTTTTAAGCTCCTCAGGGCACTGCTTAGGTGTTTGAATGTCTTGATTAGGAAATTGATGTAGAATAGTGGATTTGCCTCAGTGGGGTTCCTCCTTGGTCCCTCAAGTCCTGGATACCTTGGTGCTTCTCTAATGCCTTGGAACAGATGATGATGATGATGATGATGATCAGCATCATCATCACTATTCTATCCAGCTTTTGGAGATCTTAAAAGAAGTAAAAAATGTGGTTTGTTGTAAGGGCACCATTTCCAGAAGTTGACCTTTTTATCTCTTTAATTCTGTGTAACTCATACATTTATTACCAGCCTGACCTTCTAAGCATTTGATATCCCTACTCCCAATGTAGGCAAAGGTAGTTTGGTCATGTGAATAATGCCCTTCATCCTAATTTGCTTTCCAAATTTGTATTTATCAATTCCTGGTTTTCATTATATGGAATTTTTACTCATAAAAGATAATATTAAAGTCAAATCCTAATTATAGCAAGCAATAGCCCATCATTGGTTTTCTCAAGATGTGATAGTTCTAGTAATCTTGAATTTGCTTCAGAGTTAAAAGCAATGAAATGAAATCTATTTGCCCAAAGAAACGGTGCAACCTGTTATGAAATTCCTGGTAATAGGGAAACCAGAAGCAAGTTTTGTCACAGTCTGGTGTCCTTGAGCAACTAACTTAACTCTGGGTGTATTTGACTAACTACAAAATAATATCTCTAAAATTTTATGACTTTTAGACCACTGTTATCTGGATGAGGGCTAGAATGACTGATAGAAGATATATATCCCCTTGGGTCCATAATTGTGTGACTGAGTTAATGGAGCAATTTTCTCTTTTAAGATAATTATATTTCATTTTTTTTCACATTGAAAATACCCCAAAACTTTATCATATCAACAATCCTCCCTCAGATAACCATGACTTTAAGTCTCCCTTCTCTTAAACTACACCCTCCTCATGAATAAAACTGGGTAATTGTTATCAGCATAAAAATTCAAATATTGTGGCACTAGTAAACAGCTCTAACTTCAGAGAATTATTTTAAAATCTCTAGTTTCAGGCCATCCCCTTATCAATGGGAGTCTCTTGATTGGCAAGAGCAAAGTCCACATTCACACTTTCTGTGGGTTTACTGTTGAACACCCTAGAACTGTTAGGCATTCCACAGCTCAAGTCTCCAAGGGATCCCCACCCCAACTCCACTACAGCTGATCTTTCAGGAGGTCTCTCTTGCCATTTTCAGGGATTGTGAGCTGGGATAAGACTTGTTCCAGAAGGCTTAGAAGGGGGATGGAAAATACGCTTGTTTGCCTTACTCTGTTTGGTAAAGGTCAGAGTGGAATGACTGCGGTGTCAGGGGTAGGGGAAGCAGTGGAAGGGAGAGAAGCAGGAAGGAAGGGATAATTTAACTGAACCCAAGTTGAACCTTGAAGCAGTTCAGTTCAGGGCCAGCACTGACGTCAAAGCTGTTTCTTATTTTATAAAAGCCAGGCTGTCTGATTCTAGTAGCCCCTCTCACCTTCTGCCAGTCCAAAGGGCTAGGTCATGGCCCTTTGACAGATTGTTTTTTATAGCCTTATTTCAGGTAAAGGTTTTCTTAGGGTTACTTACCCCTTTCTTTCTCCTGTAAGATAGGGTTCCAATATCGAGGGCCACAGGACAAAGGCATAAAGAAAACCTTAAGGATCACATCTGATAGGTTTTAGTGCCTTATTCCGACAGACTCCATCCATATCTGTAGTGAAGAGAAAGAAGCAATAAGCAGAATAAAGAGGCAAATCGTGTAGTATCAGGTGGTAATGATGTTATAGAGAAAAATAAAGAAGGCAAAGGGAAAGTTGTATAGAGATGGTCAGAGAACACCTCACTGAGAAGATAACATTTGAACAAATCGTGAAGGAAGTGAGGGAGTGAGCTGTATATATATATATATATATATATATCATTGGCATTTATTTTTATTTGTATGAATTTAAAAACATTTTCAAAAGTAAAGCCAAACATTGGAGGATTTTTCCTTCCAATTTTAGCTATATTCTGTTAATATAAGACCAGAAAAAAACCTTAGGAATTACTTGTTCCTTCCTCATCTTTCCCTCTTTTCTAGGTAAGAAACTGAGGCTTAAAGAGGCCAAGCATGTCTGACCAGAATGACTCAGTTGGTTTAGTATTGTCCCTTGAAGCCTAAGGTTGCCTGCCAGTTTGATTCCCTGTCAGGTACATACCTGGGTTGCGGATTTGATCCCCAGTCAGGGAGTGTACAGAAGGCAACTGATCAATGTTTCTCTCTCACATCGATGTTTCTCTCCCTCTCTCATTCTCTCTTGTTCTCCCTCTTTTTCTCTCTCTAAGCATGTACTCAGATGAGAATTTAAAAAAAGGAGGTCAAGTGCACAAGTTTCTTTACTTGGCCTTAGATTGACCAATGAAATGTTAGCAGCTTGCTGAAAAATCCAATTGAGCATTAAGAGTCAGGTTATTCTTCCACCCACCCATTTGTCCACTTACGCAGCAAGCTCTTACCTATGGAAATCAGTGCTTCTAGCCGACAATGTCAAAGAAACTGGTGTGTCCTTGGTGGACTTTATAATCCATAGAGAAGACCAGACTCATACCTAGGATTCAAGTCTATCTAAGGCAAATATAAGCAACAGTATGAATTCAAGTCCTGAAAATCATCACTATGGCATGAAGTTGGTCAGAGCATCAACTCTTGAACCAGTACCTGGTGAAAATAGGCATCGTTTTAGGGAGAGAAAGAGAAGGTCATTCATTCCAAGTAAAGGAAGCAGGAGGCTACAGTGTTCAAAGGGCAGGCAAGACTGACATCACCCAAGTTGGACTGGGAATCCCACACTGAGCGGCAGTGACAAACAGTGCCAACACTGCATACAAAGGTAATGTCAGTGGGGAAAATAATAATTAAGCTTCATTTCGTTTCCAACTTGGACAGAGTAAATGTCTGCGTGTCTCCGTGTTTGTTTCTGGACTAAATTGGCAGAGCTACACACTGAAACGGAAATCAAAGGCACTTCAAAAGTGTCTTGCTGCATATGTTTGATCTTCCTAGCTGATATTAACATTCTAAAATATTATCTAAATGTAGGAAATCCACTTTGATTTTTAAAGTGGTTTGTTTCTAATTGCCAAGAAAGTGGTTCTCAAATCTGACAAGATGAGTCACCTGGGAAGTGTTTAAAAAACTATTCCTTGGTCTCACACCCAGATGTTTTGATTCAGAAGGTCTTGCATAGGGCAGCAGAATGAGTATTTTTAACAAGCTCCACATGAATTCAGATCATTAGCCCAGTTCAGAAATACCCTCTAACAGAGGACTTCTCCTTGCCCAGGACTGTTAGCTGTTCACATCTCCACATTAGGAACTTGAATGATATACTGATTTCAATTTGAACTGTATTATTACACATAAGAGTCCTGAATAGGAATATGTCCTGTATCATTGCTTCTGAAGGCTGGCATATTTTGACTTCCTAATGAGTGAGCTTTGATTGTTGAGGTGATTTAGAGTTCTTTCTCTTTAGGTAGGAGGGAAAATGAGACACTTTATCCTGTGTCTAGAAGAAAATTAATCTACACAAATAGTGATACACAAAGTATGTGGTCATAAAATGAAAAAATGTGATTATTTTAGGCTTTATTGCACATAAACAATATGATGAATACACCTGAAAAATGAGAATAATAATAAAGCTGATTCCATAGATCAAATAAGAGATTGTTTGTAATATATCTGGTACAGTCTCTGGTACATAGTTGGGATTCCCAAATAACAATAATAGCTCCTATTATTTGTTTAAAAATCTTCTTCATGTCTTCCTCAAGTTGAGATCTGACTGTCCAGACATATAAAATAGCCTTGGTTGGTGTTGCTCAATTGGTGGAACATTATCATCTTTGGAAAAATGCCTATTTAGGTCCTATGCCATTTTAAAAATGAGATTTGGTTTTTCTTGCAATTGAGTTGTATGAGTTCTTTATGTATTTTGGAAAATCAAATGTATGATTTACAAATATTTTCTTCAGTAGGTTGCTCTTTCATTTTATTGATGATTTTCTTTGCTATGCAGAAGCTTTTTAGTCTTAGCCTGACTTCTTTACTTTTGCTTTTGTTGCAAAAAAATAAAAATAAACTCCACAAAAACCAACAAACAAAAAATGCCGAGGAGCTTACCACCTGTGATTTCTGCTAGGAATCTTAGGGTTTCAGATCTTAAATTTAAGTCTAAATGATTTTGAATGACATTGGATATTATTAGATTTGTTTTATATCTTAAATTGGATATTATCATAGGAATAATTATTCAGACAAAACCCTCACCCTTACCCCTACTTTGGTTATATTTCTCTAACTTTGTCTCTGTTACTCTTCCTATTTGTCTTTACGGAGCTTCCAAAAGATAAGACCATCTCTATATTCTTTTTGCATTTCCTTATGAGCGTGACACATTCAGGGAAAGAGCCTTGTTTATACACAAACAAATTTGAAATGCTTATAGTCAGGACCTACTCACATTTTGTGTTCTATTGTCTTGGAAAATCTGACTTTGAGAGTATGACTATAAGCAAATAGCTTGCTGAAAACTTGAAATTCTGTAGCAAGAGAAAAACACATGATAACGTGACTTCACCTCAAAGATACTCATTAATACTGACCATAGTAACTTAAATAAAAAAGCACAAGAGAGAATGAAACATGCATAAATACAAATAATTTAACACTCATGGGTTTCTTTTTTAGCTCATTCTGAATTTCTCATTACAGTGTGTTTTTGACGAGGTGTGAGAAATACTTTGTACTTTCCAGAAATGGAATCTTTCATGGGAAAGCATATTATCTTTACAACTTGTTAAAACAACTGTGAAATAAACAATCTTTTCATCTTCAAAGTGGAAGGGCTGGTTGACACCCTCCCTCATTTACACGTAAGAGATTTTTTTCCTCTGAACTAGGCATCATGGGAAACTTCTTAATAGGATCTGCTGTAAATTCCAAACGGATGTGAAGAACTCATCTACTGTAATGTTTAGACATTGCCAACAAAACGAGGCTGGTTCCCATAGCCTTCCTCTTGATGTAGTCTAAAATTGCTAAAAGCCCTTTATTTCCCTATATGCTCTAAGTAAGTGATATTTTTTCATTCTGGTCATAGATGAAATAGATTTAGTGCTTTGAAACTAACTGCACATGAATATAAACTGGAAGCCATTTCAAGAAGTCAGTGGACCAGCACATAGAGTGAGAACACACAGCAGATTGTACAGATTATAAATTTTGACCAGTTCAAGTCATTTTGACTACCGTAATTTAATCTAGCCATAACATTTTTCCCTCTTATCACAGCTCAAGTGACCCTAATGGATTATTATTTCCGATTTTTCTCTAAATCTATTTATAGAAAAAAATTGGAATGTGTTCATTTCTTGAACGATCTTCCCATAAGATCTTCTTCCAGAGGAAAATAGGTGTATGCTAGTTGTTGGTTGAATGAATAAGTGAGGACAGATTGGAGTTTAGCAAGGGCAAATTCAGTCTAGGTGACACAGGAGTCAACTACCTGTAATTTTTAATAATTTTTTGGGAGTGGTAGTATTTGGGTAGTATGTAGGGCACACAGTATATTTTCAGACTTGAATATGGAAGAAGTGAAGCAGGAATCTGGAATTAAGATACTTTTATTTGTGCACATAAGCCTCTATTACACCAACTAATTTTTCTTCTGGCTATTAATAAAGCTATTGTGAGGCATTAGTTGGTAGAATAGTCTTTATCAGCCTCAATGTGTTGATATTTTAGACTGGATAATTCTTGTTGTGGGAGGCTTCCCTGTGGATTGTGGGAGGTTGAACAACACCTCTGACCTTCTACCAAATAGATGCCAGTAGCACCCTCCTCCACCAGCTGTGACAACTAATAATGTCATTGGGCATTGACCAGTTTCTGCTGGAGCAAAAGAGAAGAGGGGAATCATCTCAGGTTGAGAACTGTAGGTTTGGAACAATCATGAATGCTATGCTTGTGATTTTCAATTACATGTCATGAAATACTCTGATTAGAACATCAATAATATTTTTTTTTCTATAAGGCTGAGCTCCAAAGAAAGTTAGTGCAGTGGGAACAGTCACTTAAGTTTATCAGAAACATGACTTTATTTTGGGAGGATTTGACTTAATTTCTATTGTGGTATCCATCCACTTCTGGCCAGGCCCGTTCCACTAGGATAGCAGAAATTTAATCATGGTCAATATAGTCAATCTTTTTTTTTTTTTTTTCAGAATTTGTCAGGCCTCAGAGACATAGTGCCCATGAATCAGGAATGGATTTCCAACCTAATTTGCCTATTTTGGTATCCTTTGTAATGTCCATCATTCCATCTGGACATCAGCCATTGGCCTATGTTGGTCAATACTAAATCAGTTATCTCCCCTCTTCAAGGTATGATTGCTCTCTGCTGCTTCTGTGTTCTTCTTGGCTATAGGGAAGTTTTTCTGCTGCTCCTATATCATCTTGAGAGATGGGACATTCCACAGGTTGTCTAAAGAATTGGGCCGGTTGAAATAAAGGTGAATGTTATATAAGATGATCGTGATTAAGGACCATTTTTATCTTACTAGAAACTTTTGGTTAAACTAGCACCATACTCTGTGATTTTTTTTTTCAACATTGCGTTGTGGATTATTTTCACCTTGTATTCAGTTTCCATAGCAAATTTCTTCAGTAAGTTACTATCTCTCATTCCTCTTAAATGGTGTCTAGTTTAGCTATCCTGAAATTTGATCATACGAATTCTCGTGTCCTAATCTTGTCTGACTCCTCCCCCTAATCCCCACCCCCTCTTCTCTTTCTCTTTCCCTTCCCATTTTTGTTCCTCCCCCTGTTTCCTCCTCCCTCCTCTTCCTCATATTTCTTCTTCTCTCCCTCCCTCCATTTCTCCCTCCTTTTTGACATAGTTTGCATCCTAAATTGCCTGTGTTAGGACTATTCTTTTCCACCCCTAATTATCTTGGTCAACTTGAGTCATAAATATTGATAATGGCTAACTATTCACTAGCATTTTATTTACATTGCCTAATTAGATACCCTAATATCTCTGAGTTCTGAGAAGACGAAGGCAGAAGTTCTCTGACATGGTCTTGGAAGCCTCACAGCATCATTCTCAGTGCATTTTACTGGTTACAAGTGAGTCACCAATGCCAGCTCAGGTTCAAGAAAAGGAGAGTTAGATTCCAAGCCTTTTGCTGGGGAGTGGTAGGGTCCCATTGCAGAAGAGCTCAGGGGATAAGAGAGATTGTTGCCACCAGCATTGGAATATACACTTTGCTACATCTGTGTTGGGATGGTGACCCTGTCATTTACCGTTTGACTCTCTTTTTTGCCTCATTCTTCCAAATCTCTGAAGTGAGAGTTAAACTGAATTATGACTAATTTTTCTTCTGGCTATTAATAAAAAGCCTTTGTTTCCACATAGACCCCATATTACCCAGGTTATGTCTTCCCAACATTTAAGCAAGGCATTCATCATACAAAAAAAGAAAGGGGAAGGCAAGAACAATTCTGCCATTTCAATGACTCTCCCATCAACATTACTTAAAATTTAAGAGGAAACTGAAGTTCAGGTTTCCCCTAGAGCATTGGCTCATCTGGAGCATTTTCCCTATAATGTTCTAAGAAAGCAGTGCTCCTAATAACTATCTAGCTATTTGATTGATCAGATATCTTTGCATTTAAAGATGAATATCTATATGACAGGAGATAAGAAAGAAATAGGAAGACAGCTTGTTAATACTGTGTCAAGTATAGTTCTTTATCTTTTAAGGTAGATAAAAGGCACTTTTAATAAGTAGTACTAAACTTAGTGCCTCTGAGTCAGAGCCAATCACTTCTTTTTTTAAATGGAAGATCACAAAGAATCATCTCAACCCTTAACATGTAGGTAGATTTGAAGTTTTAGAAGGCCTGTTTTTCAATGTTTAACTGGGTGGATGGCGTAATTACAACATGCACAGATGGTTGCAGTAGAACAAGCATATTGAGCACAGAGCATAACAAATACAATCAGATCATATTTCCTGCAACTGTAGGCCATCATAAGTAGGTAAATGCATTGTTATAAAAAATATGAAGTATAATAATAATTCTCAATCTGCTCTCTCAATAACTGGAATTCCAGTTGTTGCACTGGTTACCATAGGCTGGAATCAAAAGTGGCAGTGGATGGGAAGAAAGACAAGTCAGTTTAGAAAGGTTATTTTAGAAAATTGTCAAGAATTTTAGAATCTTGACAATGTGCCTCAAAGTCTTAATAATTGAAGGATATCTCCTTTATCACAACTGTTCCCCTCTTTGAAGGCTGTCACTAATGATAGGCAATTGTTAAAAGACATTGACTCCTATATCTTGAAACCTTCGACAGATGAGCAAGTCACATTCGTTTAATAAGTTAAGATCGTGCTGTTCTGTGTAGTTAGAAAAGCCATTGTGTGTGCAGTCAGAACATCTGAGCAGTCTGGCTCTGATAAGTCTGTGAGTCACTCACCTTAGGTAAGCACCTATTCTGCCCAACTGGCATCTGCTAATATGTAAAACTCAAGAATTCCTTTCATCCCTTGAGCTCTAGTTCCATTAAATTGTCCTAAATTAGCAAGTTTTCTTGGTGAGTGATCTTTTAAGAAACTTTTACAGGCACTAGCATTGGGAGCACATATTTTTTTTAACTCTTTTCAGTCATTTAATCTCGTTCCCCCTTACCATCCTAGCTCAAGATTGGATGCTACAACCCCAGTGAACAAAACTAAAGACTTCAAATTAAACATGTTCCCATTTATGATTGGCATAAAAGAACAGCCTGTGTAAACCATGCATACAAGGAAAAACAGAACTTGCTCAAATACTGAGCCAGTTTTCAAATTAAATGGCTTCAGCTGAGAGAGGACTCATGGGAAATCACCTTTTCAATAGAGCCGTGGAGTTCCCATGTCATACCTCATTTGAACATTTCACTGTAGCAGCCACTGAGCTGTACTGGGCAGAGAGAATTTTATGCCTAGTACCGTTGACTGATTGTTATTTTTGAAAATGCCCCAAAAATGTTGAATCAAATTTAGAACTATATTTGAGTGTAATAGAAACTCAAGAAATAAAAATAAGGCAAATAAAAGCCGGAATGATTGTTAGAGAAACCCAAGAAAAAGAAAGAAAACAGAGTATGAAATAGCATAGGAAGGATAGCACAGAGGGCAATAAACCATGAGATTGTGGGTGGGGCTGGGTAAAGATTGCCATATGAAACCTGTTTTGTGCAAAGGAGGGTGCCAGTGATGCTAGATTCCCTTACTTTTTCTCCCTAGGTTTATAACCTTCTAAAAATAATTCTTTGTAGCTCGAGTTTCAGAAAGCTTAATTTGCATTAGTATGTAATGTGACTATCAGAGCTTTTTAATCTCTGCCAAACCTTGTAACTAGCTCAAAAGATGGGTGGGGCATCATTTCCATTCTCTTTTGCTTCAGGGAGAGGATGGGGAAGGCTGAGGCAGAGCATGATTATTCCCTTGTTCCTTAGATTGTTACCCAGCGTGGTACTCTAGGAGAATGACAGTATTTTGGAATGCAGTGATTTCCAGCTCCGGCTGACCCACGCTGAATAGTTTGAGCTTCAGGTGGCTCTAAGTTGTGAAGTCTTCCATGGGGGACCTTGCTTCATAGACAGCAGGGCAGAACTCAGAATCAGAACTTGGATATAAAAGCGACTCCAGGTCACTGTAAGATTCTGAGAAAGCTGTCCAGAAAAGCTATCCACCCGTCTTTTAGCCCAGTTCTCACACTCTGAACCCTGGGGAATAGATCAAGTTTTTATTTACCTGTCCCCAGTGACCTCCTCCAACCCACACGAAGCATGTAACCTTTTACACACAACTCAATACAGCAGGGATTTTATCCAAAATAATTCCTCAGAATAAAAGGTACAGATTTATACTCGAATTTTTATAAAGCATCTCATGTATGGGATGGCCTCACAGTTATTTTATATTGAACAACCAAAAATCCTGTTTGGAGAAAACACATTTGCCTAATACATCCTCTGCTAATGCTGGTTTGGAAGACCTGTAGAGGCCATGTCAGAAGAATCACTCTTACAAAAAAAAAGACAAATTTAACATCGTGTTGGATTTCACTGGCTGAATGACCTTTAAAGATCACTTTCAAAAGCAACAGAGCAAGTGCCTGTGTTGTGATTAAATAAGTCATGAATCTTAAGGTTTTACAAATGAGTTCTTAAGGCTTGACTTAAGTTTTCCAGTAGCCTTATTTTACGTAGGCTCAAAAAGTCAGATCTCAAATGGAAATAAAAGTGACTCTGGAAATTCTTAGATGATTAAAACATGGTTCTTTCGATGGCAAAGACATTTAAAAAATGATGCATTTGGCGTTTCAATAATACTGTTTGAAATGGTGGGTAGTATTTCTGAAAGGACTATATTACTAGTGTCTTACCCTAAAGTAAGAAATACCCTAAATCTATATTTAATAACTTAATCCCTAAATGAGTCTATGTTTAAAACAGTCCAGAATTCTTTTCTAGTGTTGCCTCACTGGGAAAGTAGAAGATTGACTTACTTATAGCCTTATCATTAGGAAGCCATCAGTTATTACCTATTCATTCTACTGGACCCAACGTGTCCTAAGCTGTTTCCTTGCAAGTTAAGCACCTAACATACAAGCTGTAAACTCACTAGAACTATTAGCTGTTAACTGGATCTGGTCCCAAGAGGTAATGAGCAGTAGAAATTGAGTCTGGCAGGGTTGTGGTCTTAAAACTTTAGGAATGGGTGAATATGCTTAATTAAGTATGTATATGTCTCCCCACCAAGATGAGAGAAATACAATGAATTGTTTATCTTGGTGTTTTTGTTCACTTGAGCGTATTATATACTGGAAAGGTTCTTAATCCATTTGAATGTGCATTCAGTCTTCCATTCATTCAACAAAAGAAGCACACAAAAAATGAAGACCTGGAATGTTCCAACTACTGTACCAACTGCCAGAGAAACGGTGGTCAGCCAGAGAGACACAGGTCTCTCCTTCCCTCAGCCAAATGTGTGCTGCTCTTACAAGACCTGGGTCTTTGGCTCCCCAGTTTTACACTTTGGATTGCTGAAGCTGGGTTGCATAAACCAATAATGAAAATGTGTACTCCTGCATTTAATCTTTTTTAATTTGTCAAATGTTTGGTAAATAAAGAGGTAGGTGCTGGAGAGTAATGACCTCATGGAGCCTTAGTCAAGTCTCTGAAGGGCATCAGAGGCATTGATCAAACAATGACACAAATCAAGGTAAAAATCCGAGGGAGGGGTGCTTCAAAAAAATAAGTATTTGTTATCTCCAGAACCTAAATAATGTTTTTGAAAATGTTTATCAAAGTGTAATTTACTCATAGAAAAGTTAACAAATCACAATTGTCCAGCTTGATGAATTTTCATAAACAAAACATGATAAGCATATCAGAAGTCTCCCTTTGTAACTACTTACCTCAATCCTGTCTAATATTCTAATGTCTGAAGCCATGGAATATTTCTTCTATTTAGGAACTTTATATATTTAAAAATCACATTGCACCCAGCTGGTGTGGCTCAGTGATTGAACATCGACCCATGAACCAGGAGGTCACAGTTTGATTCCCTGCCAGGGCACATGTCTACGTTGCTGCTCAATTCCTGGGATGGGACATGCAGGAAGCAGCTAATCATTGATTCTTTCTCATCTTTTATGTTTCTATCTTTCTCTGAAATTAATTTTAAAAATATATTAAAAAGAAGATCACATTGCTTCTGTTTTTCTGTATCAACTTTTTTTGCTCAACATTACCTTTGTAAGATACCTTTATATAATTGTATATAAATTATATAGTATTCTGTTCTATGGGTACACTTCAATTTATTTTTTCTGGTATGCATAGGCAATCAGCAGTTTCTTATTTTTTTATTCTAAATAATGTTCCTATGTACGTGCTATTTTATATTTTTTAGTGAAAATATGTAAATATATTTGGTGGTTATATGCAATTGACAAGAATGTAGTTACCGGATCAAGGTGTGTATATATTTATCACTAATAGGTATTGCCAAAGTTGTTTTCCAAAGTGGCTGTATCATTTGCGTTCTCTAATGGCAACGTGCAAGAGTTTCAGTTCTTCTACATTCTTCCTAACCCTTGGTATTGCCGTTCATTTTCATTTTAATCATTCCATAGTGGCATTGCGTTGTAGTTTTAGTTGTATTTCCAAATAGGGAAGGCAGGTCCCTGAGTAACTGAAAATTGAGCTAAAGTTTGCAGTGATGAGTTATAGTTAACTGGAAAGGAGGGGAACCAAGCAAGCAGCACTGTGCAAGGAAGGATCTGGTGGCAGGAGGCGGGCTGGTGAGCAAGAGCTGGTGAAAGGAGCAGGTGTGAAAGGAGCAGAAGGTGGAGACAATCAGACAGATGAGGGTAGATATGTAAGCAGTGCTCTGATAGACCAGAATTGGGGAGTTTCAACTTCATACTCAGGGTGGCAGAAAATCACCATAAGACTCTAGGCAGAGGAGGAGAAAAGCCCATCGGATATGTTCTGATCACTCTAGCTGCTTCATAAAAGGCAAATTAGAAGGGGCAGGTGGGTGGAAAAGTAGGGAGATGGATCTGGAGAGGGGGCTACTCTAGTAGCCCCTCATCCCTCCCACGTCTTGAGAAAAAGGCTTCTTTCTGTGGCTGCATGGCTTGTGTGGGCCTGGAAGTCCATAGTGGGCCTACTCTTAGAACCTGGTGTCACCACAACCTGAGGACCTTTGGAATATGTAACCTATTCCTCAAAACTGGGTGGGGGATTGGAGGGAGGTTAACTATATTTCACAGTAATGTAAGACAAGTCTGGTCACAATCTTAGCATTGGTTTGGTTAACCAAAATGTCTATTTTATATTTTCCAAGCATTTGAATGAGAGATTTAATAATTGACTGACACAGTTAAAATGATGGGCTCTGTAGTCTTTTATTCATTTACTCAAGTTGAGATGAAAGCTAGCTCTGCCTTTATATTGATTACATGTTGAAACTAAGAGTATCCTATGTGTTTACGAGCACTCATCGGACATACTGATGCAGCCGAGTTGGCTTCAACATAAAGGAAATGCAGGTGGCATGGCTTTGTGATGAAAGAAGTGTATCCTTCTTGCAGACCAATCAACGCTAGAGTCTGAGTTTGTGGTGGTTACATGGAATTGACAAGAATGTAATTACCACATCAAGATGTGTATATATTTACCACTAGTAGGTTTTCCGAAGTGGCTCTATCATTTGCATTTTTGAATGGCAATGTGCAAGAGTTTCAGTTCTTCCATAAATTTTTTTATAGATTTTTCTTTGCAGCCCTGAGAAAATCAAGATATAGTTCTCTCTCTTTAGTTTTTGAAAATATTGTGTGATTAGTAGATACAGCTAAAATGCAATGATTTGACTGATATTATTTGTTGACTTTTAGTCAACAAATAATATCAGAGGATACTTTGAAAATATTATCTGGGTCACTGTGATTAGGGACTTGTGATGAATTTTTCTCTCTGTGATTTGTCATGAGTGTATAAAATATATAAATGTGGTGCATTGATGTTTATGTATAATACAACAGCGAAAGGATAGGGTGGAAGTTCTTTTAGTGAGCTTACCTAGCAAAACAGTAGATTAGAACAGCTATTTGAACAGTCATTAACATGACAACATAATAATCTTGAGAAATTAATTTAGAGTAAATTAAAAAGTAATGTTCAGAAATCTCTCTAGATGTGGATGTTTTGAAGATGGAGAATATCTGTGAGTGTGAGTGTGAGTGTGTGTGTGTGTAGGGGGATTTATTATGGACTGATATGGACTGAAGTTTAGCATTAACTCTGTGCTGTTGAACAATTAATTTTCTCTCTCCAGACATTGGTTTATATGCCTTGAAATAAAGGAATTGGTCTGAGATAATCCTTAAGGACTATCAAGCTCTAATGTCTTAGACTTTATTAGTAAATCAGCTATGATAATATGCTCTCCAATGAGCCCTCCATAATAGCTTAATCCCTTACTCTCAAATTAGAAAATTAAGATGATTAAAACATGCAGAAAGAGTAAGATTTTTTATGGATTTTTCTTTGCAGCCCTGAGAAAACCAAGATAGTTCTATCTCTTTAGTTTTTGAAATAATTATGTGAGTAGTAGTGCAGCCAAAATGCAATAATTTGATTAATATTATTTTTGACTATTAGTCAATAAAACTGTCAGAGGATACTTTGGAAGTATTTGAATATGTGTTGCCCTAACTTTGAGGCTGTGGAGATACACGGTGTTGTACTGTTTAATCCACATAAGCTGACATAATAAAAAGTAATAACATTTGAGAGTAATTATAAAGAGTATCATAAATATTAATTAAGAAACAAATTATGCCTTTGAGATCAATTTAAATTTATCATCCTTGTAGATAAGAAAGGGCCTAAGAAAATTTTCTCATCAACAAGACAACCTAAAATAGTCCCTAAATATTAGGATAAATATCCTAACACGCTAGGAAGCCATTAGATAGTCATTTCAGCTACAGCAAGATAAGAAATTAAATGAAATTCTCAAATTAAAAAAAAGAAATTGGTTAGAGAAAACTCTATCTGCCAATAAAAGATCTAAGCAGTCATATGAGTAAAGACTTGATGTTCCTCCTTTGATGTTGTCCTCCTGAAATATAGTAATTATGACATTTTTATCTTCACAGCACTTCCAAAATGATCTTTAAGTGTCATTTAATTGTATTCAGATGTTTATGGGAGTTGCGAGCAAATTATTTCATTAATAACGGAGACCTGAGTCTCAGAGCCTTTCTTCTTTTGACTTGTCTGCAAATATGAAGTATAGTTTATATCGTGTTGAACTTAACCCATAGGGTTGTGCTAAGTCCTTGATAACCTCCCTTTCTGGGCTTGCACTCCTGACCCTGGGTGATTCATTACCTAATTGTATTTATATTCGACTGATTGATGAGATGTGAGACAGGCAAGATAAAGGAAAGCTAAATGAGGAACTATATGTTTCACAGTTACCAACCCAGATATGCCTAAGGCCAGACAGAAATTACACGTGAGCAACATGGCCTGTGTAAGGGACAGGGATAATCTGGAGAGTGGGCCCCATTTTGATGGAGGAGTTGCCAGGATCGGTATGGGTTGCCTGATCTTCCATGTTTCAAGGGAACCCAGAATCTCAAAATCCTAGGACACTTACTTGATTTTTAAATGTTGGGGCTAATTAAAAATTGCAAATAAACATGTTGTGAAACAAACAATATTTGTGGTTCATGCGACTCTCATCCATGAAGCCTTTTTTAAAAATGTAAAGGAGGATCCAAATGACATAGTCAAATTCTATTAAATTGAACCAGACGACATTGCCATTTTATAACAAAAAAAAGTCAGGTATCAGCAATTTCTTATGATTCAGCATAATAGTTTGCCCTTCTAAAATATTAAGAATGGCTCTGCTTATATACTTTTATTTTTGCATAAAGTTGTGAGATGTGGGAGAGGAGAGTTCTGAAACATAGAAGTCAGATTTCAGGGTAAGGACCTCTGTGTAAACAGTACTGTATTAGCTTTCCAGAACTCCTAAAACTAAGGACTGCAGACTGGGTGGCTTAAAAAAAAAGAATTTGAGTTTCTTCCAGTTTTGGAAGCTACAATTCCAAGGTCAAGGTGTTGGCAAATATGGTCTCTTCCATGGCCTCTCTCTTTAGCTTTTCACTGTGTTCTCACATGACTGCTTCCTGTGTTGATAGAACCCTGATATCCTTAATGTGTCCAAGTTTCCTCCTCTTCTACATGCATCAGTCAGATTGCATCAAAGCCTACCAACATGATTTCTTTTTTTCCTCAATTACCTCTGTAAGACCCTCTCACCAAATAGTCACACCTGGGAAACAGGGCTTCATCATATGAATTCGAAGGGTGGGAAACAGAGCACAATCCAGCCCATTACAAGTGGCATGCTGGTAAATTGTGACCAAATAGCTCTGTAGCATTTGCCAACATCTGTGGTGTAAGTACTCCCACCGTGGCTGATTTCATATTATCAATGTGTTATCACTCACCACAGACTTGGGAATATGTGTAGTATCACGCTGTTTCACACCAATTCCACCATTCCCATTCAATGGACAAAAATAGCCTCAAAAACAGATTATAGTAAAATGTGGCATATAATTAGATGAATTTTAGTCTTTATTATCTTTGTTATTAATATAATTTGTCTTTGTAAGTTTATATAATTTAATCTTTTCTAATGGCTATGTTGGTTTAACCATCAGCTAGCAAAATTGCTAAAAACTTAATGGATGCTCAGGAGTCACTGCAAACCAGCTCCAGCACACCACTGAGTCATATAAGTAGAATTCTGTCATTAGGAATGAAAAAGTAGGACGAGTTCCTGTGAGATTATCAGGAGAGAATCTATTGGCCATGTGGACAGACAGGATATGAACAGAAATCAACGGGAGCAAGTCAAGATGAAAGAATGAGACTAGAAATAGAGTCTGCAAGGAGAGCTAGTTTTAGATGGGTGCGGGGGGGGGGTGGCGTGAATTAGTGGAGCAGGATGGGAAGAGCAAGCCCTGGGGTCAGGTGACTGAATTCCTATCCTCCTCTTACCCAATCAGGTGATTTGGGCAAGATCAGCCTCTCTTAGTTTCCCTCTCTCCAAAATTCATTCCCCTTTGCATAATTTCTCAGGAGCCTCTCAGCACTGAAGTTCTGGGATCCTATCACTTACTAAATAATTGCCAAATCCTTTTTTATTTCTGTCTCTGTAAGTTCATTTTAAAGAAATGTAAAGGTCGGATGTGTGCCTGTTCCTTACATATTTTACAGTCCCCTGAGAAGTTATATTCAATGGAGAGAAAAAAAATACAATTCTGTTATCTCTAATAGTTTGCATGATTTTTATCAAAAAATATTTTTTTCAAAATAGGGTTTTTTTTTTCCTTATAAGCCTTGGAAGCAAACCATTTACATGTGCATCTGGGTTAGAAGAAGATGTGTATGTGTGAACTATATCAGAAACACAGGTGAACCCAGAGGAATTCTACTTTCAGTTCAGTAGTTAAGCTCAAGTGTATGCTTCATGTTTTGACTGTATCCTGGTAGGGAGCCTTCTGGCTGTTCTCTTAAAAAGGTTCTTTAAAGAGAAAATTGAGAGTTTCCTGCACTTAAGACCCTCCCTGAAAAAAAACACAGAGGTCTTTATTGGCACGTGGATTTTTTATTCTTTTGCAAATACTCCTTCATAACCTTTCACAATGGGTTTGTAAGTAACTACATTTTGGCTAGAAATGAAAATAATCAACTTACAATATATTGATCACCCTACCTACTTTATTTTGAGACATGATTCTTACCCTGGTGCTTTTCAAAATGTGTTCCCTGAGTCACTGGCAGCAGTATCGCCAGGCAACATGTTAGAAATGCAGATTCCCAGGATCCTTCTCAGACCTGGTAAAGAAGAATCTCTGAGAATGGAGGCCAGCATTTTTGTTTTTGTGTTTTGTTTCTTTCTTTTCTTTTCTTTTCTTTTTTTTCTAAATCAATTTACTTTTTTCACCTAGCCCTTAATCCCCTCTTCTCTGACAGATGTCACCCTCTTTTCTATATCTCTGAGCTGGTTTCTATTTTGTTAGTTTATTTTTTTCATTAGGCTTCACATATAACTAAAATCACATGGTATTGTTGTTCTCTGACTGGCTTATTTCACTTAGCATAATATTCTCCAGGTCATCCATGCTGGCACAAATGATAAGATTTCCTTCTTTTTATGGCCGAGTGGTATTACATTGTGTAAATGTCCCACTCAACACACACACACACACACACACAATAAACAATCAAATTTAAAAAATGGGCAAAAGACCTGAACAGACACTTCTCCAAAAAGGACATACAGAGAGGCCAAAAGATATATAAAAAGATGCTTAATGTCCCAAATTGTCAGAGAAATGCTAATTAAAACTGCAGTGAGATATCACCTCATATATCAGAATGGGTATCATCAATAAATCAACAACTAAGCTTCAGTGAGGATGGAGAGAAAAGGAAACCAGTGTGCAACATTTGTGTTTCCAGAATCCCTCAGAGTGACTGATGCAGGCTAATTGATGGGTCATTCTATAGAAAACTGCAGGGAATCAGGCTCTCTCTCATTTGTCCATCACATTTTTCATCTCTTTAGGCTAGTGGTCCCTGAAATAGCAGTCTCAGCATCACTTGGGGACTTGCGAAGAATGCAGCAAATTCCTGGATTGGGTCCATTAAGAATTTGGGGATTGTGGGCTTCAGCAAGAGAAAGAGTTATGGCCAAAGCATAATGAAAAATAATGGATTTGGGTAGCTCTGCTGGGGTTGTATAAAACAAAATATTAGCTGGGCAAAAATACATCCATTTTGGAGAAAGAGCAGTTGGAGAAGAGGTAGGAGGAGCAGTGAGAAAGAATGGCTCTGTGGTTTCAGGTACATTGGGATACAGCAGTGTTGGGAGAGGAGAAACCTAGTTCAGGAGGAATCTGTCTCATGTATGTGGAAACAAAAGGTTTGGCTGTCCTCTTCTTCCTGACCTTACCATCCCCCTCTCTCCACCCTGCCCTTGCTCCTGCTCTCTTCCAGCTCCAGCCCACTGCATCTCACAGGCCCAGAAGAGCCCAGCCATGCTCTCATCCCTTGCTCGGGTCACGGTTACTTCCCATTCTCCAAAGTCAAGCACAGAAGGGCACATCCTTGGACAGGTCTCTTTGCACAGTCCTCACTGGCCTGTAGAGTAGTCTACCTTTAACTTTAGGACCTTTTTAAATCGGGTGAAGCTGGCTTGGGCACGGACAGGTTCTGTACTGACAAAGAGGACAGTTTACAGAACAGGGAGGTGTCCTGGGAAAGACCCACTCACAATCTGAAAGCAATATCTAAAGCACACTCCTTCTGTTGCCAGGACTTTCCCCCACCGGTATCCTGCCGATTCTCAGAAAGCTATAGGTCAGTGTTGAAGAACCGAGGAATCACATGACTGATATGCTTCCTCTTCCTCGTAAGCAGAAGCCCCTGGCTAGCAAATAAATAAAGAAGACAACAATACATAAATAAACTCCAAGGTTAAGAAATAAATTAAGCGAATTGGTCTTGAGTTGGCCCAACTCTGATTTGCATAACTGCTTCAAAACTAGTGACCTGGAGATAAATTCCAAGTGGAAGGTATTTCCAAGTTCCGTGTATAGATCAATGGCCCATGGGAGCCTTTTCCTTGGTCTTCACTGATGAGCCTTCTTAGCTCTTTAAAATGTGTGGCCAGTGGGGAGTTTCCTTTTCTCCATGTGATTCTGGCCCATTTCTCAACCACTTCCCCGACACCCTGAAGCACCATTTAGCACTCCAGGAGACCTTGCGTATTAAAGATAATCCTTGGAGAGATCAGGGTCCATAAACCAGTGAATAAGTCACGTGTGGCACAGCATTGCTGCCTTTCATCTCAGGAATGGGCAATAAGGGTCATGCTACTATTTCATCCAAATGGGAAGGGGAAATTAACATGGGACACAGTAGAAGGCAGAAATCCTTTAGTTGCATTTAGCTGCCATGGAACACTAGGTCCAAGAAATCATACCGGAGTGAAAATATCTGCTTGCTGATGTATGAGGCAGGGCTACTGAATTTGGGGACTCGTGGAATATGGTGTCGGGAGAGACAAATCACATCTTTCACTTATATTGCAGTTGGAAAGCTCTGTATTCCTTTGAGAGGCAGATATCTCATGCCATCAAATTGAGCTTTCAATGCTAAGAATGGAGTCGTGCAGAGTGATCAAGTAGATTGCATTGCTGGTCAATACCTTTTCTATTATTATGTTACTGGAGATAATTATTATCTTCTGCCGGAGCCTGTGTGAGATTGAGGAGGATCAGGGAGAGAAAAAATACTGCATTGTTCAACTTGAATTTTGTATCGGCCCCTCGCCGTGTTAGAGCCAGCAATGCTAGCTGAATATTGCTTTGCATTATTTTTTTTTAAATCATCGCCCTACAGCAATTTCTTCTGCCTTTCTTTATTATCATTTAGCTGAGCTGGGAATGTGATTTTGAAATTTATAATCCCAGGAAGAGTATTGAACATATCAACATTTAATTCCCTCTTCTTTCACAGATTTGGTTTTGGTTAAAAACTTGATATCTATTGCCTTTTAATCCCAACCATGTCAAAGATGTTTCACAAAGTTCTGAATGAAGAAAACAGTCTTGAGGTTTAAGTGAGTAAAGTTTATAATTTGTATTATATTATGGCCCCTCCTTGCACCTATCGACATAAATAAATTGGGCCTAGAAAAGTTCCAGGTTTTTGCAGGAGGAAATGTGATGTTTTGTCACATACATTTGAAAGCATTCTGCAGCTTTCTGGAAAAGCTATGGAGACTGTTGGGCCCTGCTGAGAGCTGGTTTTTACTTGTCATGTTCTGGAGCTCTCTTGCATTTACTAAACATGTCTCTCTGGTTCCTATAATTCTAAATGTAAGTTCTTTAAGAGCTAGGGCTCTGAGGTATTTTTTCTAGTTTGTCATCAGTGCATTTTAGAGACTAAAATAGAGGTTGCTTAACTTTGAAACAAGTGAACAAAAATCCCCCTTTTCCCCTCCAACCAGGATATGCAGCAGAAAATCAGTTTCTGAATCTCCTTCTTCTAAGATATTATTCTGGAGGCTTCTCCCCAGTCACCTTCTATCACAGGAATATTAACCCCTTGTTTAGATGGGATATAGTCATAAAGTTTCTTGAGTCAGCCCTTGCATGATCATTTCTGTACTGTGATTTTTAGCAGCAGAAATCCTGACCTTTACTCACCAAGTGCCAGTAACACTCTCTCCCACTAAGTTGGGACAACAAAACGTGCCTGACATTGCCAGATGTCCCCTAGGAGGCAAGAAGTAATTCTGGCGCCCACCTCATGTTGAGAACCACCGCACTAGTGCAATGCTACTTAACACACACAGGTCAGCTCTCATCCTGTGAAACGCTTAGGAAACAGGAACAATGGAACATGACCTGGGCAGTGTTCATTGTCTTCTGCCTCCTCTATAAGCTTTTCCTACAGATTCCCAAAGGAAGGGAGCTGGCTGTTTAATGAAAAGATACCTTATAAGCGCCCCTCCTCTAACCACCTTGATAATAAAGACATTTTGCTGATATCTGGAGGAGGGCATTTGAAGAGAAGGGTGGGGAGTTGGGAAGAGTATACTATGGAAAAGAGAGGCTCATTGGTGTTCCCATACTCTGTGGACCTACTTCCTCTGACCTGCTGGAGACTCCCGCACCTGCCTTCCCTATGTAGCAAGCACTTGGAATAGTGACTCAGAAGACAACTCTACTCATATATACTTGTAGTTATTTATAAAACCATTTCATTAAGCACACCTGAAAACATCAGGGTGTTGTTGTTTTTTTTGCCTTATCAGCGAATGAAGTAAGAACTACCAAAAAGGACAGTTGTAAATAACTCCATGTTTTTATATACTTATTTCAAGCTCTTATTCCAGTTTTAGAGATTAATATAAATGCTAAAAACAAAACAAAACAACCTAAAAATAAACCAAGAAGCTCAAGGCTGGCCTGGAAAGAATCCACACCAGGAAACACATACAGTAAGAAAATGAATACATTTGACTTTTCTGAACATTCTATTGTTATAGTTAATAATGTATTATTCCTGGGGGCTTTTGATTATAGCCATTAGAACGAGTTTCTCCCTGAACATCCACACCCATCTACTAACTTGGTAATCAGGATAGAGTGTCAATTAAACTAAAATTATTTTCTTTCCCCCAAAAGCCACTAATGGGCCCATAATTCACAAACTTGCTAATTGTTTTTCTCTGTTACTAACAGGAGCCGGTGTTGGCGACAATAGCCACCATTGAGATTGCATTGTAAGAGACATATCCAAAATCAGTGAACTGTCCTATTTATCTTAATTAACCCAAAGTTTGCATAATGGAGCCTGCCTCTCCACACCTTCCACTTACCTAATAAGAGCTGGTAAAACAAAGACAGTAAAAGCTAATGCCCCTGTGGGCTATGATAATTAGGAGCAACACTTTTTTTTTTCTCTCAGAGCCAGTTCCAGTCATTAGTTGAAGTGCTACATAAATGCTAAGCATCCCTTGTTGGTTTATAAAGTTAATCCCAGCCCAGGATGAGACTGGTTTATTGATTGGTTATGTGGATCTGAAGTGAAGTAGAGGTGAGGAGTCCAGGAACTACTGCGTATTCAAGAGCAATGTTCACTTTAAACACCGTTGGTATGCGATTTGTTCCCATCAGATTGGCAGAGGAAGGAAAGTTCTAGAGCTTTGGTCAGGATGTCGGGGAAACAGGCACTTTTATACACTGCTGGTGGGAGTCTAGATTGATAGAATATAGATGGAAGATGCAGGGTGTTTTAGCAGAGTGGGGGCGGGGGAAGGGAGGTGGAATTCCAGGTACAGGAATTACAAATGAACCCACCCTTTGTTCCAGCAACTCCACTGGTGAGAATTTCTCTTACAGATCTGCTCACAAAATTTCAGAATGAGCAAAGTGCAAGGTTATATTGCAGTTGCATTGTTTCCAAGCATACAAAAGAAAACATCTCAATTGTCAATCGAACAACACCTTAGCTTTTGCCAGGAATACAGTACTTTTGCAAACAGATACACAAAGAAGCCGCTGAAGCTGAATTGAAAAGTCACATAGCCTGTCTCAGCTTAAGCCATTCTTCAACTCATTTACTCAGGTGAATAGTAAATGTCTTAGGATTGCCAGGCATTCACCTAGGTTTTTGTTACTGATAAAATTTGTGCTTTTATTTTTTAAAAAATTATTATTTTTTTTTAAATCTTCACTAAATATTGACTGGATAAAAGAAATACAATTAAAATCCTCACCTGAGGATATTTTTCCATTGGTTTTTAGAGAGAGTGCAAGAGAGAAAGAAAGACCGAGAGAAATATTGATGTGAGAGAAACAGGTCGAATGCTTTCCTCCTGCATGAGCCTGGACCAGTGCCTGGGCTGGGGAGGTACGTGCTCTTGACCAGAATTGAACCTGAGACCCTTCAGTTTACAGACCATATATACAGTACTGAGTTTACGCTCATCCACTGAGCCAAACTAGATAGGACTGTGCTTTTGTTTTAAAATAGAGCAATGGTGGAATGGTACAGATAATTTTAATTGTATTTCTTTTATCCAGTCAATATTTAGTGAGTGAAAACAATCACAACAACCATCGCTCTGGAGGAGCAAAGGAGTCCTGGCCCCCAGGAAGCTGCAGGCAGTGGGGGAGACAAAGCAGCAATCATTTACTACTGTTAAAGGATTCCCTCAGAGAAGTACAGCCCCTATGAGTCCCAGGATAAGGAATTTATCTCAGGGATTAGATCTTAGTTGTGGGAGGAGCTTAGGAGGAAACATCTGAAAGGGAAAGATGGTGAATCAGAGACTATATCAACTAGTATAGCATCTCTAGTCCCCAAAATGGGACTTCACAGACACATGTGTGGGAGGACAAAGGGCAGCTGTGTCTATGCAGCTGCCACCTTGTGGGTCCACTGCCAACCGTGAGAAAGGAACCTGAGGACATTGTCAGACAAAGATCAATAGTCAAGAAGAAAAGCTAGACGTTGAAGAGAGGAAGGTCAAGCCAGAACCACATTAAACACAAGGACTTCACAAAGTAATGGCTGCTGCTGTTTCTGCATTGCTCATCTCAATCAAGTTGTTCATGACCAACTATAACTTGAACCCATCCAGAGAAGGGGGTTCTGGGAAACAAATTTCAGCTTAGTCAATTTGGCTTCACACAAAATCCCACAATATGTATTTGTTTGCTTAAACCTTCTATCTTACATCGCTGAAATGTTTATGTCCAGCCAAAGTACATGGAGGTCTTTCCTCAACTTTATCCCATGGGTAAATGAAGAGTAGACAATTTATATGTTGCTAAATCTATGTCTTGAGTATATTCATCTTGGAGTAATGCTGAGGCGGTGGGATGCAGACACCATCAGAGCAACTTGTGTTGCACTGAGGGTGTGTTTGAGCCTCTCTTCCCTTTTTTTTTTTTTACCCAGGGGGCCGAAGGGTGGATGGCTTGGATATAGCTCAGGTACCTAAGGTGAAGAGTATTGTGATTTGGAGGGTGCTTTGCACCTTAGCTTAATAAATGCAATGTCTCTCATGGAGTAGGTGCAAAATAAGTGCTTGAATGAATGCCTGTGGATAAGTAAAAACGTGTGCCTGGCCAGTGTCACTCAGTGGTTGAGCAGTGATCCATAAACCAGGAGGTCATGGTTTGATTCCTGGTGAGGGCACAGGTAGGATTGAGGGCTTGATCCCCAGTAGGGGGCATGCAGGAGGCAGCCAATTAATGATTCTCATCGTTGATGTGTCTAACTCTCACTCCTCTTCTCTCTGAAATCAATAAAAACGTATTTTTAAAAAAGAAAAGAAAATGGGTATGGGCTGTCCTTTCTTTGGCAGAGGAAGATGGATACAAATATTTGTTCAATATCACAAAAATACTTGTGCAAAGTTAAAAATCTTCACCAAAATAAGTATTCATGGCTGAACAAAGGTATTTTAGGTCAACACCATCATCTACCATCTTCAGGCCAGGTACAAAAAAGTTCCTCCTCTTTTTTCCTTCCACACAGGAATGAGACTACATGTATTGCTTCTGACTCATAGAGTGGTTGTATATATATTTTAGTCAGTTACCAGCGTTTAAAACTGGAGATATTGCTTAAGTGTCCAAATGTCCAGTGACTCTGGCAAATCCAATGGAGCTGCCCCCTTTAGACCAAATACCCTCCTGATTGTCATAGCCCCCACCACTTTGAATTGTCACTTGGCACACAGGCTGCATGTCCTTTGCCACTTATCATCCCACATGTGACCTGATATGTCTGTCTGATATTATGTAAAGAAATATTGACAGTTGATAGTAATAATGCTACCAAAAATCTATTTAACCTTTTACCACATGCAAGTCTAAGTACTTTAACACCGAATTTTTTATCTCATTCTCTCAGCCTTACAAGGTAGCTATTATGTCCATCTTCTGGATAAAAATCTGAGATTAAGGGAGTTAAAGACCTCCCTTGAGTTAAATCAAAAGAAATGACACAGCAGCTAATACAGAAAAATGGAATCTAATTCAAGAGCCTCAGTTCACAGCAGATTTTTTCTCAAAAGGACCAAATAGTAAATAATATAATTCTGCTTTGTTGGCTCTCCAGTTTCTGGTGCAGCCACTCAGCTCCATCCTTATAGAATAAAAATAGCTTCAATAATACCTAAGGGAATGGGTGTGACTGTGTTCCAGTAAAGTGTTATTTAGCAAAGCAGGCAGAGGCTATAGTTGGTTGACCACTGGCCTCTACCCAGAGCCCGTGAGCCTCTGTGTCTGTAACCCCAACCAAAGTGCTTGTACATTCAGTAACTGAAGGGTGAGCTGCCGCAGAGGACAGTGGGTGGCGGAGCATGGTCCTTCACGTGATCCTCAGAGGAGGTGTAACCATGTGAAATTGCTGTTTGCAAATATTGGCAAATTCACAGAGTTCAACCTAAGTGCGACGCCAATCTGTGGATGAAAATCGACTAGTGTTTACTTTAAAATTCTTGATTATTTCTGGTTTCAAATTTGAATTGTTTCTGGCTCCTTTTCAAACACTTGACATACCCCCACGGGAACAAGAGGAAAGGAGTGAACACCGAAGGCTGCTATGAGCAAGTATGGCATCATTACACGAGCTAGACGTTGTCAGTTCCCCAGACTGCGAGGAACTGAGATTCACACACTTTATGAAACACGTACGAAATCACCCACCAGTCCACAAGGTAGAATGTGAAGCACGTGTCTGTAGCCCCAAAGCTGTCTCCATTTTATTGTGTACATAGCTGGGGCTTCTATTCTGAATTTAACCTGTCTCCCTGGAAAGAAACAACTAGACCCATCGATGGGTCACCTTTTCCTTTATTTTTTTAAAAATGTTTACTGTTGAAAGTATTACATGTGCCCCCTCCCCCACTGACCCCTGCTAGCCCTCCCCCACCCCCTGCCCCAGGCCTTCACCACTCTATCCTCTGTGTCATGGGTTATGCAGATGTGCATACAAGTTCCTTGGTTGATCTCTTCCCACCCACCCATCCACCTTCACCTTTTCCTTTAAATATACACTTTCATTATTATTTATGAGAGTTATGAGAGGCCTACTGTGTGCAAGGCACTGGGAATATGATGCTGGATAGGGCAGAAACACAAGCCTGGAGGGTACATTTCCGTGGGGAGAGACAGCCAATGTCTCTAAGTGACAAATTCTACCAGCCTACCTCCTGGACTTCGGGCTCTGCTCACACCAGTACCTGAATAAGGGTCAACAGCGTGCCTGTCTGTGTGGAGAGCGGCTCCAGAGAGCGTTGGGATTGCTAGGATGTCAAAAAGGCATCACGAGATGTCACCCAGCCAACTGATTCCCAAGTGTGTGTGTGTGTGTGTGTGTGTGTGGTGGTCAGGGGATCGGCCAGATTCTTTGGGGTTCTTTGGCATTTTGTCCAAGCGCTGCATGTTTCTATCTCATAAAACTGCGCATTGTCTTCAAACCTTTCAAGGTCACATGCTAGGTGTCAGGTATGCTCCGCGAAAATGGAGCTTTACAAAAGTTGGTGAGTGTCGTGGTTTTTATTCCCCCCCTTTCAAAATTATTGCTGGCTCTGAAAGAGTCAAGAACTCCAACTTGCATGAACTCTTCAACACCTCTCCAAATTCAACAAAACTGACATTTATAGCTCCGTTGAAGCGGAGACATGGCATTTGGCTTCGGATTGTTTGGACTGTAGAGTGTCAGTATAAATAGCTTTGATTGACTTTTGTATTGTGCACATCTGGAAGCAATTTATGGCATTCCAGCTAGATTAAAGCGCATTTTAAAGGAATTTCACCAGCTCTTTTTTTTTTTTTCCTGTTGGCCATGGTGAATAAAGTTTCAAAGAAGGTTTAGCTGCTGTTCTTAATGTAGACTGTGGTGAAGTCAAATTCAGGGCAAATGCAGGGTGGGGGGAGAAAGGAAGAGGGAGCTTTGTTTTGCCAAAAGAGCTAAACACAGAAGTGACTTTTCCTCAATTGTTTTGTTCACACTGAAAGCAGAGAGAAACAGTCAGGCCCCGGGAAGCTGGTATCACTGCACAGAAATCCCGAACTAAGTCATTTCTAAAGAGAGGGCCGAAGTGACCTATGAGAGGTTGAAAGAGCTAAGTATGTGTCACTTGACTCAACAACCAGAAAGGCTGAGCAGAAACATGAGCACTGACTTTTATTTCTTAGATATGTGCCTACTGTGCTATTCATTCAGCATGTACTTATGGAGCACCTACTATGGGCTCGGCGCAAGAGAGAACACACAAGAAGGGGCAGAGATGAAGATGGGCTTGCCACCCTCATGGAGTTTAGGTTCTGGGGAAGCAGAAAGACATTAAATGCATGTCCCACGTATGATTTCATTGCCTTTGTGATTAAAGTCCAGTGGAGAAATACAGCGTGTCCTGGTGCCTGTGGAACTGAGTTAGAAGATCAGAGGTTTCCTGGAAAGATAGAAAATTTGACACAAGTAGAAAAGATAGTACCTGCCATGGCCAGTGTGGTTCAGTGTCTACCTATGAAATAGAAGGTGCCAGTTTGTTTCCCAGTCAAGGGCACATGCCCAGTTTGCTGGCTTAATCTCCAGGAGGCAGGTGATCAATGATTCTCTCTCATCATTGATCTCTCTCTCTCTCTCTCCCCCCTTCTCCTTCTCTCCCCTTCACCCTCTCCTCTCCCTTCCTCACTCAAATCAATAAATTATATATATATATATATATATATATTTTTTTTTTTTAAAATAGAATTTAACTGGGAAAGCAAGTCAAGGGAGAGAAAAGGAATATCATGCCAGGCAAGGGGATAGTTGTCATTTTCATACCCCCAAATATGGCTTTCCTTCGAACAACCCAACAACATAGGTATTTTCCCATTTAGAATGAGAATAAAGAGGCTCAAATTGGTAATAAACTTCTTCAATGTCACTCAGCTATTCACTGTCCTTCCCTTAAAGCATAATCTCCCTTGAGGCCCTTTAACCTGTTAGCACTGATGGTCTGCACAGGTGCAAGCAAGTCACTTTACTTCTCTTGGCCTCAGTTTCTCCACTTTTTGATGAGGGAATTTGATAGATGTTTTATGAGTTGGTGTCCCCTGGAAAGTCGAGGCATCTACATAAAAATGAAGTTATGTGTAACTTCTAAATCATTACATATAATACTGCTGTTCTAAAGCTTAAAGATAAAAATTTTCAGATGGACAGCATTGGAGGATCAGTAAAAGCCTTGGAGAAAATGAGAATGTACCCCCAAATTTCCCTACTTTAGGTAAGAAAATGAAATATCCATTATTAAATCAGACTCATAGGCTTGGAGAGTCCGACCCCCACACATTGTTAGAGCGATGATATATAGGTCATTGTGGCCCTTCTTTCTCTTTCTGTTGCTGAAGGAAAGTGATGAAGTGGTGCCAAGAAAGTGGCAAATTGCCCTAAAAATCACATAAAAGTGCAATTTAGCGCACACAGTTCTGCTGAAGAAAACCACCTTTGTTTCATTATTAGCTTCCCAGGGATTTCTTTCCTTGGTTGGCATTTAAGTGTGGAAACTTGTCCTTTTTTCCTTAACATAATGAGACCGTTCTTATGTTTTAAGAACAATAGAAAAAAGCATGAAGAGTGATCGATACATTACTGGAGATTTATGAACTACCAACTGGAGCCTTATTGCCCACCTCTGGGTATGATTTGGAAAGACAAGGGGGTAGAAACCTCTGTTGTTTTAAGTAAAAATAGAAAGAAATCTAATCTCTGAGACCATAGGATGAAAAATGTTCTATTAGGGATTTGCTTTGCCATCCTCTCCCCCCTCCCCCTCATTCAGGTTCAGGCTTTTACCTACGGACAAAAGAAGAGCTACTTTGCTTAAAAGGTTTAGAACTAATAGGAAGGTAAACTCTGAAGTTATTTGTTGACATAATTTCTGACACTATTTTCCCAGCTTCTGTTTCAATTCTCTTTCCACTTGTCTGTACAGGCTTGACCAAAATACATCAAAACTGAGCTGGGCCAATGTGGTCATATCATATTTCACGCGCTCTGTATTGATAGGAGACAAAGCAGGGTAAGACGGAGGAGAAGCAAGAGGCTGAGAATGTTGAGTCCTCTTGTGGTAGCAGGAAATGGTTGGAGCTGAGACCAAACCTCAGTGGAAAATGGGCTATGCATTAAATAAGGCAGTGGCGAGGCAGATCAGGAAAGCCTTTTTATTCTGTTGATGCAAAAAAGATGTTGTTCTGTGTAAACTGGATCAAAGGGAGTTTATAGCTCAAATGATGCATTTTCTAATTTCCTGATTGTTTTAATTCAACAAATACTTAGTAAGCACCTCCAATGTGGCAAGAATTATATCAGGGGATGAGGACAGAGTGGCGAGGAGGCAGATGTGATCTTGGCCCTCACATTCTAGGTCAGTGGTCGGCAAACCGCGGCTCGAGAGCCGTGGTTTGCTGCTCTGTGGACTAATGAGTGTGCCGAACACTGTTCTAAGTGGACATGGACATTAACTAACTAGGCACACGTTGGATTATGTTGCTATCATTGTTTTAGGCTTTATTGAAAGTTACGGAAACTAACAAAACATTTGGGGATAAGAGCTGTGACCTAAAGGCTAAGAAAATGTTTTGTTTGCCTCCTTTATTGTAGTTAATTTGCCTAGGTGATTTTGGCTTCCCGAGTCTTGTCGAAGTTCCCCAGTCTGAAGAAGTGTCAAGTATAGACGTAGGGAATGTCTCTGGAGAAATGTAGGGGAAGTGGAGAAGCTTTGCAAACTTTCTTTGGGGAAAATCAGATGCTGCTGCTGGGTGAGTTCATTAAACACCACTTTTGCTGGATGGAAGACAAAATAGTCTTGTAGATGGGAATAGAAAGTAGAGATGCGACTGCTCACAGGAGGGTTTTACTTGGCTCATAACAGAGAAATAGATGTTAACTGGAGAAAGTTAACATAATGATGACATTCTCTCAAGGTCCTGAGGGTAAACCCTTAAGGCCACGCCAGGGGCATTTATGGTAATGTGAGAAGCAAGCTCATTTTTATTTTCCAGTCCTGAAGTGTTGTGGAAGCAGTGAAAAAAATTCTGTCAACAGAGACAAAATGAAATGGAAAAAAAAAGTGGAGCTCTTTCGGGAGCAAATTATTCAGTTTGGATTTTTCTGTGGTGATGGAATTGAGACATGATATTCAGGTCTCTGCGTGGCCTTTTCTTGAAATCTAGTCAGTGGAGGCACCATTTTCTTCCAACAGATTTGCATCAAATTGGGTTAAGGTGAAGCCAATGAAATATTTTGTGGTTCTTAGGAAGATAGAGTCTGTTACTATCATGTCTTTTACTTTGTGACTGGCCAAATGGCTGGATCAGTCATTGACATGTTAGACTTTGCAACAAAACTTTGCAGAATACTTTGATGTTACAAAGAATTTTTTTTTTTTCTTTCTGACCATTGTCTGACAAGATAGTTTCGATAGTCCCAAGTGGTGACTTGGCTATGTATGGGTCTGAGGTCTGTTTAGTGTCCTAGAAGCTTGGGTTGGGTTGGAATGTGAGCTTTTTTGAGGGCAGAAATGTTTGACTCTTTAGTTCCTAAAGAAGAAACTCAAAAAATGTATGTTGAGTTTGTGAAAGAATTAAAATTTTGTACTATACAATTTGCTTGCCTATTAGAATTAAAATGTGAGTCGTGGTGAGCAATAGGATTATCAGATGGTCTGTGTTGTTATTCAGTGTTCAAAAACAAAACAAGTATCTGGAGATGCTTAAATCTGAGCTTGAGTTCTGTATATCACTGATTATCTCCAAGGTTTGAGAAATGTCACTTACTTGTTCTAAGTTTCCCACCTATAAACATTTAATGATGAATTTATTTTTCTGCTGATACATTTTCCCCTTAAATATTTTTTCAAAGTTAACATTTAGCATTTAAATATTTCAATTATTTGACATTATCATTAAGAGCTTGCATTTGAGCCGAGACCGGTTTGGCTCAGTGGATAGAGCGTCGGCCTGCGGATTGAAAGGTCCCAGGTTCAATTCCAATTGGGGACATGTACCTTGCTTGCAGGCACAACTCCAGTAGGGGATGTGCAGGAGGTGGCTGATCGATGTCTCTCTCTCATCGATGTTTCTGACTTTCAATCCCTCTCCCTTCCTCTCTGTAAAAAATCAATAAATATATTATAAAAAAAAAAACAAGAGCTTGCATTTGAAAAGTTTGTAGAGCAAAGTTTTTGGATTTGGCTCTCAAATATATATTCTGTTCTTTACCTCCTAGTCCAAATAACTTGCCTCGCATCCTTAAAGAGGGGAGAAAAAGACAGAGATAAGAGAGGGAGGTCATGACAAAATAAAAGGTCTTTACCTTTGTCCTCCTACAAAATGTAGATCAGAATTCGTGGTCTGACACATGCCCCTCCAGCTAAGAAGTCTCTAAATCTCTGACACTCTCCTCCACTCTAGTTTTTTTTCTTAGATTACATAGTTCTTGAGGACACTTACTCATCTATTTGCCCACTCCAACCCCCATTAGTTATGGAATAATAAATAAATGTGTAAATAGCTAAGGGTGCAGTTGGAACTGTAACAGAAAATGCATGCATTAATGAGTAAAAGTGTTCAGGAGAGTAGAAGTAATAACAGAGCATCCACAGAACAGAGGAAGGCAAAGTACTGAAAAGCCTAGACTGTCTGAATTAATGATGCAATGAAAGCTTGACATTTACAAAGCAGCTGCCTCTAAAAGCGGAGCATGTAAAGTCAGTGAATGAAGTTTCACTCACTAAAGCCATCTCCAAGGTATAATAACGTTAGGAGTGGAAGAGTCTAGGGTAAAGTGGAGGGCACACCCCCATATTAAAAGGAAGCTGAATGTCACTCTGTACCTGTCTATAGATGCTTATATGAGAATCTTGCCAGACCTTACTTTTTTAAAAAGAAAAAAGATTGGATATGTAGTTGCTTATGTAAAATTTTATTGTTAAAGCTTTGTATGGCCAAAGGAATCTTTCCAGGTCTTTCTCATTTGATCTACTAATTAAACAGATCTACTAATTAAAGAAAGATGATACTGTGATATTTAGTGGAGGCATTGGGGATGTAGATTAGGTACTGAAGCTGTTTTCAGACCAAGACTAAGTTCTGTAGCCCTTTGCTTTGCAGAATACCTTAGTGTCTTGTCTGCTCTTGACTCTCCCCATGGCCAGTTGATCTGAGCCCTTATTATTTGAAGGAGCCACTTCATGCTCAGCCTAGACAAATGACATCAAATTAACATCCAGACTTCTGATTCGACGAGACATCTTTATATGGAAATGTTACTTTGAAGAACTCTGATTTGTGTCACTTGACAGACACCAAATAATACTTAAAGCAATTATAACAATACTAGAGGCCCAGTGCATGAATTTGTGCAATAGGTGGGGTCCCTAGGCCTGGCTGGTGATCGGGCTGATTGGGGCCTGCAGAAGGTTGGCCAGATACGGGAGGTTGGCTGTGAGAGCGCACTGACCACCAGGGGGGAGCTCCTGCATTGATTGTCTGTCCCCTGGTGGTCAGTGTACATTATAGCAACCTGTTGTTCAGTCACTTAGGTTTTAATATCCTATATAATAAAAGCCTAATATGCAAATCAACCAAACGGCAAAATGACCTTCCGGTTACTATGATGAGCATGACCACTAGAGGGTAGATGCTCAACACAAGAGCTGCTTCCAGCCCGCAGGCCTCACGCCAACCAAGGTTGGTGTGAGCAGGGAGCGGTGGGTAATTACCCCATAGGTTGCCCCACAGATTGGCCCTGATCGCCGGTCAGGCCTAGGGATCCTACCCGTGCATGAATTTCGCCTCTAGTATATAGATAATCTACACTGTGATTAGTTGTTAAATGCCCACACCTGCCTAGCATGTGAGCTTCAAGATTACATCTATCTTCTTCATTACCATGTCGCCACCTCTCAATACTTTTTGCTCAATTCTGATGTTGTGTCGCTTGTACATCACCAGCTTCAGATGTCTGTCATCAAATACCTGTCTTCACAGATGAAAACATTGAAATATAAAAGCAATTTTATCAATTGGATGTGTCTTTACGAAGTAACAACATGATGGTAGGGGCGTAGCCATCAGAGGCTACTAGGGTAAGAGGTTCATGTGGTAGGCTTAAGCTGCTACATTTTTTTCTTTAGACCAATCATTTTCATTTGTCCTTTTTTTTATGGCCTCGACTCACCAAAACCATGTTTTGACAAATACTCCCTCTAAGTTTACTCAAATCCATTTCTCTCTTTAATGTTGAATTCACAAGCTATACTTATATAACATAGTTATTTAGCAGTCACATAAAATGTGTATCTGGTCATTCTTAACAGGCTCATTTATACATGAGTCACATAAAATTTGCATTCTTACACCAGCAACTCATTTATTAATGCTAATAAATATGCCTAGTAATAGTCCAAGCACACTTCAGAGGCTTGTAACCTGAAAATGGTCACAGTAGATGTTAAAGGTAATGTGTTTTGTTTTGTTTTTTAACAATATTTTTAAAAAATGCTTTCAACAGGACTACTTGGAAGTGAATCAGAAATAAGGAGAAGAAGGGCAGGAGGGAGGGAAGGAAGGAAGGAGAAAGGAAAGAAGGAAGAAAAAGAAGGAAATGGAAAAAAAAGGAAGGAGGGAGGGAAGGAGAGAGGGAGGGAAAAATTTGGAGTGTTGTATTACTAGATTCAAAAGAATATGTTTCTCCAGAAAGAAAGCTTATTCCTACGAGTCCAGGGAGAGGGAAGGAAAATTAGATGTTACAGATTTTTCCTTAAATAAACAAAAATACAATCTATGACCTCAAAACGATTTCTATCTGAGTAGCAAATTAGGCTTTGTAATGAAAGGCAGGCAGCCTTGCATGTTTTTATGGCCACGCAGCATGCTCCCAAAGATGCAAAGAGGTTCGCCCATAGGTCAGAAAGTGTAGGAAACCTCAAGCCCATGGTAGGAAGTTCGACACATTCAATAAAAGGCAAGCATTTCATGAATATGGGTGAGAATTAATAGCACTTTATTTTGTGGCTCACTGAGGAAACGTGTGGTTGATGCTGTTCAGAAGTACTCAATGTTCTAATAGAAACCATGTGCCTGTGGAAGGAGTTGGAGCACAAACCATCCCGGCTGGGCAGCTGATGCTCTGCAGACCTCTCAGGCTCTCCCTTTTCTTTGTTTTAATTAAGATTTCAGTCCAGTGAAATCCTCCGAAGTTAATGAAAATGAATCAACAGAAGGTAAATGAACTCAGGGAAGAATTTGAAACAACCCCCTTTCCATCAGTTCTTAATAAACTCTTCCCTTTTCTTTGATCCCAGTTCTTCTGTATAATGCCTCACAACCCTCTCTGCCTCACCTTCAAGGATGAATGACAATTATGATCTCACTTATATGTGAAATATAAAGAAGTCAAACTCAATAGAACCAGAGAGTAGAACAGTGGTGTCCAGAGGGTAGGAGGCAGTGCAATGGGGTGATGTTCAAATGGTTCAATGAGCAAGTTCTGGAGATCTAACATATAGCATGGTGATTATACTGAATAATACTGTATTGTCAAAAAGAAAAAGTTAAAAAAACTATAATATACTATGACATTTTCTAAGAAAGTAGATCTTAAGTGTTCTCACCATTTGAAAAAGGTAACTGAGGTAATGGAATAAGTTAATTGTATTAATCATTTCATAATATATATGTAAAAGTCAATCTTTACTTTATGCACCTTTAAAAAAATCACATATCATGTAAATATAGGCAATATTTTGATTAATCAGACTTCAATAAAGCTGGGGGGGGGCAGGAAGATATACCAAGGACAAAGAATAGTTAAAATTTTAGATGTTTGTGTGATCCTCATATTAATATCTTCTTCCCCAATTGGGAAAAACATGAGAAATTTGGCTTGTGCCAACTTGCCTAAGGGTCAAGCAGGAACCACACCTAGGTCTCCCCATTGTTTTATGTTTTTTTAATTTTTTTAAAATATATTTTATTGATTTTTCACAGAGAGGAAGGGAGAGGGATAGAAAGTTAGAAACATCGATGAGAGAGAGATATCGATCAGCCGCCTCCTGCACACCGCCTACTGAGGTTGCGCCCACAACCAATGTACATGCCCTTGACCGGAATCGAACCTGGGACCTTTCAGTCCGCAGGCCGACGCTCTATCCACTGAGCCAAACCGGTTTCGGCATAGGTCTCCCCATTGTTGTATCCTCAGTTCCCAGTGTCCTACCAAACTCATATGGATGCATTATTAATATATTTTAGAAAGATCGAAGGAAGACATGTTAGTTTTGTAGTTTCTAAGGCTCCACATAATCCCTAAGTTCTCTCTTTTCAGGCCATGAAATAGTAATCAGAGCCTAGAATTTGTATGTCAATGTTTGTGTGCTAGAACCCTTGGTGTGTGGTCAGCACATGCCTGGTTTATCCTTGAAATATATTATGAAAGTGAATAAATTATGTCTCTCTTGTTCCCTATAAGTAGTGTCTGGAAAACAGTAGGTAATCAACCTTTTGCCAAATGAATGAGTAGCAATTAAAGTAAGTGTCTTTCTAATGTTACTAAATATTCTACAACTATATTAAACTTCTTTCTAGTCACAATGGGATCTCAAGGAAGCAACAGTCAACCATCTATTATCTAAGGCAGTCCTGGAAACTTTGAACCATTCTTTCACCCACACAGCAGTCCTATTTCTCTTTATTTATCTCCATTATTCTCAGTGAATTCCCTTTTTGCATGTGACAGTTTATAACTTTAACTAGCGTCATCAACTTGATCATCAAAATTCTTCTAGCATTTTGGTTCTGCTTGGAGGAATGGACTATATCCAATGACTTCTGAAAGACAAAAGTTCGAAAATCTATAATGTATAGTTTGGTGCTTCCAACAGGTTTGAGACGAGAGGAAGAAAGATGTCAGGTCTGTTTCTAGGACATTCTGGTCTAAAAGTTGAGACATGCACAGGTAGAGTGCCTCCTTGCAAAAGCAACTTGCCCAGCTACTGGATGGAGAAGGGAGAGTCTTACACTTCCAAGATGGGAAGACGGAATGGGGTGCTGTGCATGTATAAATAAGTCAGTAAGCTTTCTTGTCCTTTTCTTCCCTCCCCTGATTCACAAAGTTGAGAAAGATTGTGGGTTCAAGATGGAGTAGGAGAATGTTGATCAGGAGGCCCTTCCAAGAAAGAAAGTGCAGTAATTGTTGGTGTCTGGGAGGTTTAAGTTAATAGATAATCTGTTGGCTCCCTTCCACACTTTCCTGTTGCTGTGTGTTCATTGTGTGGTGGTCTCTGCTTGTGTCCCATGGTCAAAATGACTCCAGTCTTGCTGCATCTACTGCATTATATCATTTGGTTTATGTATCAGAAGAATCAGACTTGACTGAACTGTTTTAGATTAAATTTTATAGAACACCAATGAAAGTTTTTTTTGAAAATGTGGGCTGTGATTCTATAGAATATAAAATTCATTGTCAAAGAAATGAATCAATAATAACCTCAGTAAATTATAAGCATATTACTGGCTCAGCTGCCCTAATGAAGCTTCAGAAGTTCAATACTTTCATTAGTTCTAAAATAAAATTTAATGTAGGCTTTACCTAAAAGTGTCTTAATGAATATGAGCTATATAGAATACTTCTAAATACAGCTGAATTTTAGGAACATGACTTAGTATTTTGTTACACATTGCAAAATGACTTGATCAGATTTAACATTGATTAGACTTAGCTGTTCAATAGCTTAGTTAAATATGCATTTCTTTTTATTAGGAATTCATTGTGCCCTGTGCATAAGGCCAACATGTTAGCCTTTATAATGTAGGCACACCATTGCTCGGACCCTTTAGAATGTAGGCACACCATTGCTTGGACCACTTGGGAAGTTAAAGAAAGAAGAAAATCTGGAAAGTCATGGAGAGAAAACTGTTGTGTCTATTGATTTCTGAGAATTCCCTAGAAAATATCTGGGGGTAGACTGATGTATCCACAGGCTTGTGTGATTTTCTTGCACATCCATTTAAAAAAAAGGAAGAAAACTCTCAAAACAGGCCCTGGCTAGCGTGGCTTAGTTAGTTGGGTGTCAGCCCATGCATCAAAAAGGTTGCTGGTTAGATTCTCTTTCAGGGCACATGCCTAAGTTACAGGCTCAATTCCCACTGGGGGGCATGCAGGAGGCAGCCAGTTGGTGATGTTTCTATTCCTCTCCCTTCCTCTCTCAAAATTAATAAGAAAATCTTTTTTTAAAAAAAGACTCAAAAATCTATTCCCTGAGTGAATAGACACCAAGCAACTACAGGTCAATCATAGGCCAATTTAGGACATATTGGAGACTTTGGTGTTCTGGAAGACAACATTGTCCTAAACAAGGTACACTAGACTTTTATTGGAATATGGAAAATATTATAATTTTTATTAGAGTTAGGTTTTATCAAAGTTTACTCTACTTTGCTAATAGTTAATATATGGTCAATCATAGCAGATGCATATATTTTATAAGTAAATACACATACACTGGGAATTCTTGCTACTTTTTTTTTTTTTAACGGATGAGATGTGCACTCAGCCGCTGCTGTTCTGCCTCAAGAACACTCATGTCTTAAGACTCAGCAGGGAGAATCTGCCTCATTAACTTATCTCAGGCCCAGAGTCTTACAATTTTTTCCAAATTTATTCGTGATGTATAATTGTACCACCCATGTCACCAAGAACTCCAGTGTAGCATGTGGTGAAAGATAACGTTATTCTAAGTCCTCCTCTATTTTCAAAGACTTCTGGGGGGAATTTCAGCCTTGAGCTTTACAGATTACTTACTGAAAAGAGCCCGGGAGTTATTGCTATCCATTGGGTAATTAGGTAGTTCCAAGGAAAATAATAAAACTATTTTGTGCCTGGGAGATTAGAATGGCACACAGTGACTCATATTAGTCAGCTGAGTAATTATGTAATTACAAAAGAAGGGAAGAAAACCTTTCAGATTGTTTTTCCTAAGAGGCCCTTTTGGAAGTGTTCCAGCCCATCAGGTACTTATGTAATTAGGTCAGGGGCGCAATCCACAGAGGAAAGGCTGGGGAGGGGAGATTTGTTTTTAAAAATGTTTATGTAAAATAACCTGATGGAAGAAGAAAAAGGAGCTCTTAAAAGATTCATCCAGCCTCCACACTTACTATGTAAGACGCTGTAGCCAACATTAAGGAACGTGGTGTTCCATAATAGCTCAAGTCCGTGTGTAAATGGGTAAAATACAAAGAAGAGCTGTGTATATTTTGGATTAATCACCATTATTTATTAAGTCTATGCTAGCTTCTCTCTTTCAATAGCTCGATATAGTGGCTCTTACTGTGTTTGTACTATTTCTGCAGCTAAGTAAACTGAGAGGCTCAAAGGATTTGAACCAAGTCCTTTTAAGGTTCAACACCTGTTCTCCTCCACTGCACAATGATACATACCTACCAGCATTTCTGGACTGAATTATTCTGGTTGTCCTGCTTGTATAAATCAATAGGATCATTATCCATTTCATCTCTTCACTTTGTATACATATTGTCTACACAATGAAAAGCACAAGATTGAAAAATAGTTAACTTGCTGATTTTGGGCCATTTAAATAATTGGTCTGGATTTCCTCCATTGTTGATCTGAAGAGCTATACCTTGCAGAATACTTAGTACAAACTATCTCCACCTCCCCTCACCCAATATATAATATTGCACTTAAATGCATTCAACTTTCTCAGGTTGACACATGTTAGTAAAAGCAGAATGTTAATATTTTCAGGGAATGTATTGTTATGATATGAAATGCCTTATTTTACTGTACAAGTTTTTGCTTAAACATATTCACTCAAGTTCTTAAAGAGTGCTTATAATTTTGTCTGTGTTTCTGAGACATTCTGTATATGTTGATTAGTCTTTCTGGCAGAAAATTGGCAGATTAAATGGCCAAAGTCTATTCATCTTATATTTCTTTACTCTTTACCTGATGGATGTGTTCCATCCAGCCATGCTTTTTTTCATTTCAGGGGATAAAAAAAGATACATCTTTAGAGAAACAAATTAAGGCCATTTCTTTCTTTTAAGTATATTTTTATTGATTTTTAGAGAGGGGGAGAGAAAGAGAAATATCAATGATGAGAGAGAATCATTGATTGGCTGCTTCTTGCATGCCTTTTGGGAACTGAGCCTGCAGCCTGGGCATGTGCCCTGACTGGGAATAGAAATCTGATCTTCTGGATCGTAGGTTGCTGCTCAACCACTGAGCCATGCTGACTGAATCAAGGCCATTTCTTTTCTCCTTAGCTTAGATATAATTGTTTCTGGTATGGGAATACAACCAGGCATAGTTTTCACCTGACTTGTAGAAATCTTGGTGGATAGAGCCAGGTGGAAGTCACTTCAAATAAGCAGCAGGCCTCCTCATGAGTGTCTGTGAAAGAACTGAGATGCCAGAAATTGGGAGGAAGGAAATAGGTTTGGAAGAGCAGGCAAACACTCCTCAGAAATATGCCTCTCTGCCAATTCTAGACAAATATGTCTCCTACCAAAGACTCTAGCATTCATATGATTTAACTCAGAATTTTCAAAGATCCACCAAATAATGATTTAGAGTTTCAAGAATTTCATCATTGAATTTGGCGAAATATGGATGGACAATTTGGACTGGAAGATTGTCCTTTCAAATTTTCACCACTTTGACCCTTCTTTTTTCCTTGAGATGCTTGCCAGGAAGCTCCTGGGACAGGCTGAGAGATTCATAAAGGTGATAGTGGTTACTGTGAACATTTTAGCTCTGTTGATGTATTTTTCTTTGTAACATGCTAATTACGGAGGGTTAAGAATTGAAGAATATCATTTTAGCTGAACATTTTCACTTTGGTTGGACTTTTAAATACCAACCAATGGTGGACTATGAATAATTTCCTGTGAAATTAATGAACATTTCAGGTATTTGATAGGAGCTGCACAATTTCCTAAATCCATTTACTTATTGGGTAAATTTTTTTGACACTGAATAGAAAATAAGTTAGATACAGTCCCCCACCCCCTCTCAAAGACCCTAATCGGTTGAGTGATATCATGGGTACTATAATCAAGCAAATAGGAAAAGTACATCACTTACTATTTGGGGAGGGAAACCTTTCTAGAAGAAGGAGCAGTTTTTAAAGACTGAATAAGCAAGTATGGCAAGTCTCTAGATTCACAGAGTTTCATCTGACAACACTTAGGTGGTGTGTTGGCATTACCAGAAGATCAAGCTTAGAAAGCTCTGCCCCTTCCCATTCCCAGCCTGAGACTATGGATGGAGTCTAGCAGGTGGCATGTCAACTGCCACAGGGTTAACCTTCTTTGAGTACATGGCACATGTTTCATGACCTTCACAACTAATGCCACATGAAATGATTGATATTTTTATACCATATTTAACCCTGAAGATGAGACCCATAAACGAGTACTTTTAAAATAATTATTTACTTCTCAAAAGGCTTGTGGTTTCAGAAATACTAAATTGGGTTCTGCCACACTTAAGTGGTTTTGTTTTAGGGAACTTTTCTCTCTGGTCTGCTAAAATTTCCATATGTTTTCAGACTACTAAAATTTTGTTGACATCTGTCATCTGCTATTGTGTCCTCTCCCATTCTTTTTAACCTTGAGTATTTTTGCTTAGGGGAGGAAAGATAGATAAAGGAGCATCTTTGATATGCTATGTTTAACAAAAGTAGGATAGGGTTTTGCATGTGGGACCACTGAAAAGGAAGGAGTGGAATTTGAAATGAAATGTTTAATCTCAGAGGAAAAGCAGGTGTTGAGGCAGAGCAGAGTTTAAACTACTTGTCAGAGATAGTAAGTAACACAGATAAAGTACATGTATGGAGGAGGAATAGAGGTGTCATTGTCCTTGTGAACATTCTATTTGTAAAAGTGGGAGAGAAGGAGTGTTTACAGTAAAAAGACAGGTCTTGGCCTGGGGTTTAAAAGGAAGCTTGCAAATACTTTCAAAGAATTATCTAAAGGTGATTCATGTTTAACAACCAAAGTAGAGTCCAGCCTCTTTGAAACTTAAGTGTATAGAAATATGAGAAGCAAGAAAGGAGGATAAAGGTATTTGCAAAAATCAACTCGTAAATCTTTGGAGTAGGATACTAGGGTAGAGCTACTCTTTGGAAGAACAATCAGGCAGCTATAGGTAAAATGTATTTAGAACAGAATGATCATAGAGGTAGGATGAGAAGGTAGGATGCTGTGATAGCAAGAGCAGACATAAGATAAAATAAAATGTAAAGCTGCTTACTGACATGTGGAAAGATGAGGCCAATGTGAGGAGAAGGATAGAAAAATATACTATACTAATTGCCAAATATAGAAACAGTAACAGTGTAAAGTACAGCACAGAGAATATAGTCAATATTGTAATAACTGTATATGCTATCAGATGGGTACTAGATTTATCAAGGTGATCGCTTCTTAAGTTATATAAATGTCTAATCACTGCCTGGCTGGTATTGCTCACTGGTTGACCATCAACCTATGAACCAGGAAATCACAGTTTGATTCCCAGACAGGGCATATGCCCAGTTGCAGGCTTGATCCCCTGTGGGGGGCATGCAGGAGGCAGCTGATCAATGATTCTCTCTCATCATTGATGCTTTTATCCCTTTCTCTCTCTGTGAAATCAATAAAAACATATTCTTAAAAATGTCTTGTTATTGTATTGTACACATGAAACTAATATAATATTTCATGTTAACTGTAATTGGAAAAAATTTTAAAACACACACATACTCTAGAACAGTTGGAAGAGGGAGCAGAAATACTCAAAGATCAGTCATTCAAATTTGGATAACTACATTAGTGATGGTTCCATTCACAGAAATGGAGAACTTATTAGAAGCAGAAACTAGAGAGGAAATGAGTTGTTTGTGAATATAATAAATTTGAGTTCTCAAACTATCGGAAAATATCCAAGAGAATATTGGAAATGTGGATTTAATTTAAGAGAAAACATCAGGGTTAAAAAAGAGAGAGGACCTGCAATAAAAATAAAGAGTGTCAGTAAATCACTAAGCCCCCTGTTTAACTCAAGTGACCCCACCCCCTCCCCAAACTAAAACTACATTAATGAAAAAAAGTGGTGTTGCTTTAAATTGTGGTTATTGCTCCTTATCTCAACATCACCTATCCCTTTTAGTAGCTCTGATACCATTACCAAACCTTTATAATGGAGACTACCACTTAACTGAGGTAAGATACTTAATTTCCTTGTGCCTATCTTCTCAGAATAAAATGAGAACAGTAACAGCACCTATCCCAATAGGTTGTTGTAAGAATTAAATGAGTTAATATTTGTAAAGTGCTTAGAACCACATGAAGCATGAAGCATGTGGTAAGTCCCAAACAGGTATTATGGCTCCTTTGTGTTTCACTTTTGTCATTGATGAGATGATGTGTCATATTTATTTCTGTAAGCCTTGCAGTATTATCACATTCAGTGGTCAATGTTCACTGTAGTGAATCTTAAGTGGACAAAGAATTATCAATGTCAGTTTCTTACTTGGAGCATTTTGCCAAACATCACAAAGTAATCAGGAGAAAGTTAAGTTTTAAGGGTAGGTCTTATGATTTCAGATTCATTGTCCTTTCCCACAAATATTAGGTTATTCTATAAATTTTGCTAATTTAGTCCCCAAAATGTATTTGTCATTCATGCTACCTGCCCACTATAAGATACCCTGCTCATTGTAGATACTGAGGATCCAAATGAATGGAGACTCCACCTTAGTGTATGCCTCCATGATCATTGAGAGAGGAAAAAAGGGAAGGGCTTCCATACCCATTTCATTGGCCAAAGCTAATTGGCCACACCTACCTTAAACTAGACAGAGGATGTGAATTTGTACCTTTTATCTTCAGGAGGGGAGTGTCAGAATATTTGTAAGGAGCCCTAATTATGATCCAACTATGGACACAACCAGGATGCAAACTATTTTATGTGTGATTCCAGAACCTCCACTCTTGATCATCATATGAAACTGCCTACCAAAATCTGTTATAATTTTGAGACACAAAGGAGTACAGTTGCCAGATTTAGCAAATAGAACATCAAGGTAAATTTTCGATTTCAGATAAATATGTTTTTAGTATACGAATATCCCCATGCAATCAATGAGACACATTTTTACCCAGTAACTTGTTATTTATCTAGAATTCAAATTTAACAGGATGCTCTTTCCTGTTTTGTGGCAATCCTACGAAAGAGCTTTGCAGATCTAAAATCTGGTAGGAAATACCTAAACGCTTTTGGACGGACAACCATACAAAAACAGAGATAAGTGGGCTAGATTATAATTGCAAGTATTTTCCTGAAATTTAGCAGGGAATTCCTTCAGGGAAAAAGAGCAAAGGTGATTGCAAAGTAACAATTATGCCTTTTTCCTAAAGTATCTATCTTTCTCTCACACCAAAGGTAGTTCCATGCTCTCCTGTAGAAAACCATAGAAATCAGTGGCTTTTGGGGAATAACAAGAAAAAAGAAGCCAGGAGAAGTAAGGGTAGGGCCACAGGTAAGATGTGAAACAGTCTGTTTCGTTTTGTTTTAGAAAACAAGAAGAGATTTTAGGACTTGGTGCTGCTGAGAGAAAAGAGTAGGCAGAAGCAATGAGATTGCCCTCTCTTTAGGATGCCCGTACTCATTAGTTTGTTCACTCTTCATAGTTTGGGGGCATTCCTACTTGATTAGACTGAGTTTAGAGCACATCATCAAAAGTAATGAAAATCGGGAAGTATTCCTAATAAGGAAAGGCAAAAAGAACTGAAATAAGTTGAAAGGAGAGATTATAGTTTTTATCCAAATGAAGGTATATCTAATTTAGTAAACAACACCACCCCTGGGCCACATGGGAGTGTGGCTTATGACAGGACATAATGGTGACTAATTTACAGATAGACTCATAACACACACACACACACACACAGAGAGAGAGAGAGAGAGAGAGAGAGAGAGAGAGAGAGAGAGAGAGA
>JAAGEH010000125.1:24160812-24206620 GCA_011751065.1 Lasiurus cinereus
ACACAATTAAGAACATAAGGAACATAAGGACCAGGTCAGATAACACATTTTTGGGCCTGGTTCCTGGACATTCCATTGGTTACAGGGAAAGAGACCAGACACCTATCAAAACTCTTCCCAACTCTTTGAATATATAATGTTATGAAGTTAAACTCAATCCCTTTACACTATCACATTGAACATCTTGTTCTTAAGAAAAACTGTTACAACTCCCCTTGTTTTAAACATAGTTACTTATCTGTCTTTCCCCGTGACAAGATTGCAAGCTTTCTGGGGGTAAGGATGGGGCCATGTTTATATTTGTTCCTAATCCACACGCAGCTTCCTTTGCTTAGCGGTTCCACAGTAAATGCTTCTGAATTGAGCTGGGTCCTTGGCAGCAGTCCCTAAGATCCAGATGCAGAGCATTTTGCTGCCATTCCAGCTGGGAGCCAGCTTCAGAAAAGTCAGATCTCCTTTCCTCCAGGAGCCTGTGATCTATGTGGGGGAACGCTTACATTGGACTTGAACATGACTTGCCAACAGATGAAACGAAATCCAGTACCAATAAATACAGCCCATGTGTTCCATAAATGTTGATGGAGTGCTGATAGGTGAGTTTGGAAATCAACTTCACTTTGGACGTTAGCTAAAAACTTTCAAAGCTTCTGTGGAATCCCTAAATCAAGTAGTTCACTGGGGCTAGGTTAGAGTTTGTGAGTACGGCTACCATCTCTCTCCCTCACTGGCCTTACAATGTGGCCTCTAACACAGTGGTCCATGAAGCACCCTGCCTGTGATCCTCTTTGGAAACATAAACTTTGGGAAGGAAAGCTGCTGAAATCACCGAGTGCCATGATCCTGTTCACTCCACAGAAATGGATCAAGCTCTGCTCTGGGCCTGCCACACACCATTGTCATTGTCCTGGAGGAGCTCGCAGGCTAGTGGGGACAGGTAGAGTGAGGGGAAGGGGTGAGGGAGGGCACACGAATATAGTACCAGTACTTGTTCAGTGCTAGAATCTATGGAGTGACACAGACCCTGAGGTGAGTTGGTAAAACTTGTATTGGAGGAACTGAAGTAACCTCATGTGACGAAAACCTAGACAAACCTCTCCTAACCTAATGCTATTCATGAATTGGTCCAGTGGTTTATTTATTCATGCAGACTTTTATTTTACAAGGAACACAGCTAAGCACTACATGAAATATATGAATAAATGGCTTGTCAGTCGTGACCTTGAGAAGCTGATTGTCTAGTAGGGGAGAAGGGCATGTGAATACCTTTATCTGTATCCGCATGGAGAGATGAAGGAGCATGGGAGAGACACAGCTGTGTGCTCTTCTACCTAGGGAGGGCTGCAAAAGCTCTGTGGAGAAGGTGGTCTTTGACATGAACCCTGCGCTCACTTCTTGGTATATTTGGGAATGTATACAGGAAGCTACTTCAAGCAGAGGATACAAAGATGAGCAAAAGCAAGGAGGCTAGGAATCTCAGGTAGGTGAATAACTCTCTCCTATCATTTGTCCCTGGGAAGAGAAGGAGACAGAGGAAATGACAGCATGTGAAGCAGAGGGACTGTGGATGTTGAAGAGGCTGTGACAAAAAGGCTGGGAGCACGCAGAGCAAACTGTGTCTACTTAGCCAGTTTGCCAAAGGCCAGCTCTGCTTAAGAATCTGGAGAGAAAACCGAGATTATTTATGTTCTACCACGAGCAATACATCCGAGGCCAAGAGGAGCTGAGAGTTATTGAGCTAGTTCAAAGCAATCTCGATTATTGAAAATGAATGAAATTGAATTCCACTTCCTACGGAGTCATTTATTGAGACACAAAAGCAATTAATATTGAAAATAAAATAATTGTGAACTTCTGAACTAAATTACCATGCAGATATAATGTACTGTCTCATCAGTCTTTAAATACTTCATGCATTAGAAAATCATAACACCAGTCTGTGAACCAGGGTCCTCTATATCATTAGCATTTATTCATTCTGCTTTGGCCAGAACAGGATTCTCAAGAGTAGTAAATGAAAACGAAGGATTCAGAAATATAATTTCAAATATAAAATCCACAGCCATGTGGAGGTTTGGGATTTCAGCTTGTAAATTAATTCTTTCATTTGGTAACATATTTTTAAAAGCTCAACTTGTAATGTGTTCCGTAGTTCATTGACAGCAACAGGAACTTTCGCATTTTATTGAAAATTTGACATTGAAAATTTGAGCACCTGTTGCCAGATACCATGCATGCATTTGATGAATGAGTCTGCCCTCAACCTCAAGCATCCTGGTGTAACTGATTTATGTGCTGAGAGATATTGCATATTTTGTAACTCACTACAGTCCCCACTTACATCCCTGTGTTTTATGGAAACATTACAAAGTCTGTAGAAGGGTTGGTCATCCATTATACTTATTTCTTCCCATTTTGGGAAATGAGCTGTCTTTAAGTAGGGAACCAATGTAGAGCTTATGATGAGAATTGGAAGAAAGTAATTTGGAATATTTGGGAGGGTGAGAGTAGAAAGAAAGGAGGCCAGCAAAGGGACAATATCAAGAAAAGTATCCTGGAGAGTAACTTAGGTCCTCTCATGCTGTAGAACTCTGGAATTAGCATAGGACATGCCAAAAGCATTGCAACCAGGAGCGGAGGAGCTGGTGTACTTAAGTTCCTCCGATATCTGATTCTTCACCAACAAAGAATCAGAGTTTGGCTATTAGGAGTAAAAAATATGCTGGGTGCTAATGTGTGGGAAGACAGGAAAGGGATCTGAGGAGATGAGGACAGTGCCTGGCAGCACTTGCCACATCAGCCATATTGATATTCTGTGGTTATCATTAAATGTGGAAAGATAGTTTAATCTTACCAGACCATGGTGATAGCAAAAAATTTACTATCATCATCCTGGGAAATATGCCTAATTCTTGACAGTCTCCATTCAGAGCTTGACATGAGAGGTGCCAAGAAGTCCATTTCCTACTGGTCCCAGGCTGGTGACACAAGCTTGGCACCCTACTAAGTTAGGAAAACAAAAGTAGGAGAGGCACAGTAGATGATGTCGTTGTGAGAAAGCTTCCAAACTGCTAGGAGTAAGGTAGCAGGGAAGAGCGGGTCTCTGAAGAGCCAGAAATCCATCTGGCTCTGGTTCAGAAATATGCTTGAGTGCACAATTTGACTGACCTGTTTACAACATTGAATGTCTGAAATAAATGACCATATTAACATAAATATGGTTTGGGCATTGATTGAAAACTTTCCAGAATATAGGAAGGGAGAATAATGCTAAATTCTTTAGGTTCCTGCCATCTCTTTAATGGTTGGGACTCTGGCTCAGAGAAATAGGTGCTTGTAGTAGTAGCTTCCATTGCAATATATAGTCTATACCTGATGATTTCTTTAATATATATATATGTATCCCAGGGAAGATAAGTTAAATCCTTATTTTGAATGAGAGTCTGCCATCAGCATTTTGGGAAGAAATAATTCTCTTAAGTATTCAATGAAACATAATGTTGTCTGTTTTTAAATATGAACTAAAACGCTGTCTCGATGCAATCTTTCCTTTGCCCCTCCTCAGAATCATTAGAGGGGAAACATCTCTTTAATGACCAATACCCAATTAATGTCCATGTAAATTGATTGAAGGTAGCACTAATCCACAAGCCTTGAAGTAAACCACACCATGAGTGTATGAGCCTTCATTGTTAGATCTTTACAAAGTTATATTTTATGGTGGTACTCTCCTGTATTAATCCCAGGTGCCATGACATCTTTGGGGTTTTCACAGTGATTCACCATCGATGATCAGGCAGATAATTGAAATGCTAGTTTCTAACCTTTGGACTAACCAGGAATGGTCCCAGGGCTACATTTAAACATTATAAATCTTTCTGCTGGAAATTTCCATGCTTTTTGCATTCAACATGCAAACTGGGTCCTATTGGCAGTTATAAACCAGCAGGGAATAGACATTTTAGGAACCTTTTGCAATAAGCACTCTTGTGTACTATGACTTAAGATGTTCCATTATTAAGGAACTTATGGTTATCTCCACAGCTTTTTACATTATGTTTGAGAATGGGAGTTGGGTTTTGATATCCCACTTATTTCCCCCCTCTTAAGGTTTAAAACAAAAATACTTACCTAAAGACTTTAAATACTTGATCTCTTTGGAAAATTATAAGCAAAAATAAGTACTTAAAATAAAACTTCAATTAATCTAGGTTGGCTTGCTACACTGACTGAATTTGCCAGGTAGTTGAGTAACTTTCCACTTCACTTTTTTGCTTTGAAGACTTGGCATAGGAAGGGCTTACTCATTCCTAGATCCTATGGGATGAAAACAGCTTCAAAGTAAAAAATAAGGACTTCTTTTGTTTCAGTTTCTTGACCTTGGAATTATATTTGTGCTTGCTTTTATATTTTAAGAAGATGACCTTTTGTTCATTCAGACTCACTGGAAGAAGACTATCCAGATGATGGAAAAAGCTAAATTATCTATTATTTTAAAAGAAATAGAATATTTTTACTACGAACAATATCTTAACTACCGCCATATTTTTACTATGGAGCTTGATCATTAAAGTCCTTTTAGAAGGGCTCTTAGAGAAATTGAATGATTGTTTAGATAAGAATGATTTATAAAAAGTTGTTTTGTCTTTATTTTTTAATGTGTTTCTCACACTATTAATTTGCTTTGGAAGGCTGTCTTTATCAGTGATATGAAGATACACTTCTGAACAATTAGCGTTATAGTTATATGTGTGTGTGTTTTCTCAGTTAAACTATTCCTCTCTGACACCATTTAAACCAGTGTTTAATTATGCACTTCCACTTTGCTCAGGTGGTAAAAAATGTCTTTACAGCATGAACTTCCTGCCCATTAACATTCACCTAAATGACACTGGGGTGCCATTTGGTTAATTACATTTGGAGTTCAAAATTTTGATTATGGCTGATTCATCAGAGGTAATCTCTTAAAGGCATAAAATTTAATAATGGGCAATGCAGGTAAAGAAGATTAACTTTCCCTAAATCATCAGGATTGTCTAACAAGAGTATACTGGGTGTTGATATAGTACACTTGGGTTTTGTGTTGGGTAGTCTGTGTAAACTCCAAGTGGTTAGATTCAAGGAATATTATGCCAACCTTGGGTCATTATAGTTTACAGGAACAAACTTACTGATCTAATGACTTTTGATTTTAAGATCTTATAAGATTTCACTAGTTTTTTCTTTCATCTAGTCTATTGAAGTATTTAGTGTGATCTATGCTAAGTGAAGCACAAAGGTAAAATTCTTGTTCTCATGGAGTATACAAGTTGAGTGGGTGAGCAAATCCAAATCAAATAAGAAGTTAACGAATATAATTATTACAAATTGTTTTAAAAAATGTTTGGAAATTAAAGACCTAGTCTCCTAAGACAGAGAATGAGAGGGTGTGAAGTGATAGATGACTTAATTTATTTTAAAACTATATTTAAGTTATTTTAGACACTTAAGTTATTTTTAGAACTATAATTTACTGCTCCTAAATAATTCTCATGATAATATAATATGTGATCAATGCATAAAACTTGAAAATTACCAAAAAATCCACCTATATTTTTTTTCACCAAGAGGTAAACAGTATTAACATTTTGGCAAATATTGCCTACTTTTATATATATATATATATATATATATATATATATATATATATATATATATATGAATATTTATACATATGCATTTTTTTAAGAAATAAAAATCTTACTGCACACATTATTATATAGCCATTTTCTAGTTTTTAGAATGAACATTTCTCCCAGGACATTTTAAATTGTTTTACATTATAATTTTAATGGCTGTATATAATTACAGTTATGGCTTTACCAATCCACCATTTGTGTACATTTTAGTTGTTTACAGTTTTTCACTTATATAAAGAGTGGGATGTCTATTCATTTTCTTATGTTTAATTATTTCCTCAGGGAACACTCCTAAAAGTGGAGTTGCTTGGTTTAATTCCTGAGGCTTTGAATATACAAACAAACAAACAAACAAAAACACATACTGAATACTTTCACTAGCTAGAAACATGTCCCCTCCCTCCATATGTCATTTTTATTAGGTTATTTTTTCATTTTTAACTTTTGTCCCCCATTTCATAGTCACCAAGTGACAATAACTATTCTAATTTTTAATTTTATGCTAAATTTAAATATACATCTAGTAATGTTTTAAGATTGCAATGCTTTTAAAATAAAACTAGAACCAAAATAAAATGTAGAGTAATTGGGAACTGCTAGAATATGAGCATTCTGAAGACAAAATTGAAGGTGATACTCTTTACCAAAACAAGTCAACAAGGTACAAATAAGAACATAAGTAATAGATTGGGAACAACAACAACAAAAAAGTACTGTGTAGTGAAAACAAACTTGGAATCGGGATTAGGAATTTTTATCCCATGAATCAGTTTACTGAAATTTCAGATGAGCAATTTATTTTTAAATTGAATTATGAAAATTAGTAGTATGTTAGAATTCCTGAGATTATTTTTTGAAAGAGATTATAGTGAAACCAATGAGAAAAAGAAATGATAAATTGAAAATTTTAATATGTAGGTCTCCTGGCAAATATTTACCCCTATGACTGTTAGTTATCAAATTAAATAATACTAAGAAAATTTAGTGGCTGTATTAAATACAGTAACAGAATGTAGAATTAAAAGGAATTTGGAAGATTGTCTAACACAGCTCCTCATTTTACAGATAAAAGAGAGTACTGCAGAGATGAAGTGATTTGTCCAAGGACTCATACTTTGTGAGTAAAGAAAGAAGAAATAAACAATTTCGAAAAATTAACATAATGAATATCCTGAATGGAGATAGAAAAGAGCTGGGTTTAAGTTTCCATGATAGCTTTGGGGACAAATGCAGAATTTTTGTACTTGCATAGATGAAGCACTTGAGCAAGGAAAATTTGATCAAATTTATTGTTACCTCAACAAGACAGACTTATATCATGTAGATTCCCTTGAAAGTCCTGTTTTCATTTTGTTTGCAAAGATTGGGTAAATATGACTATACCAAAATAGTCCTGAGATTTTACGAGTAAAGATTAACATGCTTGGCATGGAACTTTTGCAATAAAAGAAACGCTATAGTTTAATTCATAGTGATTTAAGAAGATGGGAAAGTTTTTTGAGATAGGAAATCTAATTATAGTGAAAATAAAACTTCATTTACCTATCATTTCCTCCATTATTCATTATACCTTTTATTGGGAAGATAAGTATGTACAAAGAGTAGCAAAAACATTTTAAAATGTACTAGGAAAAAATAAGGAATTAATGTAATGCTACTTAACTATAAATTTCTCATATTATAATCATATTTTAATTTAACCTTCAAGTGAACCTATTAGGTAAGTTCAATTGGTTATTTTAAAACAGAATTCCTATAGCAGTTCCAAATAACTTTATTGCTTTTTCTAATTCATTTGTAATTTAATGTATTTATCAATGACTTGATAACTTTATTTTCTATTCTACCTGGTGTGGTTATACATTCAGTTGGAAATTTTAATATTTGAACTCAGCTTCCTTCTATTTGGTTTTGTTTAGTGGCTTTTCTTAATTATTAGCTTTTCATTCAAATTTAAATGTGAAGTGAAATGACTTAACTTATTGTTATAGTTTAACACCAATATATTGATTCATTTAATTTTATATTCCAGAAATCAAAGCATTTCATACTAATTAAATGTTGCTAACAATGACTATGGCCTACACATTAGAAAAAAAAAGTGATTCATGTTGTTTTGTTCATTTGTGGGAATAAGTATATGAATATAGGCAAGATTTTTTGAAAATGAAAACCTTGTCAAATCTGATATGCAGTGCATATTTTAATAAAGCTTAAGTAACTAAAACATCTTGGCACTGGTTTAGGAATAAAGAAATCAGTGAAACAGAATAGGTTCTAGAAAGAAATCTAAGTACAGGGATTTAATATTGTAAAGAAATAGCATTTCAACATAACAGCAAAATAGTGGTACAGTCAAGAAGTAGTAAAGAGAAAAAAAAGACAACATAAAAATGTGTTTATGGAAAAGACAAAATTAAAGCTTTTTTTCCCCAGCAAATAAGGAACATACACATATAAACACATCCATAAGAATAGCGTAAATAATTCAGTGGAGAAACAGACAAATTGTATTGTTACAAGAAAAATCAATGATCAGTAAATAAAATTTAAAAATTGTTCAAGAGTACTATTACTTAAATACAGGTTAAAAATGGATTTTGTGTTTTATAATTGATAACATTGAACAATGGCGAGACCATAGGGACATGTGCACTCTCTTCATTATAGGTGGGGACATGAGTGAAATAACTTTTCTTGGAGTAAAATTGACCAATTTTTACTAAAATTCCAATTATAAGCACTGTATGACCCAATTGCTTATCAGAAAATATTCCATGAGGTTATTGAAGTTCATAAGCTATATGTTCAAGATGTTCATTGTGCTTTGTTTATGACAGAAAAAAAAATAGAAAACTGGTTAAATAGTTCATAGGAATTCATTATAAGGAAATCTATAGGTTTTATTAAAATGCAGTAAATCTATGTCAGATGACATGAAAACATATCAATGGTGATTGAGAAATGCAAGTGACATGTTTTTGTTAAAAATAACACTATAATTATAAAAATGTAGAGGCCCGGTGCATGAAATTCGTGCATGGATAGGGTCCCTAGGCCTGGTAAGCAATCAGGGCTGATTGCGGCCTTCTGGCTGCTAGCCAGGGCCTTCATTTTCTGGCTGGCAGCCAGAACCTTCATTCCCTGGCTGCCAGCTGCTGTCCAAAGCCTTCCTTTGTTCCTCACTGCCCCCTGGTGGTCAGTGAACGTCATAGTGAGCAATTGAACTCCTGGTCTTCTGGTCAAACTCCCGAGGGGACACTTTGCATATAACTCTCGAGGGGACACTTTGTCTCTGGGTTTAGAATTAAAAGGGTGGGTAGGGTATCTATTTTATCCTCTATTGTGAAATTGAGAGATCTGGTGATAGGTGCTTTTTACTTGTTACTTGATTTTGAAATATATAATTAGCATATAAACATGGAAAAAACAGAAAAGTGAAAATAGAACAATAAAACTAGACAAGGAATCTATTTTATTCTCATGCTATTTGACTACAAAATTATTTTGTTATATAACCTTGAAATGAAGTATTCATAAAAAGTCCATATCTTCCAGAAATTACATTCCTGGGTATATACACAAGAAAAATGAAAATAGATGTCCACACAAAACTTGTATTACTCATAATATCCAAAGTGTGAAACAACCCATATTTTTACCAACTGATGAATAGATAAATAAAATGTGGTATATCTATATAATTAAATATTACTTAGTAAAAAAGAAATAACGTACCAATGCATGCTATAACTTGGCTAAATCTTGAAAACACTATGTTAAATGAAAGTAGCCATTCCCAAAGAACATAAGTTATTCCACTAATATAAAATGTTATGTACATACAGAGAGAGGAATGGCTAAATCTTGAAAACACTATGTTAAATGAAAGTAGCCATTCCCAAAGAACATAAGTTATTCCACTAATATAAAATGTTATGTACATACAGAGAGAGGAAATAGATTATTGGTTGCTTAAGGTGGACCGGGAAAGATAAGATAAAGAGTTATTGCTATTAAGATTTCTTTTGGGGAGATGAAAATTTTCTAAAATTAGGTCATGCTGATGGTTGTACAACTCTGAATATACTACAACCATTGAATTATACACTTTAAATAGATGAATTTTATGGTATATGAATTATCTATAATAATAAAAGCATAATATGCTAATTAGACCAGATATCCTTCCAGATAAAGCGAGGGCTGTGAGGGAAGCTGGTTCTGACAGCTGAGGGAAGGAAGGCCTACTCTTGCACGAATTTCATGCATTGGGCCTCTAGTATCTCAATAAAGATTCTTAAAAGTACACATTTTCAACGCTAGAAATAAGGAGAGTTTAGATCATGAAACTCATAGAGTCCATGGATTTTTAGACAACAAAAAAGAGCAGTGTAAATTAGCACAATTTCTAAGATGGCCTCTTAGAGATAGGGAATAATAAAGATGATTAGTATTTTAGTAGTCTGGAGTTGAGTCTGAAAATGTAACATACCCTTTTAATAGTTATAAAAGTTTTCCTATCAAATGGGATCTATACCAATGGTCGTGCCAGTGATGATTTAAATCAAATTATATAGTGAGGAAATTCTTTTATTTCCCTTACAACTTTGGATTAGCTTGATAACAGAGGGTATTTGATAGTTTCCCATTGTCTATACCTTTTTTTTTTTTAAGAGACCAGTCCTGAGACAGCACTATCCATAGACCACCCCATCTAACAGGGCTCATTCACAGTGTTTGTTTTCATCCTTTTATTTTTATAATTTATTGTTTATTTGAGTTAAGTGAAGCTGACTTATCACTTTTAAAACATTATAACTTGCCCAATATAAACACATTTTATTCAAGTGCAACGCATACAAAATGTGCTGACCTAAATAAAAATAATAAGAATGAAAGTTGTTTGTCTAGTTAGGCAGAATTCATGCTGGTGGAATGTGAATAACTGAAATTTAAGAACTTACAGACTACAGCAGTCATACAATTTTGGCACTTCAGGGACCATTTGGTTCAAGACATTTGTTCCACAAATGAGGTAACTTAGACCATAGGAGTTGGAACCTTGAACACAATCACATTTTCAGACCCAGTTTTAAGGTAAGAGAAGCACTGGTAACTCCTTTTACCCCCATCACTAACAGGGAATCCCAGCAGATGTGGTTTAGCTCAGCTGAACCAGAATTTATTCCTCTGTGATTTAGGGAGACTCAATTAGGGAAGACTGTGATCACCAAATGCCAAGTCACAATCTTTCCGTTTCTGGTTGCAGTTGAGTGTTCTTGAACTTTTGTTGTCAGGGACAGACAGAGAGTAGAGAGAAGGGATTAGGAAAAGGCAGGAGGAGGAAAGGCAGACCTATCCTGCCTTTTTGTAAAATGCCAAACCTAATTTCAATGATTGCTTTAGTGATATAACGATAACCAAGATTAAAGCAAGCAAGCACCCACTTTAGGATATGAGAGCTGAAATTTTAGATTTCATTATAAGATTGCCATTTCAACAAAATAGTAATATGATGGCAATGGATTTTCATTTTTTTCTCCATTTCTGTTGAAACAGTCTCATAAATATCCTTAGATACAAAGGAGATCTCTCAATTTTGCAAGAGCTTGCGAGCTCTATTTTATCCTATGCTGATTTATCTCCAAAATATCTTTTTGATGTACAGCTTCAATATTCTTGCCAATGTCCATGACATCAGCAATCAAAAATGGCATTATTTTTAGGATTGTTTTATTTTTACATATAGTGGTATGTTATCAGAAAAAGTGCGCTGAACTCCTGCTTTGTGCTCACTCACTGAAACATCTCCCTACTGTTAGTAAGAGAGTTTATGCTTTATGTAGCTAATTTTTCCAAGAGGGGGGGGGAGTAGTATCCATGAAAAGAGGCAACTTTACCTAATGCTACTGGGCAAAATGAACATAAGGTACAGGGAAGAAAACTAGTACCTTTACCTATTAATATTTCTTATTCTAGGAGAAAGTGGTTTTCCAAATCATATTTTAGGAAACTGAGGTTCTCGGGCCACATAGGTAGAAAGTGACAGAGCTCTCTGCATCTCTCTAACCCTCTATACCAGTGGTTCTCAACCTTCCGAAGGCCATGACCCTTGCATACAGTTCCTCATGTGGTGGTGACCCCCAACCATGAAATTTTGCTACTGTTATGCATCGTGATGTAAATAATCTGCATTTTCCGATGGTCTTAGGTGACCCCTGTGAAAAGGTCATTCGACCCCCCAAATGGGGTCGCGAACCACAGGTTGAGAACCACTGCTCTATACTCCCAGGTCCACAAACTGAACTTCAGACCAAACTGAACTTCCGAGGCCTCAGAAATGAATATTTTACCCAGTGAGCCTGTTAGCTACAAAAATAGTGATCAAATGTCATGATCAATGAGGTTCATTTAGTTGAAGAACATAAGAAAGCACAAATTGGTTAGGTACACTTGATTTTAATTAATATTCTAGCGCTTTTCTCTTTTGTCCCATTTCTAGAGTTCAAGCCTACATTACTGTGAAGTCTCTTTAAGTTATTATTTTAGTTATTAAAATTCCTTGCAAAGAATCTAAAATTCACCTGGTTTGCATATAATTCCTTTCTATGTCAAATAGTGCTTTAGCTCTGAAATATTGGCATTAAAGAATTAGTTATTGGCTTAGTAATTATGCTTTTCCTCTAGACAGTCCATTTTAAAAGAAATCAATGTATTTTTATATTCAAAGAATGATGTTAAACTAATGTAATAAAATAAGCAGCAAATCTCTGAAGTATACAAGCAACACTAGGTGTAAATAGTATTGATAGTGTTATACTGACTCAAACATTCTAGTGAAGTTTTCTGTTGCTATCTTATATAATTAAAGGGTAATATACAAACTGTTCCCTCAACCGGGAATTCAACCAGGGCAGGGCAGGCCTGCCAACCACCAGAGGCCTTTCCCCCTAACTAACCCCACCCCCAATCACCTCCCCTAATCAGGACTGGGACCAGCCCACCAACCACCCACAGCTCCTCCCCCTGGTCAGCCTGACCCAATCGGCCCTGATTGGGGCAGTCCTGCTGGACCCCACCTGTGCACAGATTTGTGCACCAGGCCTCTAGTGCTCATAATAAAGTACCAACTAGGACCAATATATAGACATGAGCATGACCAGAATCCATGGCTACCTTCCTTATCACAAAGGACTCTTAAGTAAATGTGTAGTATCAAATTGTGTAGATGGTATTAGGTACCATATCTAAGAATCTAAGATCTTAATGCCTTACATAACCCAGAAAAACATATGAAAAATAAATCAGTGGACTACTTAATGGATGGAAGGCATTGGCTGCTTCACTCCTAAAAAAGGAACAACTCAAGGTTACCATGATTTGAACACTTTGATGGCCCTTGAGATTGTTTTGTAGAACCACTCTTTTATCATGAAAGGAAGACTTCGGTACTGTTTGCCTCTGTGATCCATTAACTAGTGCAGAAATGTGCCCTACCCCCATTCCCAACAGAATACAACAGTCGGGAAATCAGACAGTGCCTGCATATGGAATTAGCAGGTCTTTTTTCTGAATGACCCCATGGTTCCCATATTACTGTACTATCTAAAGAAGCTGCTGCCTTTTAATTTTAATGTGAGAGATATAATTTCCCTGTTGTTTTCCAAGGCTGTCAGATAATAGACAAATTGCCTTTGATAAAACACGCTTTCAATTTCTCCAATGTAATATTCAATTTTCATTTTCATAAGGGGTTACTTTAATGGCTTGAATTGGTTGCCTAGGATGTCAGTGCCTAGCACTCATCAGTAAAGCTTACAATATGAGTTATAATTCAGAAGGGCATATGTTACTATCATATTGATTATCTGCAAGTACTTCTCTATGCTCATTCTTGAGAATCAGGAGTGACAAGCCATTTGAAGAAATAATTTCTCTGCTCTGTTTTTCTTTAAAAGTCACTTAGAAATAAGCATTTTGGGCAACTGTTTATTGAAAATTTGAGCAAATGCTGTTTTTTTAAGAAAGGTGTGTCTAACTCCTGGAATTCTAACTCCTAGAATCCCTGCTAGTAGTTTCTATTCCCTTTTAATTTCACTACCGCTCTCGTGTGCTTGTGTATGTGTGTGTGGGTGTGTTCATGTGTTCATACACATTCCTTCCTCCCTCTTGTTCTATAAGAACACAAAGCAGACCTTGAAAAAACACTCTTTTTTTTAAATTCTCAGTTATAAAAGTAGCATATATCTAGTGTAGAAAATTCTGATAATATAGAAAAACAAAAAAATTAAAGTTGTCTGTTAAATCCCATGTATACTTCTTTTTTTTAAATATTTTTTTAAAATATATTTTTATTGATTTTTTACAGAGAGAAATGGAGAAATGTAAATGTTTTTTTACAGAAACGTCTATGAGAGACATCGATCAGCTGCCTCCTGCACGCTCCCTTCTGGAGTTGTGCCCGCAAGCAAGGTACATGCCCCTGACCAGAATCAAACCTGGGACCTTTCAGTCCGCAGGCCAACGCTCTATCCACTGAGCCAAACCGATTTCGGCTTTTTAAAAAATCTTATTTAAATCTCTCATAATTAAGAGATTATCACCTGAACCTGGCCAGTGTGGCTCAGTGGTTGAGTGTCAACCTATGAACCAAGAGGTCATGGTTCATTTCACGGTCAGGGCACATACCTAGGTTGTAGGCTTGATCCCCAGTGTGAGGCATGCAGGAGGCTGCTGATCAATCGTTCTCTCTTATCATTGATGTTCCTATCTCTCTCTCCCTCTCCCTTCTTTCTCTGAAAGCAATAAAAATTTATTTTTTAAAAAAGATTATGTGTATCTGCTTGAAGGCTTAATTACATGTGAGAAGTAGTTTTATTAGAATCTTTGCTCAGCTGTTTGGTCATGTATTCACCATGCCCATACAGAGTGACCAGCACCCCTGTATATGGGATGCTGCTGTACATGCTGCCCACAAGCTCTGCCCCAATTTCAGTCAACAGCTGAGTAAATGGAGAACCCATAGTACATGCCATGTTAAACTAAAGACACACAGATGAATAATGTACAGGTCCTCACTGACAGGTATAGACAGACACGTACTCACTGAGTAAGCACCCCGGCAAGGATGTGGTTGGCTGTCAATGGGTACCTGGGAGAGGCAGGCACTCCACATGGGTTGTACAGGAAGAAGTCTACCTGCAGAACAAAATTTAAATCTTCTTAGTTTATTATAGGTAGTTGAAGCCAGAGGTTGAATGGAATTGCCCCTAAAAAATAGGGAGAAAAGAAGTAAGCACAGGACAGAATCTTGGAAAAATCATAACATTTGGTGGTTGGCAAAAGGAGATTAGCTTGCAGAAGAGATTGAAAGAAGCCAATAGAAAGCTTGTTGGAAAATCAGAGTATATGGTATGTTGTAGGCACAAAAAGAGAATGTTGCAAGTTGGAGGAAGTTGCTCATTGGGTCAAATACCATTTATTGATAATAATGTCTGAAAGATACTTATTGGGTTCACCAGCACAAATGTTATTGGTGACACTGATGAGAGCTGTTTTAGGAACATGATATAGATAAGAAAGAAGAGACAGAAGTGGATTCAGAGGTTTTAGCAATATTTTTAAATGCCTTGTTTCACATTTTAACATTTAATGTAATTATTTGATGTGTAGCTCTGGTGCTTTCATTATTTAAAATGTGGGTTCCTCGTGTGTATTGACTAGGCTTGAACTCCGATAACCTTAATCATAGCACCGCACCTATTCTCTAAAAAGTGCTTAATAAATATTTGAGTGATGAATAAATCTGTCATAAACCTATGTCTCCTATACTTCCTCTGCCGTTTCCTTTTGGTCTTTGATTCCTTCCTTCCCCTGACTTTCTGCATTTGATGGTTTGTCAGGTGATATCAATTCTTCTGCAACATCTCTCTATGTTACAATTTTTGGCTAGTGACAAATGAACTCTCCTTTCTTCATGAAATTAAATCTTCAACTAATTAAAGTTTAACTTATGTAAAACCCCTTCTTTTTCCTGCCCCCCTCTTCCTCTGTGTGAGTGTGTGTCCCTAGCCTTCTCCTCTATCTCATTCTTCCCTCTTAACTCTACTTCTTCCCTCTCTATCTCTCTTGCCCACCTCTGCATCTTCCTAAGACTTCAAGCACCATTTTGAACCAAAACATGTAAGTTGTAGAAGTACAAAAAAAATCACTAATCACTTGTCCTACAAAGAGATATTTAAAAGACAGCTTGAGGAGGAAAAAACACACACATATTCACAATGATAACTAAGAACACATATTAAAGAGGTAAAATGTGAGAAATACTTAAGATGAAACACACAAACTCAGCTGACTGGAGGAAGAAAATTCTATGAGTCTGCCAACTTCTCCTTTGATTAATGACAGCAAGAGGAAATTCACAGAAGATGGGAAGTGGGGAATTAGCTATTGCTTTCATTGTTGTATCCAGGATGATGTTTGAATCCTTAGATACCCATGAACTAAAAAGATGCGACTGAGTTTATATGTCCTGTGGTGCAGTCCCTCAGCACAGAGCACAGGCGGGGCTGCTGAAGGATGGATCTGATTGAGGCAGGAAACGCCATCCATAATGGAGGCCTCATCTATAGTGATGGCGCGCCTTCACCTCCTGCGATGCTCAGGGGAGGATCGGCTTATCTTCAGGATGGCCAATTCTTTATGGTTAGTATCAGAAATGAGCCTATCAATCAGCCACATGAGACTTTTAAAGGGGCACCAGGGCCATAAACTTTATGAAAAAGGCTAGAGATTGCATTCAGCCCTCAAGCAGATACACAATTACCCTAAACCCAGTTCAGGGCAGGGAGACTAAATCTTCTTTTAAAAAAAAAATAGTGACTTCCACACTCATCATGGCTTTTAGAAGCTAAGAGATAGGAGATAACAGCTGTCAGATAAATCTTTCCTCGTATGGCTATGCAAAGAAATGAATAATTAGAAGGGCAAGGAAGAAGAAAAGACATGGTAGAAAAAGAAGAGAAACAATTGGCCCTGAGTGGGGAGGAGAAAAGAAAGAAGACTGGAGGGAGATTTTTTTGGAATCTGTAAAGACTTGTGCCTGCTTATGAGATAAACTCGTTGATATTGAGGGGTCTTGAAAAATCCCATTGATTTATCCACTGTAGCAGAAGTTAGAGAAAATCTCATTTTCATGAGCTTTCTTTTCTATCAGTCTTGTCCCCGGTGACACAGAAAGTAAACCTTTTCTAAGGGCTTTCCCAGACAGTTTGACATTTTGTTGAATTAACTGGTATATATTGTACCCAATTTATCAGTAGTATCTTTCCATCCAAGCAAGGAATGATGCTATATTGAATAGAGTTCTTAGGGCACCAAGAGAACTCTGGAAACTTCCCAGAGCGATCTTACTTCTGAAGTCTGCCTGTCTGCCTCAAATTCCCCTGTGGCTCACTCCCTATCTGCCTGGATATAAAATGGTGAGGACATGCTAAATCTAGCAGGGCTTTTTGTGACACCCTAGATCTGTTCCCCTGAGGCTGTATGTGTGTGTGTGTAGTATACATATATACATTAATGTATATATGCATATGTAGTATATGTAATCTATGTACTGTTACAATTGTTATAATATTGTTATTATGTATATATTGTTATAATATTTTATCTGGCTGATGTCAAGAACATCTGAAATATTTGGGAAAAGGTATAAAAAGGGAAAGCTAGGTGAGTGATGAAGTATCATTTTGCCGGAACAACTGAGTCTGTTTTGACCCTTTAAGGGCAAATATTTCATGCATAAATGTTGAGTCACAAAATGAATAGAACATTTTGTGATGTGGCCTCCATTTAAGAAGCCCATGTCACTCCATTTTTGCTATTGACTCAGTGAGGCAGAGGGTGACTATAGTTTCTTAGGGCTGCTGGAACAAAGTGTTACCAAGTGGGTGGCTTCGAACAACAGAACTGTACCATCTTACAGTTCTGGGGGCTGGAAGTCTAAAATTAAGATGTCAATAGGACCAAGCTGAGGTGTTTAAAGGCAAATCCTTTCTTGGACTCTTCCTATTCTGACTGTTTGCTGGCAATCTTTGGCCTGCCGCCACATAACTGCAATCTCTGCCTTGACCATAACGTGGCATTCTTTGTGTCTCTATTTTCAGATACGTGTCTTCTTATAAAGCATTAGTCATTTTAGATTAAGGGCCTATCCTACTCCACTATAGTCTCAACTAAATGAATTACATCTGCAATGACCTTAGTTCTAAACAAGGTCCTAATTTGGAGATTAGGACTTTGAGCTGCCTTTTCTTTTTTCTTTTCTTGAAGGGTAGGGAAACAAATGCGTAACAATGACTCCAAGTGATGTTGATCTGAAGTCTTAATTGAATAGGCTTAAAGAAATATTTCTAATTTGATATAATACAAACTTACCTAGATATCATTGGTATTAAAGTCTGTTCTAGATGCTTTCTGAGTGAAGATTATTAGAATAAGAGCTCCACACCCCATTCCCACCAAACTTCCAAGAACCTCTATGTACCTGTGTATAGCAGTATCCCATTATTAAAGATCTCTCAGATGAAGATATACTTATATAAACATTTTATACATATAATATACAGGACACAGAGGATAAATAGGGATTAATAATCAGTATAGCTAATATTTATAGAGAATAAAATATTTGCAGCACAACTCTAAGTGCTTTATATTTATTTAACCCTCACAATAATTCTCTGTGGAGCACAAGCCAGGTCAAGCCCTTTCCTTGTAGAACTTACATCCTCAAGGTTTGTTTTCAGTCCCAGTGGGCCTGAAGCATTTCAACTGTAGACTGAGATAAAAGTGAGTTCCTGGTTTGCTCAGTGGATAGAGCGTCGGCCTGTGGACACAAGGGTCCCAGATTTGATTCAGATCAAGTGCAAGTACATTGGTTGTGGCACACACCCAGTAGGGAGTGTGCAGGAGGCAGCTAATCGATGGTTTTCTCTCATCGATGTTTCTAACTCTCTCTTCCTCTCTGTAAAAAATCAATAAAATGTGGGTTTTTTTTTTAAAGTGAGCTTCATGGTTGTCTCCTACTCCAACATGTCCAATGTCCTAGAACTGTTTTCATTGCCTTATTGCTGCCATTTTGGATGGCTTTAGCATTTAAAACATAGCTGGAATAGATTTCACTCAGGATCTTCTTTGTTCTCAGTTGACATTTTCCAGACTGAGTCCACCATGTTTGTTTAAAATCTTGTGTGCCATTGACAGGAATGAGTATTAAATAGAGTCACTAAAATATAAAATGATGACCACTCAAAAGTAAGCTCCATGCCACCTAGAATTGTTACCTGTTCACTGCTATTTCTGTAGTACCCAAAAGAGTAGCTGGCCCATTAGGAGATGAATATTCATTGAATGAATGGATGAGGACAATAGCTGAATCAAGACATGGAGAGTACAAGGTGTTATTTGCATTTGATTGTTACAAACACTCTATTCTGGCTATAAAATTTAAAATATGTATTATATTACTTTGGATATACTGATCTGAGACTTTGCTGAAGCAAAGCCACACAAGAAAGTGAAGCAATATGCCTTTTCCTCTACACCCAACCCAACACTTACTAATCCAAATGCCTTGTCTGACCTAAGTGGTTGGTGTATAGCATTTCTGCTTGAAACACCTTAATGCCAACTGAGGAAAACATGAACAGGAAAGTGCTCATTGAAACTTGAGTTATTTCAATTTCTTTTCAGACCATAAGCTTGCATCCTTTTTGGTGACAATATAACCCAGGACTTCGAGGGATAATAATAATAAATTATGAAATACTAATGTCTGACATGATTGAAGAAGATAAAAGTTTCAAATTAGAAAAATATATTAGGGAAGAAACTCTAATCTTGGCATATAAGGAGAGGCATAGCTGAAATTCACTTTTTAGCCAAAAGTGGTGAAAAAGACATGGTGGAACATTTTGGTTAAACAATTTTTTTTCCCAAAAATGCTTGGGTACTATCAACATGATGTCATAAATGCTTTTGGAATATGCTGTTTTCAAGACAAATCATGCTGTGAGTGGCATGCACTATTTGGGGAGTACCTGTGGAGCACAGACAGGAGAAGCTGTGTCTGCTACCTTTGCCCGATAGCTGTTCTCCTCTTGAAAAAGTCTCGTTTGTGTGTTGACCTTTCCTAGTAGAAGGCTAAATGATGGTTTTGGGCCAAATATCCCTTGTGGTTTTCTGATCTTTCCCAGTGCCCCTATTGCCTCAAAAGTTTGCAAATTTAAATATGTTTAATTATAAAAATCTGGAAAAATAAGTTATTTTAGTAACAGACACTAAAGTGTCCATTTTATCATATCACCTCAGAAGAATAAAAATATTTTTTTAAAAGAGGAAGTAAGGCCCAGCCAGTGTTGCTCAGTGGTTGAACATCAACCCAAGAGATCACTAGCTGGATATGTGGTCAGGGCACATGCCAGGGTTGCTGATTAGATCCCTAGTAGGGGGTGTGCAGAAGGCAACCAATCCATGATGTTTCTCTCATTGATGTTTCTATCTCTCTGTCTTTATCTCTCTCTAAAAATCATTAAAAATATATTTTAAACGAAGAAAGAGAGAAGCTAAGGACCCATTCTGGAGAGCCAGGGGCTTCCTGTGAAGGCTATATGTTGTGAAGACCCAGTGCTGTGTGTTGGTAAATGGTAGAGTTCAGCCTGGAGCCCCATAGAGCAGCAGAGCAGCTAGTCATTGGTGTGTGAGCCTAAAAAGATCTGAAATATGAAATAAGGAGCTCCCATTCAGAAGTAAGCTTCCATCTCTGCGGAGTGCACTTGAACCTCTTCATGGTGATAATGTTTTGTAACATTGCAAGATTCCTATATTATTTTAAGAGGGTTATGGATTTTCAAATGCAAAGAATGGGGCTGGGGCAAATATAATTTGGTGACCAATATGCTGATATAGGCACCTTCTTTTTTAGGTCCCAATTCAGCAGGTATAGAAGTTACTTCTAGTAGCTAAAAAGGAGGTTCATCTTTTTTTCTTTATAAATTAAATTTACTGGAGTGACATTGGTTAATAAGATTATATAGATTTCAAGTGTATCATTCTATGATACAGTATCTGTATTTTGCATTGTGTGCCACTACCCAAAGTCAAATCTTTTTGTCACCATATATCTGATTCTTTTTGCCATTTACTGTCCTCCCACTCCCATTCCCTCTGGCAACTACCATTCTGTTGTCTGTATCTATAAGGTTCAGTACTATCTTCATTGTTAGACATCTAGTGGAGGTCTTGGAATGTATCCCCCAAGGATAAAGGGGATTACTATAATGACCTGTCTTTTTCCTGCCTTTTGAATATTGCTATTCCTTTCTCCTAAAAGAGTGGTTAGAACACCTGAATAACTAAGATACTCCAGGACAATCATTCCAAAGTCACACCTCTATAGGAACCAGGCAGCTGATGTACATATCTGAAATGACCTGGGAATAGCAGAAAGGGAATGCCACAGCCAAAACGAAGCAGAAAAGGTATGTGCATTATAAAGGGGGAGCAGGACTCCTGCAAAGTGAGAATGTGGGGCCCATTGTTCCCAGAATGTGCTGACATTTCTCTCTCCTCTGTGTGTGCCTGTGTGATCACTCAAGTTTAACATACCATTCAGCTCATCAGTTTTTAATCTTTATCTTCCAATGTTGTTCCAAGGATCCACCTCAGAACATTTGCATTGAAAGAGAGTTAAATCCATTCAGAATAGGTTCCATGGTCAGAACCATTTAAAAAGCAAAAGGTTAAATAGAGGTCACTGGGTTTCTTGACTGCAGGGCTATTCAGAAGTTTAAATGTGTTACAAAGTGAATTTCCAAACTCATCTGACTCCTTTCTGTGGATACCTTATCAAAGTATTACTATGGATGGCCGTGTAGTAACTCACTTAGCAGTAAATAATATGAGTGAAATCCAAGGAGAACAGATTTTGAAAACAAATAAGTAGCCTAGCTAAAATAAGAATGCTTGTCAGTGACCTTAACAACTTAGAACCCAGGATTTCAATGTAGGAAGTAGAAGTGGGAAACAATTGTGATTTTTTTCCCCCAGTCAGCTACCTTGTGAATTAGACTTTCTTATACCTCATGGAGTGTGTGTATTTTTGAGTTTTAAATTGAGAGTGAGACCAGACATGACAAGGGAAGCCTATTCTATAGAACAATTTATTCCTCAGTACATGACAAGAACTTCTAAAGTTCCTGCAACTAATATTTCTCACACACCTACTTTGTGCCAGGCAAAATGTCAGGTACTGAATAGAGTCTGGAATTAAGTTACTGGTATAGCTAATTCCAGTTTTAACCTAAAGCCAGGGATCAAATTAAAATTACGTTTTAGTTCATAATTTATCAAAATGGAAAACTGCTAACAGCAAACAAAGAAAAAACAAGAATGGTGTTTTCTTTTCAAAAGAATAGTTTGACCCATCATTTACCAAGTCACAATATGACCTGACTTGGCTTGTAGTTACATAAGTAACTACAAACAACGTTTACTTCCTTATCAGATGCTGAAAATCAGAATAATAGGAACGTGTTAATTTCAACCTGGACAATTGCTCCTGAGAATTAAGGATACCACTGCTATTTCCTGTTAATCTCTAGAAATTCTCCACGTCTGTGTCATACTGTTTTGTTCTTCCTCAGTGTCATTTGGAACTTCCCAATATTTATAAATATTAAAGCTCAAATTACATGCCCTATATCTCTAAAGTCATCTTTGACCTTTCCAACTGAAATCCTTCACCCTTTGAAACCCACTACTCATATCTGTAAATTTCTCATGGTTGTTCCTACCTACTTTCTTATTTAAAATATTTAATTCAATTATTCATTCAGCACGTGTATATGAAGGATTTATTGTGTCTAAAGAAATACAACTGGAGATGAAGTAGACCAAGGTAAACCTGATGATTGCCAACCTAGCTCTTGTAACCTAGGAAATATATGTGTGTGTGTGTGTGTGTGTGTGTGTGTGTGTATTTAAGCACATCTTCCCTCTGTGCAATTTAAGCTGTAAAATCCTTGAGTCTAGTATCCCATCTCATAAACAAGGAGTGCAGTGATTTATCTGCCAGCTAGTTTACTAAACATGGGCTTGATTTCTTCCACATTCCTCAATCTTGGTTTCAGTCCTATAGTCTGATAATGCTTCAGCAAACAAGGTTCATTTGCCTGAACGTATGTCCATTCTGTTTGGAAACACTGTTGACTCCCTCTCTTCATTGCTCTCATGGCAGCTCCATTTATTGGTCAAAACCTCCTCTGTTCTTAACCATCACACAGGCCAAGATGCAGGTGTGGGATTCTTCCAAGGAGTCAGCAAGGGCCTGCCACTTGACCAGAAAACTACAACTCAATTAGAGTGTGTTGACTCGGGTTTTGTCCTCCAGTTTGCTAGGCTTATTTGTTCTCCCCTGAAGATCCTGCTCTCCTCTCCTACGCCCCATCTTTCTCTGTTAATGAAAACCGTCCTTCAATCTCTGTTTATCCTGTAGCCAACAAACTAGTTTTCGTGGCAGCATTATGGTTACAGCCCTTAGAAACCTTTTCTGTGCAGTAATTTAGCTGTCAGTCTGGAAGTGGTAAAGTAGCAGAAAGATGGATGCTGAGCCTGGAGCAGGCCTGAGCATATAACCTGCATGTCCCTGCTTAGATGTGCACTTATTAAAATAGGTAGGAAAAATGTTTGCCCCGATTTCTCTTGGCCATTACTACATTATAGTGAGGGGAAAATATCTTTACTGGAATTCTGGTAATTGCTAAGAGCCCTTTTATTATCTGTATAGAGGGTGGGAATAAAGGGTGGAGATGATTTTGTGAGAGAATTGGCCTCAAATTAAAGTAACTAGAAAATCAAATCCCAATAGTATTTGTTGTAGAATCCCCTCATACAGTATTTTATCAGCCCACTGTTTTGGAATTATTTGACAGGAGAGAAACTTGGGAGCTAGCATGCAAAATAATAATGATTCCAGTTCCATCCATTGACTGATGACCATGAACGATCAACAAATTGGTGAATTGCCTCTCTTAATTTGGTTTATAGACCAACAAGTTATGTATTGGCTTGTGCCCTTAGATGTCTAAAAGAGCGTGCTGGAAAACCCACAGTCAGCATCTGGTCATCAAAGTCAATTTTTAAAAATTAATTCAGATATAGTTTATTGCTTTGTATTCTCAACAAACTTTGTTAAGATAAATCAATACTCTATTCAAGGATTTAAGCCCTCCATTAAGTTAACAAGCCCACAAATTGAACACTCAGTAGTATCTACAAAAGCCGTTATTTTTTAAATTTGGGAGCATTGCATATGCCTTATATTTATAATGCCAATTACTAGAGTTCTGTGTCTTTTTCAGAGCTGAACTTGCCCACTTTTAGTTTAATTTCCTTGAGACCTCAAGTGCACACCAAATACTCTGTCCTAAAATGTCCCAAGTCTGTTTTCCACGAAGCAACTCATTGCTGAGACTGAGTGCATATAGCACTTTATGCTCAAGTAGGTTTGAAAAGTCTTCTTAATATATTCCCTTTTTGTTGTTGCTGCTGTTATTTGTTAATCCTCACCTAAGGATATTTTTCCATTGATTTTTAGAAAGAGGAAAAGGGAGGGGGAGAGACAAAGAAACATCATTGTGAAAGAGACACATCAATTGGTTGCCTCCAACACATACCCCAACCAGGGCCAAGGTCAAGCCTGCAACTGAAGTGTGTGCCCTTGACTGGAATTGAGCCCAGGAACCTTCAGTCTGGGGCTGATGTTCCATCCACTGAGCCAAACCAGCTTGGACAATATCTTCCCATTTTTGAGGAGTCACCCTGAACATTTTCATATTAATTTTGTGGAAGTCATCCAGTAAATTAATCTTTTCAATGGATTCAGTTTTTGTTTTTAAACTAAGCATTCCCAGAATCTTCTAAGCCACTGAAGTCTTTAATCAAGTCAAGCAAATTAACATGTGGGAGAACAAGAGAACCTTAGTCTACCTTGAGAAATAGGGATTTACCTTATGAATGATAATGCTTCTCAGGAGGCAGAGGTTCTGAGGGTGGAATTTCTAAAACAAATCTAGTATGATGGCTGCTACGGATGGACATCATGGCAATCTCTTTTTTGCTTTTCCTAGTCTTTTAGATCTTTGTGTGGAAAAAGGGGGATTTCTGCTGCTCACTTACTGTGTGTCATCTACAATAGGCCAACTCTGCTTTGGGCCTGAGAAGAATTATATTGGTCTTCCCTTTCTGCTGAAATGAAATATTAATAATTAATATGTTCCTCAAATGGAATGTTTTTCTGTTTTCTTAAATTCTTATAAACCAAATGTGCTGAAAAAATTTATACTTCTATTTATCATGTATACATAGTAAAATACACAGATCTTACATTCATAGTTCAGTGAGTTTTAAACCATACAGACATGCATGTAAACAATGTTCCTATCAAGATATATTTTTATCCTTATCCTTCCAGAAAGTTCTCTCAATTTGGTAAATCTTTTTCTCACCCCGTTCTAAGTCAACCACTGTCTGGCTTCTATTATCATAGGTTAATTTTGTTCTAAAATGTTATATAAATGAATCTATCACTTTGTATCTACCTTGCTATGTTTTATCTATGATGTTGTATGTTGTATGTTCCAGTAGTTCCTTTTTACTGTTATATGTTCTAGTAGTTCCTTTTTACTGCTGAATATGTCTCAGTTTGGCCATATATCAGTGGGTTTTATTTTGTGGACTATTCTGTTTGACTGGACTGTGTCTATTTATATGTCAATACTACACTGTTTTAATTACTCTAGCTTTGTAACATAATTTGAAATCAGGAAATGTGATAGGTCCAGCTTTGTTCTCTTTCTCAAGATTGCTTTACTTCTTTAGGGTCTTTTGTGATTCTATATAAATCTTTAGGTTTGCTTTATTTCTGTGAAAAAATGCCATTAGAATTATGAGGGAGATAGCACTGAATCCATAGATTGCTTAGGGTAGTAAGTACGGACATTTTAACAATGCTAATTCTTATAATCCATGAGCATAAAATATCCTTCCATTTATCTTTGTCTTTTTCAGTTTCTTTCATTAATATCTTATAATTTTTAGTGTACAAATCTTTCACCTCCTGGGAAAATTTTATTCCTAAGTATTTTATTATTTTCAATGCAATTGTGATATTTTTTAAATTTCTCTTTTCAATAGTTTATTACTGTCTAGAAATGTCATTGGTTTTTGTATATTGCTATGGACGCTGACACTTTTTTAAATTTGTTTATTCTTAAATTTTTGGTACTCTTTAGAGTTTCCTATATATTCTAGTAATCTGTCACCTGCAAGTAGACACAGTTGTACTTCTTTTTTCCCCCACTATGAATGCCTTGTGTTTGTTTATTTTCTTGTCTAGTTGCTCCAGTAATGTGTTGAATGAAAGTGTTGAGAGTGGACATTCTTGTATTTTTCCTGATCTTAGAGGAGAAGGTTTGTTTTTCACTGATGAGCATGATATTGGCTGTAGGCTTGACATATATCACCTTGATCATGTTGAAGTACATTCCTCTAAACCCACTTTGTTGATAGTTTTTATCATAAATAGATGCTACATTTTGCCAAATGATTTTTCTGCATCTGTTGAGATTATTATATAATTTTATCCTTAATTTTGCCAAGGCAGTATATGACATTGATTGATTTGTGTATATTGAACTATCCTTGCATCCTTGAAATAAATCCCAGTTGATCGTTGTGTATTATTCTTTCAATGTGTTGTTGAGTTTGGTTTGATAACATTTTGTTGAGGATTTTATATTTATTTTAATTAGGAATATTGGACTTGTAATTTTCTTTTCTTATTACATCCTTGTCTGGTGAAAGTGTTAGTGTAAAGGTGGCCTTATGAGTTTGGAAATATTCCCTTCTGTTTTTTTTGTTTGTTTGTTTGTTTGTTTTGGAAGAATTTAAATATCTGGGAGAGTTACTTAGTGAATAATCTGGTATATCTTTTGAGGGGAGGGAGGAAATTTTCATTAGTGAGTTCCTCTTCTTACCAGAACTTGGTCTATTCAGATTTTATATTTCTTCATGATGCAACAATCTTAGTAGGTTGTATGGTAATAGGCATTCATATGTTTCTCCTAGGATGTCTAATTTGTTGGCACACAATTCTTGCTCAGTCTCATGCTTTTTATATTTCTTTGGTTAGCAATTATAACGTTTCCTCTTTCATTTCTGATTTTGTTTTTCTTGTTGAGTCTATCTAAAAGTTTGTCTGTTTTGCTTATCTTTTCAGTAAACCGCCTCTTAGTTCTATTAAGCTTTTCTATTGTTATCCATTTTATTTATTTCTATTTTTAGTCTTCATTTTACTTATTTCTTAGTCTCCATTTTTTGTTATTTCATTTTTATTCTACTTTTTATTAGTAACTTAGGCATTTATTGTAGTGAATGGCTCTTCTAGACCTGCTTTGCTGGGTCCCATAAATTTTGGCAAGTTGTGTTCCCATTTTCATTTATGTCGAGGTATTTTTTTATTTTTATGTTTATTTCTTTTTGATCATTCAGTAACATGAATGTTGTTTAAAATACATATATTTGTGTGTGTTTTCCAGTTTACCGCTTATAATTTATTTCTAATTTATGTTTTTAAAAATATGTTTTATTGATTTCAGAAAGGAAGAAAGAGATAGAAATACCAATGATAAGATAGAATCATTGATCAACTTCCCTCTGTATGCCCCCTGTTGGGATTGGAGCCCACAACCCAGGTTAAACCCTGAATGGCATTTGAATCTTGATTTCCTAGTTCATAGGTCATCGCTCAACCTCTGAGTTTCACTGACAAGGTTGATTTCTAGTTTCATACCATTGTGGTCAGAAAATATGATTTAAATCTTTGTGATTTTATTAAGACTTCCTTATGGCCTAACATATTATCTATCCTGGGGAGTGTTATGTGTTTGCTGGAGAAGAAGGTGAATTTTGTTGCTTTTGGATGAAATGTCCTATAAATGTCTGTTAAGTTCATCTGAACTAATGTGTCACTTAAGTCCAATGTTTCATTATTGATTTTATGTCTGAATGATCTATTCATTGTTGAAAGTGGGATATTAAAGTTCTCTACTATTATTATATTGCTATCTATTTCTCTTTTATTTCTGTTAATATTTGCTTTATATATTTAGGTGCTTGTATGTAGAGCACATAAATATTCACAAATGTTATATGCTCTTGTTGGATTGTCCCCTTTATCTTTACATGTAGTGACCTTCTTTGTTTCATATTACAGTCTTTTCTTAAAGTCTATTTTGTCTAAATAAGTATAACTACTTCAGGTTTTTTTTATTCCCATTTGCATGAAATATCATTTCCATCCCTTCATTTTCAGTCTCTGAGTGCTCTTAAAGCTGAAGTGAATCACCTATAGACAATATATAGTTAAGTCTTGATTTTTATACAGCCAGCCACTCTGTCTTTTGGAGAGGTTGGTCCATTTACATGTAATTAACAGGCAAGTATTTAATGTCATTTTATTAATTGTGTTTTGGGGGTGGTTGTTTAATAATTTCTTTCTTTTTCTCTTGATCTATCTCTTCCTTTGTAATTTGGTGACTTTTTTTAGTGGTGTACTTAAATTCCTTTTTTTTTTCTCTATCTTTCGTATATCTGCTCTAGGTGTTTGCTTTGTGGTTTCCATGAAGCTTACATAACACATCTCATATATACAATAGTTTATTTTAAGTTGGTCTTCTTGATGTTGTTCCATAAGTCTCTTATGCTATCTCCACCCTTTTTTGTTGTTCTGTTTTGCTTCTCTTTTTGTCACTCTTCGAATTGAATGATTCATTCTTTTGCTTCACATAGTTAGCTATTGAATCCCTCTATTGAATATTATAGTACAGTTATCTTATTGTTAAGGTCTGTGATACCTGTTTGGTACTTTTGCTATCTCTTTGTAAAAATTCTCACTTTATTCAGGCATGTTCTTCTGATTTTGGTATGTATCTTTATTACGTATTGTTATTTTCAACTGTTTGTCAGGTAAGTCGCTAATCTCCATTTCACTAAAAGTTTTTTTCTGAGGTTTTTATCTCATTCTTTGGTTTGAAACAGATGCCTATGTTTCTTCATTCTCCTTGACACTCTGTGTGGTTTTCACACAACCGATAAAATTGTCTCTTCTCTCATTCTTGAAAGAGTGGTTTCACATAAGAGATGAAACTTATAGTTCATTCCTGCTCTAAATCTTGGCTATCTCTCAAAGATTTTTGATTATTTAGGCAGTCTTCTTTGTCCTTATGGCTCCCAGTAATTGACTTAAATCAGTGTCCCAAAAAGGAGGGTCTCAGGAAGCAACTAGATGCAAGCTGATTGGAAGCTGAATTATCAGGCAGCCACTTTCGAAGTGAGCATACCTCTTTTATGGGAAGACTATAAGATGAGCATTTCTTTCTTTTTTAATATATTTTATTGATTTTTTACAGAGAGAAAGGGAGAGAGATAGAAAGTCAGAAACATCGATGAGAGACATCGATCAGCCACCTCCTGCATGCCCCACAGTAGATATGTGCCCACAAGCAAGGTACATGCCCCCGACCAGAATCGAACCCGGGACCTTTCAGTCCACAGGCCGACGCTCTATCCACTGAGCCAAACCGGTCTCGGCAAGATGAGCATTTCTGTCTGCTTCCTCTTCACTGAACCCAGAGGTATAGTCAGCTCAGAAGTTTCTCTGTGACATCCTATCTAATAAAAGAGTAATATGCAACTTGACCATACCTCCGTCACAACCACAAGCCACACCCACCAGCCCATCAGAGCAAGTATGCAAATTAACCCAACCAAGATGACTATGGTCACAGACCAAGAGGAAGGCTTGGGTTGCCCTTGGCGATGGAAGAAATCAAGCTTTCCACACACCCTGGCTGGCACCAGATCACTGCTTAAGGCAACAACATTTCAATGGCTGTGAGAGCAGAAGGCTTGGCTCCACTCCAGGCTACAAAGTTTCAATTATAGAAGATAAATAAATCCCAGAGTCCAGGGCCTCTTCTTGGGTCACTGGGAGGCGTGGCCAGCCTGCAAACCACCACAGGCCCCTCTCCCAGGCCGCCCCACGCCCCAAGGGAACACCCACCCTGATCCAGGACACCCTTCAGGGCAAACCAGCTGGCCCCCACCTGTAAACCAGGCCTCTAGCCTATCTAATAAAAGAGTAATACACAGATTGACCATCACTCCAACACACAAGATGACTTCCCTCATGTGGTCAAAAGATCCTGCCCCCATGTGGACACAAGATGGCTACCACAAGATAGTCAGCAGGGGAGGGCATTTGGCAGGGACCAGGCCTGCAAGAGAGGAAAGTTAGGGATGATCAAGCCTGCTGGGGAAGGCAGTAAGGGGTGACCAGACCAGCAGAGGAGGGAAGTTGGAGGTGATGGGGCCTGCAGGGAAGGGCAGTTAGGAGGGACCCAGACCTGCAGGGGAGGGCAATTAGGGGTTACGAGGCCCACAGGGGAGGGAAATTAGGGGCTAACAGTCTGGCAGGGGAGCTGTTAGACATCAATTAGGCTGTCATGGGAGAGATTAGGGGGTGATCAGGCTGGCAGGCAGAAGCAGTTAGGGGCAATCAGGAAGGCAGGCAGGTGAGCAGTTGGGAGCCAGCAGTCCTTAATTGTGAGAAGGATATCTGACTGCCCATTTAGGCCCAATCCTAAATGGGCAGTTGGACATCCCTCAAAGGATCCCAGATTGGAGAGGGAGCAGACTGGGCTGAAGGATACCCTCCCCCTCGCCCCATGCACGAATTTTGTGCACCGGGCCTTTAGTTTATTAATATGCCCATTCCCAGCTTCCAAGTATTGAAACTCTTGTTCATCTGAAGGTATCTTTGCATCATCTTTGTTTTGAAGAATTTTTTTTTATTAAATATAGAATTCAAGCTTGTAATTTGTCTAGTTTTGTTTTTCGTTTCTTTTTTAAATTTCAGTACTTTACAGATGTTGTTCCATTGTCTTTTGGCTTGTATTATTTCTGATAGGCAGAACTATTATTCTCACTATTGTTCTTCACCATGTAATATATCTTACCCTCTGTGGCTGCTTTTGTTAAAAATATATTTTATTGATTTTTTGCAGAGAGGAAGAAATAGGGATAGAGAGTTAGAAACATTGATCAGCTGCCTCTTGCACACTCCCTACTGGGTATGTGCCCGAAACCAAGGTACATGCCCTTGACTGGAATTAGACGTAGGACCCTTGATTCCACAGGCCAACACTCTATCCACTAAGGGCTGTGGCTGTTTTTTTTCTCTTTATCCATGTTTTCAGTATTTAATATGATGTGCTTAAGGTTTTGGGGGTATTTTTTTTGTAGTTATTTTTTGTTTTATTTAGCTTCTCATATCTTGATAGTTAAAAAGTATTTTGAAATAATCATTTGGAATATTATTAACCTATTTTGTTCAAATATGTTTCTACTGCCCTAATCTGTCTCTTCTCTCTTTTGGAGATTTCAGTTACATGTCTGATATATCCTTTTATGCCATCCAATAGATTGCTAAGGTTCTATTTATTCTTTTTTCTTTTAATTTTCTCTACGCTTCACTTTTAGACAGTTTCTATTTACCTTTCTTCAAGTCTACTGGTTTTTGTTTGTTTGTTTCTTTTGCAATTTTTAATCCACTATTGATCTCATCCAGTGAGTTTTTCCTTTCAGACACTATATTTCCATTCTGGAATTTCTATTTGGTTCTTTTATAGTTTGTATTTGTTTGTTGGGGTTTACTATTTGTTCACTCATTATGTCTGTATTTTATTTAAATTATTGAAATTCTTTATAATGACCTTTTATGTTATTACTTGCAATTCTAACATCTGTGTCATGTCTATATTCTTCATTTTTGTCTTATTTCTCATGGTTATTTATTTCCCCGCTTTTATTGTATATTAATTTTTGAATGAGTACTAGACATGGTAAGTGCTGTGTTATTGGGAATCTGGGTTATATTATCACCTTTTAAAGATGGCTGGGTTGTGTTTTAGTAGGACATTAAATAGCTGGACTTTCAGTTTGGTTTCAGGCTTTGTTGGGACAAATCTAAAGTAGCTCATATTAAAGGCTACAATTGCCATTCTTCTAAAGCAGGGCCTTTATAAAGTTTCCCCTGGATGATCTTGCTACTCAAGGAAGTCTTTGAACAAAATTGAAAAATTTCAAAGAACTGTGTGACCTTTGAAATCTTCATTTATTTCTCCACTATCAGTAGGTATTCTCTGCTAGATCTCAGTGAGTTTCACTCTTTGGATGAGAATAGTATTTGACTAATGATTAAATAACTAATCTTTCTTTATAGAACAAACTATTCTCAGATATTTTTTATGGATAGATAAATTACTGGAATTTGTGGAGGGGCTTTTGAAATACTATTTAAAATGGGATGTATAAGCTGTTCTTTTAGGATTCATCAGAAAATGAAAGAGGATATATTTTCTATTATTTCTCTGACTTTAATTATATTGGTCTTGTACTTTTCCCTTTTTTATATTCCATCTGTTTGGGGTTTTGAACATTTATTTCATATCCTTTAGATTATTTTCATTTTTAATGTGTATATTTATCTTCATCTGAAATTTTTATTGGATTTTGAAGTCAATTTGTTTTGAGTACCTTTTTTATAAGAGCTTTTGCCAACTTGCATTTGTCCCCATAGATCAATTGAATTGCCTAAATATCCACATTTTTGCCACCACTTCACTAAATGCTGCAAATACATTTTTTATTTAAGAGCTATGACAAATAAGAAATAATTTGGGTAGTGTTGTTTCATTATAAAATTATGAGTTTGAAGCCCTTTCAATGGAACCTACAGATTAAGAGGTTCCATTATTTTGAAAATGGCATAAAGCATGCATTATTTCAAAAGCAGAATACCAAAAGCAATGACTATAGTTGTGCCACCTGAAGTTAAAAAATACTGGATTACTGTATCAATTGGGATTTATCCTTTAGCAAGCAACAGTGTCATCTATTTGATGTATGAGAATACAGCAGAATTTTTTTAAAAAATGTGGGAAACACCAAAAAAAATTAAAAATAACAAAAAAAAACAGCAGAATGATTAGGCATCATATCAAAAAATTTAAAGTTAAATAAATTTAGCTTGTTTTCAGTTTTATTTCTTAATAATGGGTGTGTTTTTATCCATTGTCATTGATGGGAAAAATCAAAAGACATTATTTACAAAAGAGCTTCTAGATTTTAGCAATAACTATATTTGTTGATATTGTTTAATTTTATTTAAACACTCTCACATTTCTCTTCTCTTCTTCCCTTCTTCTTTCCTATACATTTTCTTTTTTCCAGCTTCTTACCTGGCCCCTGCTATTTTTTTAAACACCCTTAACCATTTAATTTATAAGTTTTTTTAATTATTATTTCCAGAGTACAAAACTGAAGATAAACATTTCCAATTTAAAACATTTAATTTCTGCCCTAACTGGTTTGGCTCAGTGGATACAGCATTGGCCTGTGGACTCAAGGGGCCCAGGTTCAATTCCAGTTAAGGGCATGTACTTTGGTTGTGGACACATACTCAGTAAGGGAGTGTGCAGGAGACAGCCAATCGATTTCTCTAGTTTCTGACTCTCTATCCCTCTCACTTCCTCTCTGTAAAAAATCAATAAAATATATATTTAAAAAAACATTTAATTTCTTAGTCTTGATAAAGACCTGCTTCCTTTCAATAATGAAATTAGAAATTCTTGGCTTTATCTTTTTTCTATCTTACTTGTTCCTGACCCGTCCCTCCATAATTATTCATATTTGTCCTAAATTTATTTTCATGATCTTAATTCTGACTAATGAAATAATGAAAACTTAAATTATAGCTCAATTTTATTGCATTGTTATTATACTAACTAGGGTAGGCTAAACAGCTGTAAAAAATAGACAGAACTATACAAAGCTTTAACCTGATGGAAGTTTATTTCTTGTGGCTGTTTAGGTTGGAGGTATCTCTCTTCCATGTAATGATTCAAGGATGCAGGCTCCTTCCATCCTGTGACTTTGCCATACCCTACAACCTTGATATGTCAGCATGGTCAATGCAGGTTGACCCATCCAGGTCTCTTGGCAGAAGATGAAAGAACATAACCGAAGGTCACTCACCTCTTAATGGTCTGGACCCAGAATGGGTCCACATCATATCCACTCATATTACACTTTGGCTTGGCTGTGTGAGTGATTAATTCTGAGTAGGCCTGAATAATATGCCCACTACTTGTCCAGTTCCTACCTGAAGAACATGGAATGGGCTTTCCAGACTGATAATGAAACAAAACAGTTCTGTTATTAAGGCAAAGGAAGTAACAATGGGCAAGATAACTGCAGATGTTTTCTATACCTTAAAAGATTTTCCTTCCATGTTCTTATACTATATCAATTGATTTTATTCTCACAAGTTGCTAAGGTAAGAAGATGTGGGGATATATTTCCTTAGGAAATTTGTTCAACTTATGAAGATTTTGAATCACTTTTGAGTGATTTAAGGAAGATTTTTTTTTTAATTTTACCCCAGATATGAGGTTAGTTGTAGGGATTAAGACCATGTACTTGAGTCTGGACAGTGTGGCTCTGTGGTTGAGCATCAACTCATGAACCAGGAAGTTATGGTTCAATTCATGGTCAGGGCACAGGCCCTGATTGTGGGCTTGATCCCTAGTAGGGGGCATGCAGGAGGCAGTTGATCAATGATTTTCTTTCATCATTGATTTTTTTATTCTTCTCTCTCTGAAATACATTTAAAAAAAAAAAGATCATGCACTCAAGAAATCATACTTACTGGTTCAAAGACAGAACCCACTATGTCTTGTGTAATTTCTAAACCATGCAGCTGCAGGCAAGTTAGCTTCTTTATGCATCAGGTTTTTCCACCATAAAATGGAGAGGATAATAGTAAAACTTCATAGTTTTGTTCTGATAAATAAATAATACATGTAAAATGCTCAATAAAAATTATAACAGTGATGACCATTGTTATTAGAATTATTTTTTATTCTCTCACCTAAGTACATACATGTTTTACAGGTGTGAGCAATTTCTGGCTCTAAGACAGAAAGCTCTTGAAAAATGTTGGAGCTTCGGGATAAAAAAGCCCTAGAAAACTATAGCATCATTTATTTAATTTCATGCCTTCTGCGCTTGATTTGCGTCCTGATGCTATTTCTAGCAGTTTTTACAAAAGTCAATATTTCCCTGTTTCTCCTAATAATATAAAGTTTAATGGAGGCCATGTAAACAGTATCTGAGACAAGTGAAATTAAATTCTGCAAAGTGTAGGATCAAAATAGAAAGAAAGGTATGAGCTTGATACCATGGTTCACAGGGAGGTTGAAATTTGCTAGCAAAGAAAGCAAAACTAAGTAGGAAGGGAGGGACAGAGCATTTGATAATCAGAGATTTCACAGTAGGGATCTAAAGCAAGGGTTCAAAAATCATATGAATAAAAACGTTATTTGGCTAAACTTTTGGTGATCAGGGAATAGCTTCGTTTGGTTTTATATTAGGTTATTCACATTTCTCCTTGCTGTTTTCTCAATCAATCCTCCAGTGACTTGATACACCATGTCTAATTCTTCATAAATCAGCTCAACTTTAGAGAGATATTGACGGTGGCTTTGCCGACTCCATTGTTTTCTGTCAAGAGTTTTATTCGGCTTCAAAACAATTTGCCATGAACACCCTTGTTTGCTTGCCACACTGGTCTTTGTTTCGGCTGAAAACTTTGATTTATAACTGTATATAATTGATGGCTGTGGGGTAGGAGGACTATAGCTCATGCTCCTCCTCTTTTAATCTAGCTTTGCCTAGAAATCCATGTAGTGGAGCATTCTCAAGGGAACCGGGCTGGGAAATTTCCCATATACCCAATGGGAGGCCATTAATCATGGTGAGGAGCATGTTTGTGAAAGTAAAGAAAGCAAAAGTCAGACCACCTCAAGATGGCTTATCAAAAGAATAGATGTTAAAGCAAATGTATTCATTGTGAGGCATTTATTAAAAAAAAAAAAAGAGTTCAGCTATTTGGTGAGCGAGATGTATTTGCTCCCCCGAAAGCAAAAATTTGACATTAGTACTTCGAATTATTAATATTGAAAAGCTGTTGAGAGTCCCTGACAAGTGGCTCAGTTGTTGATTGGGGAGCAGTTGGAAGCTCTTTTTAAATAGCACACATCTTTTTTTTTGTAATAATGAAAAAAGAAAGAAAATACTTTTTTTTTTTCTTTTTGGCAGCTTCATCACAATGTAGCTAGTGATACCTGTCATTCTAGTATTTGCTGAATTTAAGGCCATGCTCTGTGCTTATTCAGCCCCCCTTAGGTGCTACTTGTTCAAAAACAGTCAGTGAAATTCTCAGTTGTGCATTAAGGTGCAAAGATTGATGGTAAGGTTCTGAAAGTAATTAGAGATTCTTCTCAAGGGTTGGAAAGACTAGCGTGAGCCAATTTTTTTTTTTCTGTCATATTCATTGTGAAGATATCAGACTTTATAATTTATCTCTGGTTTATTTTGGGTTTTCTCCATAAAAATTACCCTGCCAGCTAAAGCTGCTTTGTGATATTTCAATAGCCTGATCACACACACACACAAAATTAAGTATTACATCTGTAAATAAATTATAATGCCAAATCGGAGTAATATATCACTAAATAGAGGAGATTTTAGGTGGTTTATTTACACAAAGTATTTTAGTGATTGAGAATGTTGATCCAGCAGGGATAAATAAAGGAAGTAACAAAGAAAATCAAAGGGAGTTTAAGCACTGGTGGGGACTGGATCATATCCCACAAAAATATCTCAAATTATGTTGAAATGCTGCTTAATATCAGTTAACTCTGTTCACTAAGTAAACAACTCTTACCATTGAAGTGGTACTAAAGTGGTCTGAGGCAAGCATGCTGTAGTCATTTTTTTATTCACATATTAATGTAGGCATTATTTAAAGGTATTTGTTTTATTTTGCATTGTTTTATCTCAGTGAGATTCAGCAACAGCAAGCCAAGAACATTTTGAATTCATTTCCTCCTCTTTAAAGGAGTTTGAACTGATAAATAGTTCCCATGTGAATGATGCTAACATCAGAATGGAAGGAGTATTTTTCACAGATTGTATTCCTTGTTAGATCCGAATCTTTTGAAATTAGGAGAAGGACAGTTCCCAGATGTTGGTACATTAGCACTCCGTGTGCCCACTTAATGACACAAGAATCAATAGACCTTGGAGAACAGTCCCTTAGCATTGACCTAAGTGGGCTGTAACTTCAATACAGGACTTACTGATGTGACTTATCAGAAAAATATTCATTCACCAGATGACAGAAAGCAGTAATTAAAATCCATAGTTAATCTGAATGAAAGCACAAAATAACAGGGACAAGGAACAACTTTGAAGAATTAAAAATCCATTTTCTTGAAAGGGATGAGAGACAAACTGATCTCCCTTCTCATCAGAAAGAACTTGGCGCTTATGCATGTCATCAAAGAGAACATTCAAAATCAACCTTATAGAGCAAGAAGCATGCACTTGAGTGGGCTGTAGTTCTTTATTGGGAAAAAATAAGGATTGGAGGAAAGATTCTAACATGTGTAGATAGACATATTTAACCCTCTCCAGCCTTCTGATATTTGTTCTTAGTTCTAACAGCTTTGCATTTCTATACCAGTATTAAATACACACACACACACACACACACACACACACACACACCAGTATTTAAATTATTTTGTACACATTTTCTATTCTTAAGAACTATTTTACTACCCATGTTCAGTGTGTAACTTCTCTTTAAAAAAAATTCTATTACTTTACTCATAATCCCCTGTGCTCTTAAGAAGTTGAAGCTTCAGATCAAAACATCATTCTGGGAGTTCTCCTTTGAACCACCTACCCATTGTCTGTTGCTGTCATCTAACTGTGGATGTTTTTGCCTTAGGAGACAAATTTTTTATTAGACTTTTGGGATATAGTCCTTTAATATAGAGTCCATAAATCTACTCTTACTTCCTGTATAAACAGTTCATATTAGGCAAAAATAAAATATTCATGGTACTAAGGACACAAAAATACCCCCCACCCTTGCAATGATGTGGAACATTTTGATCGTAAGCAGAGAAAAATTTCTGAAACAGCCAATACGTGCTGAAATGAATAATTGCCGTGCGGTGTATCATCACCAGCATCGCTTGTTCAAGCTCACACTCCATTTTTCATGTGGGGGAAAGAGATGGTTTCCTTCAAGAAATGTTTAAAATAATCCATGATCTCCAAAGTATTACATACATATTATTAAAGTAAAATATGAAGCCCATTGGCTGTGCTCCAGGAAAACTGAACTAGGTTAAATGACATAATGAACCATACTAGCTTTGCGTGCAATTATTTAATTGCGGAATAGATTCTTCTCTCTGTGTCCCTGGCGGTAGCAGTCATTTGATCCCAAGACTTGGATTAAATGTTTCATCGGTAGTTGCCTATTTAAGGATCTTTATGGAACAACAAGTCGGTTCCCTGGGCAAGCCCATGTCAAGTACAATAAAGAGATCGCACGCTAGTGAAGGGATATTTTTCTTTTTTGTCTTTTCAAGATGTAAGGAGGATCTAATGTGAGCACTGTGCTATCCGGCTGCTTTCTGAGGTGTGAGGGCGCACTGTCTCCTGATGGCAAAGGTTGGAAGCTGAACTCGGCCTGTCCAGGGGGAGTTTTGTGGTTTCTTTAAGGAAAATGAATCCTCAAGCTCCTACCCTCTCTCTAAGCACCGGTGTGAGTGCTTGTGGAAGAAGAGAAGTGCGCAGACTCTGTGACTTGCCTTTCATTTCTAGGAAAGAGCTGAAACTGGACAGTTCATTGCTTTATGCCTTCGACAAAACCCACCATCTGTTTCGCATGGGCTAGATGCAAATTTTATAGACTTCGCCATCATCTCCTCGTTTGGTTTTAGTTTGGTTAGGCTTCCCCCCACTTATCCTCTGAGTGGCTGTAGACATAAAGGCATGCAGCTAAGTATGCCTGGAATATTTGTGGAGTGGGCGCTAAACATGCATTTGTCACATTAAAACAGTTGGATCCATTTAAAACCGTCCTGGAAATTGAAATCGGAACATCTGTATATAGTAAAAAAGGCAAACAATAAAATCTGTTGTTGCTACTATCAATAGCCATGTGAGAAAAAAAATAAAAGGTTTAATTTGAGGTTTATTTTCCCTGTGTGAGGCTGTGAGCGTGTTGCTGGGGTCTGAGTATTCTGCCAGCTATCTCAAAACGGATAAAAATGCATCCTGCGACGTGGTGGAGCCAGAGGATGTTGGGTGGAGATTTATCTTCAGGGTCCGGGGATGTGTTTGGGCATGCCATTTCCCTCAAATTAAGAAACCAATTGCGGCCCAGTGTTCTTTTATAGGCTGCTAGTATTTGAATAATTGAATGGCTCTGCTCTGCCTCACGATAGCTTAAGAGGCATCTTTGCGCGAATTGGGGGGGAAAGGAGAAACAAGTGCTTTTACAGCCCAGGCTCCAGGAATCTGCTGACGAGGCACTTAGGAGAGAGGAGGCGGGCCTGTCAGTTGCTTGGAAAAGTTCACAAAATCTTCATCCCATCTGTTAAGAGAAGGAAAAGAGTAACCAACCAAAAAGGTTGCAAACTATTGTGGTGGTTGAGCTTTTCTGAGCACCAGATAGCAAAGCAAATACTCCAAATGCCTTTTCTCTCTCTTAGTTTCAGTTAGGCCTCTTTGTTCATTTGTTTGCCCAAGTTCTTTAAAAAGAAAGAAAGAAAGAAAGAAAGAAAGAAAAAAAGAGGCTCTGTTTCTGAATAAAGTGTCTCTATTCTGCTCATTTGTAGGCAGGCATTCCTCTAGAATTTAGGGAAAATGGAAGTAAAGAGGAGTTGTCTCACACTTTCATACTTGCTGTTGTTTCTAACACCACCTTTCCTGGTGTGAGAGAAGGGTTGCCATCTCTGTTAATTCCAGCCCCAGCCCCAGCCCCATGCCATCTCTGAAGCCAGGCCATTACCTGGAAATTGTAATCTTGACTCATATTGCATGCTTGCTCCTTATTTATTCCCCCAGAAAAGAACGTACGGCAACACTGACAGTTTTGCAGAAGTTTTATGAATACCTCATGTGCAATAAAATATGTCTCTGAGAAGTGTGTTGTTGTGCTATGTAATGGCTATTGGTTGTAGGGACATTTTTCCACTGAATGGAAACCCAAATCACAGTGTCACCTGAACCTGAGTTCTAGGTGTTGAGGGAAGATGTTGAAGCACAGGTCGTTTCTCCTTGTGCCCTTATTCAATCTCTCATGTTAAGTTAGGAGGCAGGAAAAGAGAACTGAGCCCACAACTCAGAACAACTACGTGCCCTTCTTTATAGCATTGCAGAGAAGTGGGAGAAAAGGGACTTTAAATTACAATATTCCCATTGATGTGTTCAATTAATTGGCATTTGGTCCTCACTTCCAGGCCATGTGTGGCTCACGGTGGTATTGACTTTGGATAAGTCTCCTGTCATGGTCATCCCTTGCTCTAAGCTGGTGGTAAATTAGAATTCCCTTGCTCATAATAAACATGTTATTATACATAATTTTTTTTGCTTCCTTCTCCACTGGAAGATTAGGTTTTATTTGTTTCAGTTTTAGTTCTGTGATTTAGCACTACTGAAAGCTCAGATTTTTCTCCTTTTATGCAAGTATCTGGACTGGAATATATTTTGGTTTGTTTTGTTTCTATTTTAATTTTTATTGGTGAAAGGAAGGAATGATATTTCTCAGGACCCAGGTGATGTCAGGACTCATGATCTATGGGTAGCAAGGGTAGAGGACACCCTCTATGAATTTATAGGCTATATGTGAACTTGTACAAATTACAAAAGACAAACTGTGAGGAGGGAGACATTTAGCTAACATTGATCACCTATTACAGTGGTTCTCAACCTTCCTAAGGCTGCGACCCTTGCATACAGTTCCGCATGTGGTGGTGACCCCCAACCATGAAATTTTGCTACTGTTATGCATCGTGATGTAAATATCTGCATTTTCTGATGGTCTTAGGCGACCCCTGTGAAAGGGTCGTTCGACCCCCAAATGGGTCACGATCCACAGATTGAGAACCACTGACCTATTACATGTGAATCACATGCTATGCTAAAAGATCATGAGATGGTCCCTGATCTTTATTATACCCTCTAGCTGGTTTGAGAGATAGGCATACAAGCCATTAATTGCATTGGAGTGAGACAGATAAAACTTTATTTCAAGAAGGCAGCGGCACCAAAGGGAGGAAGTAGCTTTGCATGTTTAAGTCAAGGAGCCATCACAGAAGTGAGTGACCTTGTTCCTCTAGGTCTCAAAAGCTGAGAGGTTTCCAAGCTGATGAGGTAGGAATGTGCCTGTTCAAAGCTAACCAGGCACAAAGATCACATAGAGTGTTTGAGGGAGCCCCTAACTCCTGGGCCAGGGAAATACAAAATATGCCAGACATTTCTCACTTATTAGTTCTAGTCTCACAACAAACCTGAAAGGAGATAGTATTTCTCCCCATTTCTCAGATACATAAACTGAAGTTCAGGGAGATTATGGAACTCGTTGGTAGGTACATAGCTTGTCAGAGGTTAAACTGGATTTCAAGCACAAATCTCAGTGACACCAAAGCCAGGCTTAAGGAGGTCACCGGGAACCTTATAAACTGCTCTAAGGAAATTAAGCTGGACCTTATGTGAAATCTTGGAAGACTTTTAAGTAGAGAGATGGAATTTGGATTTTTAAAAAAATTGTTCTGGAAGCTGTGTGGAGGGTAAATTCAAAGGGGCATTGTGAAAAATCGACTGTTGAGCACCCAGAATTGTCAGCTCTTGAGTGTGCTAAGAAAAATCTTAACTTTGTGATATTCAAGAAGTTTGCTGGCTAGTACAGAGAAAACCCAAAACAAATGATCAGATAGAAAATCTGAAGGTACCCCCAAATTCAGACTAACCACCAATAAATGCAAGCGGTGTCCAAGGAGCAGACCAGCTTATACATGGGTATTGTCCAGCCACTGGAAGAAAGGATGATAAGACTGTAATTGTAAGGACCCTGCTGCTTTAAGACCCAGCTATTGAGCTGCTTAAAGGGAATTGCATCTTCACTCCCCACAACTGTCTATTGTCTCTTACAGGAGTTCTACCTAATGCTGTTTTCTAGACTTTCCACTAACTTCTCCTTGAAATATATCTCCAGGGGATGCCTTCTCCATATCAAGGAAGGATGACATGCGTTCTAGTAGTATCATTCATCAAATATGCCATAACAGTCATCTCTTGAGCATCTACAATGTCTTGGGCAGTTAGCAAAATTGCCTTTGAGGAACCCCATGTGGAAGACAACAAACACCATTCCCTTTTTTAAAGGGGAGGAAACTTCAATTCAGAGCCATTAAATTAAATTGTTTAGGTCACAGAGCTAGTCAGAATCAGGATGCTGATCCCGGTCTTCTGATGTCTAAGCCTTTGCATCTTACTCTTGGCAACACTGCCTCCCTAGGCATATGCTACATCTCTAGGCCACTTCCTAATTTTCAAAAACAGTTTGCTTGTTTTAGATATTTTTCTTGCTATTGATTCTTGAGAGAAAAGGAAAGGGATAGTCAGTTGGTTTGATGGATACGAAAAAAGAGACTAGGGAAATAAAATGATTGTCCCAAAGTCACAATTAATAAGAGCTGTTCTTCTTCCTTCTGGCCTTTGGTCTAATGCTCTTTCCCTTCATCTCTAGGCCTCATCCCCAAGGTTCAATGGTTCCCAAACTCTGCTGTGTATTGCAGCTGCATGGAGATCTTTGAAAAATACTGATTCTTGGCTTGAAAAACAAAACAAAACAAAACATATGCCTGCATAGATATTCTGATTTGCTTGGTATAAAATGCATTGGGATTCTCAAAGATCTTTAAGTGATTCTGAGATGCCACAGAGTTTGGGAATCACTGCCCATCACTTTTGAGATAGTAGGTTTGGGATAAATTGAGGTCAGCGGTTCTTATTGTATGGTCTCTGGAACAACAGCATCTGTACCTAAGGGAACTTATTAGAAACGCAACTTTTTAAGATTCCATACCAGACTTACATATCAGAAACTCTGGGGGTGGAGTCCAGAAATCTGTGTTTGAACAAGCTTTCCAAGTAATTCTAATGCAAGCCAACCCCTTGGCCATACTTCCTCCCAACATGTTTATGGTGTGGAACATGGTGACCAGCTGTCTGCTATTTTTACTGAGGCCGGAGCTCAGGGGAAATATATTTAAACTCAAAGGACAGTTCAAGGCATTCAGATTTGTATTAAAGATGGATTTCCTGGTAGTGTAGGTTGCCAACTGCCGGACTAAAAAACTGAGGGAGGATTTTGGAATCTTTCTGGGGGTGGCCAGAGTAGCGCACTATCACAAAGTAAAAAAAAAAAAAAAAAAGGAAAAGGAAGAAATCAGCCCCTGGAGAAAAATAAAAGCAATATTATTGTCATCTGACTTTACTTTAGTCATTTACGGTCCTTCCTTCCTGTGCTTTGAAGTTAATGGTGATGTCTTTCTTCTTAACTGGCATCTTTTGTTTTCTCCTGAGAATCTCAATGTGGTTGAAATCTCCATCTTCCAAATAGTTCCATATTTATGGCAGAAAGCAGGCGCTGGCTGCCTGAGAAGTTAGACCTGGGTTATGGATGGCAAAGGGACTTCTCCCCTGCCTCCTTCCCATTACTAGGCTACTATAAATGGCATCATTTCCCTAACACTGTAATTATTTTTTCAACATTATAATTTTAAGTAAATCAGTATATTAACCACTTTCCATAATGCCCTTTCTTGCATGTTCATTCAATTTGGCTGGTTTTTGTCATAATTCCAAATAATTCCCCAAAGGACTTGACTCATTAATGCTTGGGTTGCGATTATTCCTTCTTTGACAATGGTTGGTGAAAGAATTAAGAGTCCAGCATGTTGGGGTGGGGGAGGCATTAATGACATATAATTATTAAGATTGAGAATTTGTTTGAGGAGTGGGGACAGGGAAGGGAAATATTTATGCAAGGCTGGATACCATTTGAGAGTTTATGGGAGAAGTTGGGGAAAATTATATCTAAATTTATTGCACAAATTTTAAAAATCCAGCTGTTTGATATTAGTCATTACTCCCCAATTCTAAGATGCTTTATAATCTATGCAAAATATTTCCCTATCATTTAGTAAATTATTATTTTTAGTTGGACCATTTTTCAACATGTGTTTTATATATTACACATATTGCTCTGCAAATCACTTGTTTTACTTAGAAATTTATCTTGGAGACCTTTCCATATCATTACATAAGAGTCCAGCTCCTTTCCTTTTCTTTTAGGCTTCATTGTATGATTTTGTGCAGTTATACCAAAATTTATGTAACCAATCTTTTTTTGATAAACCTTGATTTTTATTTTATATTTTTCTATTATATTCAATATGGATATTCTTGGCATGCTCTTTTGACTCTTTCTATGAGGTAGTTAGCAGTAGGGTTACTAAGTCAAAGTACATATGATTTTAAATTCTTAAAAAAAAGCCTCTTAAAAAGTTTGTCCCAATATATATTCCTACCAATAGTGTATGAAGATCTCTGCTTCCCATGTCCTCTTCTCCCTTGGGCACTTTTTTTTTTTCCCGTGTGTGGGGGGGTGCGGGCAAAGGAGAAGGGAGGAGAAGGGAGTACACTATTAGGTGAAAGCCTTTGTCTCTGTTATTATTTGCATTTCTTTCAAATAATTCAGATTAAGGATAAACCAGGGCATAGAGTTTAAGAGCAAAATCTGTTGTGAGCCTGGTACAGGTCTGCATTTCTTTATTCAATACTCTTGGAGGCTAAGTCACTTTAAGATTTAAACTTGTTCATACTTCGAAAGATAATATGAAATAGATGCCATGAGTTAATATCAATCCCCACCCAGTTTGGACCAGTGGCCCCTAAGTAAGCACACTGATACTTCTAGAGCAAAATATATAGATGACCCCACACAACTGGTTAAGTAAAGATGATAAGTATGCTCACATCAGCTCAGGAAAGATTTTTGCCAGGAAATAAGTTTGGATCAGGTGAGATCTCACCTCCAAGTGACTTATAAAAGGGAAATTTTGAGATTCAGAGCTATTTGGGTTTCAGAATTGCCATGAAGATATTGGGAACTTGTGTAAAGAGACTTGCTTTAGAATTTTGATTAAGATGCCATGAGCTCATGTAAAGGGAGGGAGGCTCTTCTAGAACGAGTGGATAGCACCAAGGTAGAATAGAATCCTCTACCTGCATATGAGGGTGGGCTCAGGAAATTGGAACCATGCAAAGGTAGCTCAAAAGAGTTGCTAAGAGAGTTTGATCATTTCCTCTGGTTTTTATCATTGTCTTTGGGCAAGAGCACTTTTCCACCATTGGGCGATGGTTAACCTCATTGTTGGTTATGAAACAGTTTGAAGAGATTTGCTAAGGGGAGGGTGAGTTCATAAGTACATCAGAAAACATCAGAAGTGGTGTGCATGATATTAGTGTCTGGGAAATTCCCTTCTCTTTATTATAATTTCATCATTGAATCCTCCTAACTCCTTTTTTATGCTTATAGTGATGACTTAAATGACCCAAAACTAAGTGTCTTGCTTTAGAGAAAAATTGGAAAAGAACTAACAAAAATTAACTAGAGTCAAGAACTTTATTATTTCTAAACGTATAATATGAGACTTAGGGCTGAGCATCAAGTATGGCTTTTACCTAAAATGCTTCCCTTGTTTTTTGTTTTTTGTTTTTGGCAAAGCAAACTTTATTGTGTCCCTGAGGCTGGGGCTCTTCCTTCCAAGTCCTGCTGAAACTGGAGAGCTGGAATAAGAGGCTCTTGTGTTGCCCCCCAATACTTCTATCACTTTGAGTTACCAGAGGAACAAGACCTGCAGAGAAACAGTGTTATGGCAGTAAACTGAGTTAAAGTTAAGTTTGGTCAAATTTTGGATTTCTCTCTCTCTCTCTCTCTCTCTCTCTCTCTCTCT
>JAAGEH010000125.1:24206630-24223258 GCA_011751065.1 Lasiurus cinereus
TCTCTCTCTCTCTAAATTGCCTTGCTATTTTAAAACCTTTTAAAAAGAACTTACTTGATGACTGATAGTCATTGCCTAATCTCTTGTCATCTTCAGTAGGCTTTTAAGAACAGGCAGATTCACAGAAACCATGAAAGATTTGTCCCCAGGAGAAAGAAAGCTGTCCTTGAGCAAAAGAAAGGAGAATAGAACTAAAAAAACAATACAATATTTTTAGTTAATCCTTACAATAACGCTTCCTAGCGGTGAAGTAGCTTGTCAGTGTTACTCAGCACAGTCAATTAAATGTTGCCATCATAAAGCAAGTCTCATGCACTTGACAAAGTCAAGGTCATAAACTGGGACCTCCTTTTGCTTCCATGGTAAATGGCAAATCTGACATTTAAACTCAGAGCAGTCTAGCCTCTTGCATTCTTCCCCTCTTTTGGCTTTTGATAAACTTCATCTGATCAATGTGATTTCTCTCTCGATTTTGTTTGGAAATGACTATGTAATACATTATATTGGGAAGGAATCTGTTCCAGGCTCAGTGATCAATTAGCTGTATATTCCAAAGGTATAAGCAGGTGTGAGGGTTTTGTGGGTCACATGTATCATACACTTACCATCCCTGAAGTGTGTTATCTTGGAGATCCTTTACTCTCATGATTTTGTAAAATGCACATTTATATGAAAATAAATCAAAAAGTCTTATTCTTATAACATCATTAGTCAACAGGGAAATTCGCATTAAAATCATAGTGTGATTTTATCACACACCTGAGTGGCTAAAATGAGACATACACATAATACCAAGTTTCAGTGAAGCTATAGAGCTACCAGAACTCCTATACATTGCAGGTGGGAGTATAAACTGGTACAATCACTTTGGAAAACTATCAGTATCAACTAAATCTGAATATGCACATATCTTACGATCTATTGATTCTATGCCTAAGTATAAACCTAACCAAAAGCAGTAGCATATGTTCACCAAAATACATGTATTAAAAGTTTATACTAATACTATTCTAGTACTAGAAAGTACCCAAAGGTCTATCAGTATTAGAATAGATACATAAATGTGGGTATATCTATAACAATGGAATAATATACTAGTACTAGAGGCCCTGTGTATGAATTCGTGGAGGAGGAGGCGACATAGTCCCTCAGCCTGGCCTGCACCCTTTTACAGTCCAGAACTCCTGGCTACTTACCGCCCATCTGCTCATTGCTCCTTACTGCTCAGCTTAGCGTTGCTACAAAGGCAGGAAAGGCTCTCGCCACTGCCCATGAGCCCAGCTTCTGGCTGAGTACCACTCCCACATGGGAGCACACTGACCACCAGGGGGCAGCTCCTGCATTGAGCATCTGCCCCCTGGTGGTCAGTGCACATCATAGCTACTGGTCGTTCTGGGCCTTCTACCCTAACCATTGTTTAGGCTTTTATTATATAGATATCACTGAGAATGAATGAAGTACAATCACATACAATGTTATGGGTGAACCTCACCTTTTATAATAGTACATACTGTTTGATTCTAGTGTGTAGATACATATACGCTAAACTAATCTCCATTGTTAGAAGGTGGGGGAGATCTTCCTGGAAAAGTGGAGGTAATGACTGCATGGGTAGCTTCAGTTTATTGGTCGTTTTCTATTTTTTGTTTTAAATATTTTGTTATTAATTTCAGAGAGGAAGGAAGAGGGAGAGATAGACAGAAGCATCATTGATGAGAGAGAATCATTGATCAGCTGCCTCCTGCATACCCCACACTGGGGATCCAGCCCACAACACGGGGATGTGCCCTGACCGGGAATTGAACGTGACCTTCTGGTTTATAGATCAATGTTCAACTATTGAGCAATGCCATCTGGGCCATCTTCTATTTTTTTAATGTGAATGGTGGTCACGTGAGTGTTTGGTGAAAATTCATTTAGTTGTACACTTAGAATCTGTGAACTTTTCCAGCAGCATGTATAGTTTCATAAAAAGTTAAAATGTTTTTCAAATTCTTAATGATGAAGAAATAGTTCTTTGAATTCAAGCATGCTTACCCTAAAGGTAAAATATTTTCATAACTACAATTTTCAGTGTTGGAGAATTTTTATTTGGCTCCCCGCAGTTTATACCACATACAAATATCCTGAGTCCCCGCAGAGAATCCGCACGGGGCACGACGTTATTCCTCCCCTACCTAATGAGCTTTAGGATGCGCACCCAGGCTGCTCTGAGACCTACTGTAAAAGGGAAAAAAGAAAAAAGGAAAAGACAGTAAAAAGACAGTAAAACAAGTGCTTTGATAGCACTTTTTAAAAATTCATAACAGGTATAAAAAGAAGTGACAGCTGTTTAGTGTATACATGTGCAAAAAACAACACACACAAAAAAAGATTTGTGGTGCCATAAAGAGCATCAGTCATATTTTCTGCCAAGTAAGACTGTACTGCTTCTTCCAAAATAATAGTCTTAGTTCTTCCCTTGGCCTTTTTCTTGTGAATAATGGAATTGGCTCTTTATAGGCCTCAGCGCATTGGGGAGAAGGGATTGGAAAAATATGATCACCAAATTTGCTCTCTCCTGAAATTTCCCTGCTGTGTAGCGGGTAGAGGCTCCTGTTGCCTGCCTTACGGTGGGCATTGTTCCTCATTCCTGGTGTTTTTACTCATCTGTCTCTTTTTTTCCATAGGCCGGCTGGTCTAAGCCATAAATGCACATTGGGTGATACGGCATCGCTACTACAAAGCAAATCATACCCACTTTCTAAAGTCAGTATCATAAACAGATGGTATCTTCTTTTCTACACACTATACTTTTAACATAAGAAAGGGGGGGAAAAAGCAAAGCACACATTTCTCTAGTATAGAAATCAAATGCAATCTCGATGCAAGCCCCAGGTGGAATACCTAGTAATATTAGCAGGGCGCTTGCTAATCTCAGCAGGAGGGCAGCACTGTGCGCCCCAGAATGACAACAGCGGAAAGATAACTCCCGCCCAGAGTGTGGGCCAGGCAACAACTGGTGAGGAAGGGCTCCTGTGATTCACATCAGAAGAGGTGCTTTGTGCCAGTAGATGGGAATGCGTTAAAAAATGGAGCCCGTTTCTGCGATTCTGCATTATCACATCCAACTGCCACTGGAATCTCCTCTAGGATTTATAGTCGTGATTTTTCAAAGAATGGTTTCTTAGATAAACACATGCACAGTGATGCACCACCACATAGAGATTTGCCGTTTCATGTAAGTACATTTTCCAGTTAACTAAAGCGCATCCCTGAGGCAGCGGGATTTTTTTTTTTTTAATGTTGACCATGTCAGCTGGAAAATATTCAGAGGCATATTGTAGCACTTTTCTGCTTTCTTACACAGAGCTTAGGGAACATAACTTAACTTTTTGATAACTGAAGTCATCATTACAGACATCAGCTATTGAAAGGATTATCCTGCCATTCCCGCAAAGGCTTTAATGATGGACCGAACTTAGGCCCTGCACCACATGGCCCCAGGATGCACTTTTTTTTTCTTACATGGTCCATGTGTTGCTTTGCCACCAAGCTCTCAGCTGTCAGTCCTTGCTGCTATCAGTGATCTTATTAACAGATAAATCTTTCTCTTTGTTTTCTAGTTTTCTTCTTCTGGTCGAATTTGAACTAGAAGAATATCTAACTAGGCTCATTTATGCTATCTGCAAAGTACAGAGGGGTTCTGAAAAGGTCTTTCCAAAATGGGTATGTGTGTGATGCTGAAACCAGTTTCTAACACTTGATAAGAGCTTAGTAAATATTAGCTGACATTGTTATTTTAGTGTTAGCAACGAACTTATTTAAAGTCATGAGTATGTCAGTTAAGGATATATTAAAGAGTAGAAACAAATACACTCAAACGTGAACTGGCCTAGTCATAATGTAAGTTAATTTCCCACATACAGAAAAGCCCAGGATAGGGGTAGAAGTCACTAGGTAGTTATCTTGCATGACATGAAACATCTATCCAGGCATCCTCCACCTTGAGGTTCTTCTGTTTCCTAGATTCTTGATATCATCTATGTCTACCCAAAGAGAGAAAAGAAGATGAAAGCAAGAGGTTTCATGGGCTAAATGAGAAGAGAGGGAGAATAAACTTTTTAAAAAATATTTTTTATTGGTTTTTAGAGAGTAAGGAAGGGAGAGGGACCAGGAGAGAGAGAAAGAGAGAAGCAGCACATTAATGTGACATCAGTAGGCTGCTTTCTGCATGGCCCCTACCAGGGACCAATGGAGCCTGCAACCCAAGCATGTGACCTGAAGGGAATTGAACCAGCAATCTTTACTGATGCCAAACCAACTGAGCCACACCAACCAGGGCAAAAGAATGTATTCTGATGGATTGATATTAGTTTCTGATACAGTATTTTTTTAATATAGGAACATATCTTACTTTGTGATTATTTTTATGGTTGCTGCTACTGTTGTTACCCAAAATAAGGTCAAACTAACAGCTTTCTACAGTTTTCAAAGGGCATTCACGTGTCTTATTTAATCCTTTCTTTACCTCTTGGAGGAACTTGACAAGTGAGGAAACTCCACCTTTGTGATGCTTGAAATCACTTATTTATTAAATGGAAGAGCTAAGGGTTCAAATTCAGATATTTTAATTCAATACTTTTCCTCTACACTAAAGCCACCTGTTAGAAATGTTTTAAAAAGTACCAATTGCTTCAGGGAGAGCAAACTTTGTCTTAAATATTAAGACTTCTTACAACAAGAGGATGAAATGCCAGTTGACATCCTTGAGCAGAAAGATAATGCCATAAATCAGCTTAGTTTAGTCACGAAGCTGCAGCCTCTGGACACTGTAATCATGTCTTATTCTGGAAGTTAAATAATTTTTGGCTTTTCTTATTTGAAAATATATTCAATTTCAAAATCTCAGGAAGAAGAAATACTTTGTGTATTGTAACAGTTTAAGCTGATCAAGCTTTAGGAGTAAGAATCTGTTCTTAATTACCCAACTCCAATGGAAAAACCTCAGCATTGCCCCTCAGCAAAATCTCTCATCCTTCGTTTTCAGTGAAACAATGAGCTGCATTATGTGAAAGACACATAAGGCTCCAAATTTAAGTTTACTTTGACATCAGTGGAGTGTATTTTTACAAATGTAGAGGTATTATGTACATTTTTATGAGTTTGACAGAAAGGGGAACGGTGGGACTGGGGGATATTTCTCACATCTTGGCCCTCCTTCCAGCCTCTTGGCTTTCTAAAGCTTGGCAGGATTATTTTCATACTAGTTAAACACTTGTATGGCCATGGCTGTAAGGATGTCTAGAATTCATCCCAAATCCATGGTGTTTTTTCAGATGCAAGTAATCAATCCTAATAGTTTTGATTTCATTTACTGAGAGATATATTTTTACAAAGCTTTCGGAGGAAAAATGAATGGTATAACTTTAGGAAGCGCTTGAATTATATTTGAGAATCAAGCTATATTTAATTGTACTGCCTATTAAGTTCTCTGCCATCTTTTAAAAATGATAGTTGTGTAGGTTTAAGGTATACAGCATGATGATTTGATATACATATACATAGTGGAATGATTACCACAGTCAAGCTAATTAACATAATCTTTTGGCATAGTTGTGTGTGTTGAGAGCACCTGAAATCTACTCTTATCAAATTTCCAATATTCAATTAGATTATTAATTATAATCATCATACTGTACATTAGATCTCTAGACTTACTCCTTCTGCATAACTATAACTTTGTACTCTTTGACCAACATCTCCCCATCTCCCTCATCTTCCTGCCTGTGGTACTCACCATTCCACTCTCTGCCTCCCTATATTTGACTTTATTTTATTCTACTTGTAAGTGATATCATGCTAATTTTTTCCTCATTCTGTGTCTGTTTATTTCACTTAGCACAATGTTCTATAGCTACACAATGGCAGGATCTCCTTTTTTAAGGCTGAATAATATTCCATTGTGTGTGAATTGTATATAATATATCGTTTTATTTAGCCATCTATCTGGCAACAGAATGGCTGTTTCTACATTTTATCTGTTGTGAATAACACCAATGAAGATGGAGTACAGATACCTGCTCCAGGTACTGATTTCATTTCCTTTGAATGTATACCCAGAAGCATGATTCTGGTTCATATGGAAGTTGTATTTTTAGGTTTTTGAGGATCCTCCATATTGTTTTCCATAATACCTATACCAATTTATTCCCACGGACAGCATATAAGGCTTCCCTTTTTGTTTTGTTTTTGTTAACCCTCACATTATTTTTTAATAACCCTCTATTATTTTTTTATTTTAGAGAGAGTGGAAGAAAGGGGGAGAAAAAAAGGGAGAGAAACATTGATTGGTTACCTCCTGCATGTACCCCTACCAGGGATCAAGCCTGCAACCGAGTATGTTCCCTTGATTGGAATCAAACCCGGGACCCTTCAGACTATCTATCCACTAGGGCTCAAAGGCTCCCTTTTTGCCATATCCTTGGCAATGCTTGGTATCTTCTTTTTATTGTCCTTTTTTATAATAGCCATCCAAACAGGTGTGAAGTGATATTTCACTGTGGTTTTGATTTACATTTCCCTGATCACTATCGGTATCTGTTTTAACCACCAAGAATTCTGTTGACAACTGCAGCTTTATTTCTTGTGACTTGAACATGTTCTCTCATCTCTAGTCTAGCCCATTGCTTTTTTTCATCGTTTCTGAGATGTCATAGGAATTGTCCCAAAGAAAACTAGCAGCTCTATAATATATATAACAATTGATTTCCTAACCCAAATTATCTCCATTTCCTCCAAATTTTATCTTTGTTTTTCCTTTACTATGAAAACAAAATAAACCTTTTATTTAGCTAGGATTTGCAAACATGTGTTCTTTGGTGTAGCTGTTGTTCTTTGGAAGGACACATACATGCCACACCAGTGTTTTCGTGTTGGATTATAAACTCCAGGGTGCAGGCGTCTGTATTTCTGTGTATAATGTAACCTGCCACTCCACAGGTGTTAGGCAGCTCTTCAGTGTTCTGATTATGACAATGTTTTTAAATAAAAGAGAGAGCAGGCTCTTACAGAAGTTCAAAGTTATTTGGACATAGGTGATCTTAAACCAAAAATGCTAATGGAGAATAGACGTGACTCTGAACTGGAAGGTGATCATCCTTTTGGTCCACATATCACTAGTGAAAGACCCCACCAATACTGGAGGCTACATGGTGAGCCTTGCTACTCAAGTCATGGTCCACAGAGCACAACCTCAGCATCACCTTAAAGCTTGTTAAAATGCAGATTCCCAGGCCTCATTTTCTTTATTTTTTAAATACATTTTTATTGATTTCAGAGAGGAAAGGAGAGGAAGAGAGAGAGAGAAACATCAATGTTAATAGACAATCATTGATTGGCTACCTTCCGTATGCCCTCTATAGAGGGATGAGCCTGCAAACCAGGCATATGCCCTTGAGCGGAATCAAACCCAAGACCCTTCAGTCCACAGTCTGATGCTTTATCCTCTGAGACAAACCAGGTCAGACTCAGGCCTCATTTTAGACTTACTTAATCATTCTCTGCATTTACATGATCTCCAGGTGGTTTGGATACACTACAAAATCTGAGAAGCATTGATGTAAGAGACATATTTAGCCTAGAAGCATTTTGATATTTATGGTTTCCTAATATTAGCAAAAACCAACCTTTCTATTTTAAAACATAATCCACATTTTGAAAAACTTAAGGAAAAATAAAAAGCAGAATCCACTTTTTACTGAAACTACTATGCTACAGCATTAACAAAACTTCTCAAAATCCTATAACTTAAATATTCATTTAAAATTTGAGGCAAGCAAGCTTTGGCCATTTTTTATTAGTGGTTAGAGCTTTAGCCCATGGATCAAAGGGTCATGGGTTTGATTTCCAGTCACGGGCACATACCTCTGTATCTCTCTCTCTCTCTCTCTCTCTTCATTCTCTCCCTCCCTCCCTTTCTCTCTCTAGAAATCAATGGAAAAATATTCTCAGGTGAGGACTGAAAAAAATAAAATAAAATTTGATGTAAAAATTAAAAAGAGGCCTTTTCTTGCATTACATACTAATTTTCTTAACTATATTAGGGTTTATTAAAATAACATTTTTTATAAAAGCTAAGGCTTTCTAACCCTGGTGAATATACTACTTTTTATTCAGAGACTTGTCGGCCTGATGGTATAAAATTTATAGGGACTGTAAAGTCTTTCCTATACTTTCTTAGATTCACCCTCAATTTCTTTCTGAATACTAGGGTATTTTTCTTTTTTACCTAGTAAATATCTATTTTTATGGTGTTCTTGATAGATATTCAGCATCACTGAAAGCCAGTTTTTGTGCTGACTTGTCATTTATTTTAAAACACAGCACATTATAAGGTGATCTGTCACTTTGGTTAGTTTTGTTCTGATCTTTTCTTCTTGTTTCTTTTTCTTACTGAGAATTTCCTTGCTCTGCTTCTTTATATTTATATTATCTGAACCAGCGTGGTCTGATACCAATTGTTACAATTAGCAGTTAGCTTATTTTCTGCATTCTCTTCATGATTTCTTCTTGGATTTGGGCTCATTTTGTTCCCAGTTTCTCTTGGAAGTGGTGGATAAGGAAATTAAATTACCACTGGGTATATTTCAGCATCACTGTGAGTTTCCTAAAAATCTACATTTTCATATTCCATTTATTTTGACAACCCTAGAAGCCAATTTAGCAATAAATGTACAGTGTCAATATTTTGGGTTTCTTATTTGAAGAGTAAAGTCATCTTCCAAATACAAGAACTAAGACAAAGATACGTAATTGCTTTATTTGTAGAAAGTGAATAACTTGCATTATTATTCAATTTTATACAACTTCCTGCTAGTAATTGAGCTGCCACTGGTAGTCAAATCCTGCTAATCTCTCCCAGGTCCTTGGAACCTTCTCAGCTAGACTGACCCATCTTGTCACCCAGTTTCACAGTCTTGTCATCCAGCTGGAATGGAGACAGTGGATTTAGGAAGGAATCTTGAATTAAAGAGTGCTAAGTGGAACACCGGCCAAAAAGTTTCCCAGCAACAAGCAGTGGCCACCAAGGCCGGAAGAAAAGACACTGAATGGGAAGTTTGGTTGTGTTAACAACACTCTCTCCAGGAAGGCAGAAGCCGAGAATATATATACCTTTCAGGATGGAAAGGTCCGTCCATTCCCCTACAATTTATTGTTATCATTTCTAGATTTGGTGTTTGAAGGAGCTTGTGAAAATCTTTGAAAGATTCAAAGGTGGTATACAGTATACAGAATATTTTGTTAACCTACCCACCTACTTAACCAGTTTGTTTCTTGAGTATTTCAAATGAATGTAACTTGCATAAACTTTATTTGTAAGGACAGGTAGGGATGAGGTAGGGCAATGATATATTTAAGCCAGTTGTATTTCTGTTCTGTTCCATCTATTCCATCTCTGGGAGAAATGGAAATATCACCCTTCATGAAACTTCTGTCTCCTCTGGATCAGGAGAGCTTGAGGTGAAATTCTTTTTACTAAAGAAGATCCATGTGCACAAACCAGTCAGTTGGAATAGTTGTTGTTTTGTGTTGATTTTCTTAACATTAAGCTATTCTACATGCAAGTAACTAAGAGATTTAACTAGTTTTGGAATGCTCTAAAAAAAGTATCCTTGCTGAGACTGGTTTTGGCTCAGTGGATAGAGCGTCGGCCTGAGGACTGCAAGGTCAGGGGCATGTACCTTGCTTGCGGGCACATCTCCAGTGTGGTGTGTGCAGGAGGCGGCTGATCGATGTCTCTCTCTCATCGATGTTTCTGACTTTCTATCCCTCTCACTTCCTCTCTGTGAAAAATGAATAAAAATATATTTTTTTAAAAAGTATCCTTGAGTTAAAAATACTTAATTTCCCAGAAGTAAAAATGATCAAGCCCATCCTACAGGGATTTTACTTTGTATTTTGGGGTGAGTCTCTAACACTGTGTTTCCTTGCTTCAAATACATGCTTTCCCCTAATACAGGCACATTCTAGTATCTCTAAAAGCAGGATGTAGCTTACGGTTTATGGCATCTCAGAAGTGTTGTTGGCAGCAGCCTTGACATAATTGCCATTTTTGCATGCATGATCATGGTTGTTATTTCTAGTTGCATGACTAGACAACCATAGCTTCTTGACAATTAAGACAGCTATTTAAGGACCATTTGAAGAAGAAAGATTAGCTTATTGTCTGACCATGTTCTTTTGACACTTTCTGGGAAGATCAAGAAAGCTCTAGCATGAAAACTTGCCAAAAGTTGGTTGGCAGCTAAAAGCATAATGGAGTAGCCTTTTAGGACATGCATGGTTATCAAAGATTGAATTAAAAAGTGATTTGAAAGGGTTGGACTCTCAGTATAAAAATATACTTAACCAATATATTAATTCAGCTTTTCCTTTCTTTGCATAAGAATAATGTGCTATAAATTTGTCTATCTAAATCTAAAAGAGCTATTTCAAGAAGTATAAAATAAAAAGTAAGTGGTAAGAAAGCCTCTATAATTTAATTGGCAGCATTTTGTTATGTTTTGTTTTGTTTTTTTCAGTAGAACATTAGAAAGTAAGTTTCCTGTTGATGGCATTTTGTTTGTTTATTTTTATCTTTATTGTTGAAAGTAAAACAGATTTCCTCCATTTCCTCCCACTGACTCCTAGCTCACTCCCTACCCCTTCCCTAGGCCTTCACCACACTATTGCCTGTGTCCATGGGTTATACACATGTAAATACACACTCGCCAAAGTAGTATCTGCCCCTTCTAAATACTGAATTTTATAGTCTTAAAATTAACATTTAAAGTCTACAAAATTCAGTAGTTAGAAAGGGCAGATAATACTTTGGCAAGTGTATATGCATGTGTATGTGTAAAAGATGATTACTTAATTGAGCTGAACCTATATGCTGGAGAAGTCAGCATTTCTAATTGTTCGGAGTATTCTTTAGTGTTTTATTGTTTAAAATCATTTTTATTTCTGTTTATGAAGTACCCTAATTCTCTCTCATGGAGGTAATTTCAAGACATGATTCTCTTTACTTTCTTTGTTTCATCAGTACCTCAGATCACCCATGTGTTTGTTATCTATGGACTGAGTTTACCTGCTTTACTAGTTCAGAGTCTCTTGGTTGTACGTAACAGAAGTCACCATAGAAAAACACACAGCATCTTACAGAACACAGAGTCTGAGATGCAGCTGAATCTGATAAATCAAAATCTACAGCAACCCGAGAGTCCTCTCTTCATCACATGTAACTGAGAGTTTTAACTAGTTTGGAAATGCTCTATTGGCATTATTAAAGTAAAATGTTTATTTTAGCAGAAGTAAGAGTAATCATTTTGTCTGAATTTTGTGGGACTCATAACCTACATGATTCTCATGTGCCAAGTAGGAAGCATCTCATTAGAATTTATGAACTAGCAAGAGTCAAGGATGAAGGAAATAAAGGAAGAGAAGCCAAGTACCTATTGGTCAATCATAAGTCTACATACATACATTCAACCCAAGAATAAAAGTGTATGACATTGTCTTTTCTTGTAGTATGTGCAGAAAGGTAACAGCATAATTTGTTAGAATGAAAAGGTAGGAATGATTGGTGCTGCAAGTAGGTTGCATTGCATTGGCTGTACAAGGGGAAAATGAGGCTCCCAGTGATTCTGGCATGTAAATGAAATCTCTAAATTACTTAGTGATTATCTTTCTTCTTTGTTTTCCCTCTCAGACAACCAAACCTGCCTTTAAATCTAAACAACAGAGTATCCCTCGATTAGAGGGAAGATCTCTGAAGATTAATTTTGTTGTTGCATTACCGTGGGTGGTTATGGCAGTTGAATAAGGAATTAATCTAGGAATGAGAGGCTTGTGTGAATTCTCCTCTATTTTAAGGTGACAATATTAAAAGATTAAAAAAAAGAGTAAGCAAACGTAATGACTTTTTTTTTTACATAAAAATAAGTAAGAACAATTTTGCAGGTTGTTTCATTACATTTATGAGTCCATTAAAGTTATTCTTAGCCAGGAATTTTGTATGTTGCTTTCCTAATTTCTGGTGCTTTAATGCTGATTTATCTTATTCTATCAATCATTGAACCAGTATTTTTATTATGTGCCCATAATGTTCCAGGTACTGCCTTGAGAGCAGTGAAAAATTGTATCCCTTTGCTAGAGGGCAGCAGGGAAAACAGACTAACCAATCAGCACCTTCAATTAAAGACAATAGTCTTCACCTCCCAAATAATAACTGCTCTGGGAGGCATGTAACAGAAATGTGTAACCAAATTTAAAATGCCAGCAAACCTGCTCCCCAAAGGAAACATTTGAATTGAAAAATGGGTAAAAGTGAGCCAGTGTGGTACAGAACTGTTCCAGGCAAAGGGAACAGCATGTGCAAATATTCAAAAGAGGGAGAGAGCAACGTACTTTTGAAGAAGAAAAAGATGTTGCATGAGTTAGATCAAAAAGTGTTCATTCCAGATTTTCCAGGGTCTTTTTAGGGAGTTTGGAACTTATCTTAATGCCAAAGGGGAGCCATTGCAGGGTTTCCAGCCTAACTCAGTGGTCGGCAAACTCCTAAGTCAACAGAGCCAAATATCAACAGTACAACGATTGAAATTTCTTTTGAGAGCCACATTTTTAAAAACTTAAACTTCTTCTAACATCACATCTTCAAAATAGACTTGCCCAGGCCATGGTATTTTATGGAAGAGCCACACTCAAGGGGCCAAAGAGCCGCATGTGGCTCACGAGCCGCAGTTTGCCGACCACTGGCCCTAGCTGAAGCTCAGATAATTATTTGGGTAGGAAGCTTAGGCAGGAGGATATAAGAGCACTTACGTTACTGCAGTGGCCCAGATGAGAGCTGGACTAAGATAGTGGCAGCGGAGTTATAAGTGGATGAATATGCAGCAGAATGAACTGTGAGCACAAGGGAGAAGGAAGAGTCGAGCATCATTTTCCGGGTGTTTGTGGCAGTAACTGGGTCATTAGTGGAACAAAGACCTGGGAAGGCAAAAAGCACACACAAAAGAAATGGCTTATCCTCACCCTTCTTGGTTCAGAAACTCATACTAAAATGTATGATTAAAACCTGATCAGTACAACACAACAGATGAAGGAAAGAGATGATTGAAGGTCGTGACAGTCGGGAATAGAACCGACACATCCCTGAAGTCTGACCTCCTTTGTAGAGAAGGGCCACACGTTTGACACCGAGCATTTAAGCAGCCCACGAGAGGAGGCGAGCATGATTCATAGTGTTCATAAGTGAAATGAAGCCAGTTGCTTGCAGGAGCCCCATCCTGCTTGATACTGAGACCAAAACGAAATTTCTTCAATAAGTCTTTCCAAGAAAGACACTGGATAATGTCACGAATGACATCCTCATTGGGAACACAGTGATAACCTTCATCAGCTCTCTCCTCACTATGGACCAGTGCATCTGCTATGGCAAAATTAACTGAAAATCAATTCTGTAAAAGAAGAAGTGTTTCCATCAGGTTCCACCTTATGGAGTCCAGATTGTCACTTTCTGATGGTCTGCCATCAATCTCCAGATGGAATGTAGAATATCTTTTCCTTACCTTGTGTCTGTGGGTATAAGTACATTCTGTGTATTTTATTGGATGTCAAAATTGGGAAGAATTTAATTTCTTCACTGTTTCTGAGGAATAGATGTAGCTTTGGGGGAATCCTCCATAAGTACATCTCCTCTCCACCAAATTTTGAAAAGATATTGCTGGATCAATAACTAGTTTAAGGCTATATTCTTGGAGCAATTTATGAATGACAGCTACCCTGTGTTTGCCTGGAAGTGCTAAGCCATGTGCTTTTCCAGCCAAGCTAGGAGTAGAATTAATACCCTCCAGTGGAATTCGAGGTATTTTACTATGAGATATGCCTCAGTAGAAGTGGTTTTGCTTAGGATTGAGCCCTGAGGGTAGTCTCAGGAAACCCAAGATCCTCCCCCAGAAAGTCATCTTGAGTCCATTATAACAAAGACAGATGGGAAATGAAGGTCCCAGAACTCCCAGTTTTATAGTACAACTTTAATCATTATCTCAGAAAAATTTAAAAGCAGGTATAACTTAAATGCCCACTTTGGTCATTTAAAAAATTCTCAATAAATAGAGTATCTAGAGAACATCAAACATTAAGCAATCCCATTTCCAGGGTAGGCTGAAAAAATATCCAGTGAAAAAATTTTAACTTTCATTAAAGTTTTATCAATATCTCAGATTCTTTAAGCCTAAATATAGTAAATCTGTATTATCTTTTTCAATACTAAACAAGAATATGGATAGTTCTGGAAAGCAGATTTCAGTGTAAAAGCTGAATTAGTAGATTGCTAGCAATACCTTGGGTTTGAACTTGTTTGGATAAGAGGCTTGCTTCTGCTGTACAGTCATCTACTAAGTGAAATAGGAGCAGTGGTGCTCAGCAGTCAGGGAGAATATGCTTTGAAATCCTATTTCCTGGGTTCAAATCCATGTTCCTCCATTTGAATTGGCAAATTACCTGTTTGTGTTATGGATATACCAGATATATAATAGTATATACTCCATGAGTGTCTTGTGAGAATTAAACAAAATATTCTATGATAAAAGATCTTGGAATTGTCTTGGGCAAAGACAATGCTCAATAAATATCACAAATGAACTGCTAGAATTTTTCCCTTTGAAGCAAAATTGATTATTTTAGAAAATTTTCTAAATATTTCCCCAACTTCTCTGTGTTCCCTATGAACCTGTGAAACATATCCACTGAAATGCAGCTTTGAAGTTTTGACCTGGAGACATGTTTAGATTGAGGTATTTTCTTTCTCTTCCCCTTTGATTGATGTTCCTTATTTGTGGGCCATCCATTTTATTAGCCTCCCATTTGTTGTCAGACTAGCTGAAACTGCCCTGTAGTCCATGTGCAAACTAGAACTCATTCAATTGGGTCACCTCTAATTTTCTAAATCAGTCATTTTGCTTTTTTCTTTTAATTATACCACTCGTGGCTAATTTAATAAAAGGTAAGTGATTTTCATGGGAATTTTGATACTAATGACTTGCATGTTAATTTAATTTTTAGCTTTTAGCCACTGATAAAAACCTCTGGTGATGATGATGTAGTTTTCTACTGAGTTCCATATAGTTTTAAATGAGAAAATCAGAAATTAAACACAGCCATAACAGATTCTAATATTCTATGATTGTTAAATGACTAGGAAAACTGAGATGTAGATTCAGAGGCCTTAAAAATATTTATTGTCTTCTAGACAAATATACTTTACCCAGAAACACATAGCGTTGTTCAGTGAATAAGTAAACAAGTAGGAAACTTAAAGATGAGTTTTGATCAGGGCATCTGAAATAAGAAGGAGGTCATCAATGAAGCAGAAATGAGATTTGGAGAGTTAAGCACCTCTGTGTATCCATTCAGGAAATATCTATTAATTGCCTGAAAGAGTACCCCACCGGGTTGACTGTATTGATTGGAGAGCAAACCAGCCCAGCCCCTGTTCCCTTAGAAGTAGTCTAAGGGAAAGAGGAAGGGAAACAAATAAAGGCATATGAGCTAAAATTAGAGCCTTTATTAAGTGCTGTGAAAGGGAACAACTAGGTTATATGAGAGAAGAGCAAGAGCAAAAATTGATGTTCACTTGGATGGGCAGAAAAGTTCTCTCTGAGGAGGGGACATTTAAGCAGTATTGCTAGGTTCAGATATTTAACAGCAAGGGCAAGAGAAGACACAATGCATTTAACACTCTAAAAGTGGGATTAAATCTCCATAATTGTGAGCATTCTAAGTTTTAAGGGAAGTTCATTTCTTTTGTCTTTGAAATTGTCAATGTGAAAACTTCTCAATCAGCAACTTTCAGTAGCTCTATATGCACATAATTCAAAAAAAGCCTAAGTGTTATAGGTGTTCAATAAATACTTGTTGACTTGAATTGAACTTTGATTGTCTTCAAACTTTGATTAATAACCCTGGTGCAAGCAAATACAGAGGTATCAGCAGCACAGCTCTGCAAAACATCTTGATTTCGTTTTTAAACAGATGACTGTTGGGTACAGATTTAATGACTTCTCCAAGAAGGAAACCCAGATTCAGAGGGCAGTATGCTTCTCAGTGAGGTCCCCCTGAACTTATGCAGGGAGCTACATATAAATGGTCCCAATCTCAGTAGATTCACTGCCTGTTGAAAATGTAGTTGAGTACATGGATTTTTATTATAATTTTTGCAGCTCTTATGTGTGTGATATATTAAAGCGTTAGCTTCTTTGCCTTTGTTTCATTAAATACATCATAAAACATTTAGAGGCCTGTGCAGAAATTGCTAGGACCTCTATTTATAATTGAAGAAAGCAATGTTTTCTTTAAAATATTACCAGAGAGCGCTATTTCTGACCACAAGAGCTTGAAGTCTTCTAACCAGATTGTGCAGACAATCTTGTGTGCAATTACTAAAAGGACAGGAAAGTGAGTCCATCAGAAAGGGAAAGAAATCTGATAAGGAAACTTGAAGCGAGCTTATAGATTTAGCTTTAAAAAAAAAGTTGATTATTGATCACAGAGAGGAAGATAGAGGGAGGGAGGGAGGGAGGGAGGGAGAGAGAGAGAGAGAGAGAGAG